>OX104119.1:68462033-69062033 GCA_944474755.1 Limnoperna fortunei | reverse complement strand
ATAACATCCAAAAATATTTCGGTCGTTCCCACATTCTGTGTGAAATGATTCAGGTTAGGTTTAATGAGTAATTGTGTCATTAACCAATAAGTCTGATCAAAATTTGATTACAGAAAACTAGCTCTAACAAATGGAAAAAATAATGTCTAAATAAGAAAAAAAATAATTAAGTAGGTTTATGAAATAAAACGATTTTAACAAAAAATGTTAAAAAAAAGGTTTTTAAGAAAACAAAAGAAGCTAATTAGAGAAATGAGTCGGAAATTGTAACTGATATAGAAATTTTGGACAGGGTTGTAATATATGTATCCGACAATTATATCAGTTAATTATGTCCAACAAGTCTGATCCAAATTTGATTGCTGCGGAAAACTAGCTCTAACAAATGGAAAAAAAAAATTTTTCAAAATAAGAAAAAAAAATTAATTAAGATGGTTTATGAAATAAAACGATTTTAACAAAAAATGTATAAAAAAAGGTTTTTAAGAAATAAAACAAAAGAAGCTAATTAGAGAAATGAGTCGGAAATTGTAACTGATATAGAAATTTTGGACAGGGTTGTAATATATCTATCCGACAATTATATCAGTTAATTATGTCCAACAAGTCTGATCCAAATTTGATTGCAGAAAACTAGCTCTAATAAATGGAAAAAACATTTTTCTAAATAAGAAAAAAAAATTAAATTAAGATGGTTTATGAAATAAAACGATTTTAACAAAAAATGTATAAAAAAAGGGTTTTTAAGAGATAAAACAAAAGAAGCTAATTAGAGAAATGAGTCGGAAATTGTAACTGATATAGAAATTTTGGACAGGGTTGTAATATATCTATCCGACAATTATATCAGTTAATTATGTCTTAGATAATTTATCAATTTGATTTAAATAGTAACAACACAGTTGGATGTTTGTTTGTGTATGCCACTCAACATTTTTTCACATTTATTATAATAGCAAAATTGTTTTTGTGGGAGGAAGTTTGGACTATTCCTTTGATAGAAAAACTGCGAGATCGTGTCAATTTACACTGTTCAAAGTAAGGGTATCGAAGTACCGATCAAAATTAAAGAAAACACAGTCTTTGTTAACGACTATCTAATAAATATTCACATAGTACCAGTATAAAAATGAAATCCCTTTATTTTAACGTCCGTAAATAGAACACAAAAATATTATTGACATCTAAGGGTTTTTGCAGACTAATGTCATAATTTTGTTGATTATTGACATCTAAGGGTTTTTGCAGACTAATGTCATATTTTTGTTGATTATTGACATCTAAGGGTTTTTGCAGACTAATGTCATATTTTTGTTGATTATTGACATCTAGGGGTTTTTGCAGACTAATGTCATTGACATCTAAGGGTTTTTGCAGACTAATGTCATATTTTTGTTGATTATTGACATCTAAGGGTTTTTGCAGACTAATGTAATATTTTTGTTGATTATTGACATCTAAGGGTTTTTGCAGACTAATGTCATTGACATCTAAGGGTTTTTGCAGACTAATGTCATATTTTTGTTGATTATTGACATCTAAGGGTTTTTGCAGACTAATGTCATATTTTTGTTGATTATTGACATCTAAGGGTTTTTGCAAACTAATGTCATTGACATCTAAGGGTTTTTGCAGACTAATGTCATTGACATCTAAGGGTTTTTGCAGACTAATGTCATATTTTTGTTGATTATTGACATCTAAGGGTTTTTGCAGACTAATGTCATTGACATCTAAGGGTTTTTGCAGACTACTGTCATATTTTTGTTGATTATTGACATCTAAGGGTTTTTGCAGACTAATGTCATTGACATCTAAGGGTTTTTGCAGACTAATGTCATTGACATCTAAGGGTTTTTGCAGACTAATGTCATTGACATCTAAGGGTTTTTGCAGACTAATGTCATATTTTTGTTGATGTTTCACTCAACCTTATCGATTGGCATTCTTGTCGGAACATTATGTTCATTCATTATACTTAATAATATGTTCTCCTTCACCCATCCTAAGCAAATCAACATAAGTAAACACAAATATATCACCTGGGTGGCGATAATAATAAGAACGAACACGAATCAGGATACATTCGAATGAGTGGCACCTGTGGCCGAGTGGTTAAGGTAGTTCGTCTACTATTGATCACGTGGTATGTCAACAGTGAGGTTGCGGGTTCGAGTCTTACTGCAAGATGGGTGCACTTGACTCCAATCTTAAATGACAAGGATTGCCACTTTACCTACCGAAGGATGGGGTTTTCTCCAGATACTCCGGCTTCCTCCTTAAAAAAACTGAACGCCAAGATATGGCTGAAAAAGTGGCATTAAACAACATGCAAATAAACGCATTAAACAACATTCAAATAAACAAACAAACAAACTCTAAAGTCTGATATGTTATAAAAGGTGAACACAAATATAGCTTTGCACTTATCTGTAGCTGAACCATGTCATTACATCTTGTTACAAATAAAACAAGTGAAAATATATCAGATATGAAAATTAAAGGTGCTTAACTTTAAACGAGCAGTACTATTACCGAAAGAACAATTAATTTATTGTTGAAATGGGATGAACCGATGGGAAAAAAATATTGAGTGCCACTATAGAATTATGGAGAGTTAAGCAGGCACGAGGAACCTTGCCTTCGTGGGGCAATAACGCGTATCCTGTTTTTGAAATCTACAAAAATGTACGACGAGGGTGGCTTCGGTATTATAACCTTACATCCACCAGGGAGTGGACAAACCCTATCCGCCGCCTGGGGATGGACTGAGCAACTACGTGAATTGAGCCCGATTCTGTATACCCAGCCTGAATATCTGCACATAGTAGATAGAAATTGATTGATCAATTGATTGATTTGCTTAACCTTCACTAAGCATTATTCTACGGAGAAAGGGAGCAGAATGTTAACTGCCACTGGAAAAGTATGGCGCATTTGGTATGGACGAAGAAAGTAGTTTTTGTAGCGGATACAGTTTGTCTACTCTTTTCTCTACAGAAGGGGTCTTTAATCGTTAGAGGAGCGTGGTACACTCCGAATCCGTTACCAACTGTGGTCCGTGATCAGGCTTTCCGTATAATAACATGACAAGCCCCCACTCAACGAGAAGGCTTCGCTAGTCGCCACCTCTGTGGGTCGAACAGAGAAAAACGCAAACATTTACTGCTTATGTAGTTTTTTATAAAAAAAAACCAAAAAAAAAAAAAAAAAAAAAAAACCAAACAAACAAAAAACAAGATTATAACGTATATATAATTGTAAGAACTTACAACGCTATTTCCTAGATGCGTCTCTATTCCAAACATGGTACAAAATTTAGGTAAATCACTACTTAATATTATTGTAGTGGGAAGGAACCATCGTGACTAGAAATATTGGACAGGGTTCTAACATATGTATCCAACAATTACATCAGTTTATTATTTCTTTTTTATTTCTATTAATAATGATAGAAAACAAATCAAGCACCTGCCATTGTTGCCAAACCGAAAGAGAAAAACGAGACGGTCAAGCCTGTGTCAGTAAAATCATCAGATGCTAAAAGCGGTCTTCCAGACTTCAGCGTTGCAGAGTACAAGCCAACAGATATTGGTACAAAAGAGATGTTTCTAGATTTCAGGACGTCGGCTGAACCTTTCCCGACACAAGACCCGCCTGAGATAGATGGAGATATTTATACTGATAAAAAGTTCACGGTAAAAATTGCCTTCCCTAAGGGCTCAGACGTTAAGAGCTCAGACGTTACATGGAAACGACCAATGGTACGTATTTTTATTTATATAAGAAATAACATATCGTAAGATGTTTATTATCAATAGATAGTACTGCTGGGAAACGATCGTTTGAATGATTATGCTTCATGTAAAATACTAGTAATAAATATTGAAAATACAAAGAAGTCATATGTTTTGAAAATGTTATAGCATAGACATAGCAATGTCATACTACCGGCAAACTACAGGCAATACACAAGTAAGATGATAAACAAATTATAAGCTGACTGTTTACCAGCAATATTATGTCCTAATCCGTTCCTCAAGCGAACATAACGTATTTATATCTTTGAACGTTCAACACTAAACTACTAAACGCAAAAAACATGATATTATTATGGATCAGTTATATAAATGAAATCTGCATCAACTGCTGCCTTAATACGTCTATTTCAAGATAAGTAGTTAGATGTATCCTATCACGTGATTAATGGTATCACGTGATTTTATTTAGGGCTCTTTCGTTCAACATTATGTCTTTTAACATCGTGTGAACGTCATAAAATGGAATAAAACTTGACCCCTTTCCATAAATTGTATGTTTAGTGTTGGCTTTGCACCCGGCACAACACAGCACAGGTTTCGTTCTGCATCGTCTTTCTTATGCCGTCCCATTTCTTATTAAGTGTTGCAGTTTTAAACTAAAAGTGCCCTAAATTTTTTATGACGTCACGTGATCAGTATTACAATTTCCACCTCCGATTATATCTTGAAAACGACGTACTATCAACATATATACAACGACGAAAATAACAAATACAATAATGGATAGCTGTAAAAAAGTTGAGTGTCGAATGACTTAAAGCAAAACAAATCTTTAAACAAGAAAAAGCTAGGAAAAGTTTGATAAACCTAAGATAAACATTTGACCTGTGAAATCCAATAGTTATATCGTATAGACCTTTAAAACATAACAAAAATACAAGTTCTTAACAGTCAACAGAAAAAAAATACATGCAATTTTTTCAAATTGTAACATGCTCAAGTTAATTGGTAAAGAAGTTCATCGTTTTATGGGACAGACACAGAGGAAACAATTTCTATTTTTCTATTTTCAGTAAAGGATGAAAATCCTTAGTTAACTGTGTCATTCAAAGGTGGCTGTCATCCTTAGACTGTTTGTTCTTTAGGTATCATTCTCTGGTGACATTTTCATTTTCAGGTAACTACATGTATGTCATCCTCAGGTGGCCGTCTTCCTCTTGTTCTGAGGTGTCATTCTCAGGTGACTGTAATTCTTGAGTGACTTGTCATTCTCAGGAGACTGTAATTTTGGGTGAGTTTGTCATTCCATTCTCGGGTTACTTTAATTCTCAGGTATCTGTCATTCTTAGGTCACTGTCATTCTTGAGTGACTTTGTCCTTCTCAGCTAACTTTGTCATTCTCAGGAGACTTTCGATCTCAGGTAACTTTGTCATTCTTAGGAGACGGTCCATCTCAGTTAATTGTGTCATTCTCAGAAGACTGTCGTTTTCAGGAGACTGCCCTTCTCAGGTTACTGTCATCTCAGGAGACTGCCCTTCTCAGGTAACTGTCATTCTCAGGAGACTGTCTTTTTCAGGAGACTGCCCTTCTCAGGAAACTGTCATCTTAAGAGACTGTCCTTCTCAGGTAACTGTCTTTCTAAGGAGACTGCCCTTCTCAGGTAACTGTCATATCAGGAGACTGCCCTTCTCAGGTAACTGTCATTCTCAGGAGACTGTCTTTTTCAAGAGACTGTCCTTCTCAGGTAACTGTTTTTCTAAGGAGACTGCCCTTCTCAGGTAACTGTCATATCAGGAGACTGTCCTTCTCAGGTAACTGTCATTCTCAGGAGACTGCCCTTCTCAGATAACTGTCTTTATCAGGAGACTGCCTTTCTCATGTAACCGTCATTCTCAGGAGACTGTCCTTCTCAGGTAACTGTCATTCTCAGGAGACTGCCCTTCTCAGGTAACTGTCATTCTCAGGAGCATGTCCTTTTCAGATAATTTTGTGATATTGTTTAACCAGCTAAGAATTAATCCGCCTTTCAATAAGTCGACTTTTAAGATAAAGCTCAAAATTTAAAAATAAAGTTATTTATATTTTAGGAAATAACCGACTCACCTGTGCTTTACGCCGAGGGTACAACTCGATTCGACATAGGACAAGGCGACGTAGGAACCTGCTGGTTCCTTGCGATGGTTGCAACTATTGCAGATAAACCTACACTTCTTAAACGGGTATGAAAGGAAGGATATGGTGGTTATTTTTATTTTAAATACACAGGTAAGGTTTTCCTTAAAAAAAGGGCAACAAAAGTGGGACAGACCATTATTCAAAGTAGGAAGGCGAGATCGAGGAATCGAAACTAAGGGTCATGAAGCAATAAGAATGGGTTGCAGATCAAAACCAAACAAATAAAAATTATTGTTTAAATTACGTAATAGGTCTGTGCAATATTTATATAATCATTACCGCATCACTTAACCTTTGTACACACTTTAGGAACATGAAGACATGCTACCAGGCACTTTCGACTTTATCTCTACTGTTTCGGATCCATTACAAGTAAACTTGATTTTTACAGACAAATGTCTTCTGAAATTACAATTTCTTTGCATGCATTTCAATATTTGTATCTGATTACAATAACTGCGAGGAGTGAACATAAAAAAAAAGATCAATATTGTCGCAAAGGGCATTATATTAAACTCGTGCGCACTTGTTTAATACGATGCGTTTTGCTGGACTCGTGATCATATTTTTTATATTTACTCCGCCCAATAGATTATCTTTCGAGTATATTGATATACAACAACACATTATCATTATAGTACTAGTATTAAAGAGTTTACACTGGTACGCTTATCGATATCAAAAGACAAAGTACCAGGTTAAAATGGTCTCCCTCTATTATTAACTTCCGTAAAAAGAATACCAAAAATATTGCATGAAAATTTGATATCACTCAAGCATTTTTTGCAGTCCAACATTATATTTTATATTGATTTTTCACTCTCAACTTGAATGATGGACATTTTTTCGCGAATTCTGTTTATTCATGGTAGCTAAGTATACTTCGAAATATTTTCTCATTGATACATAGACATAGACATAGAAACTTTATTTGAAGTCGGGTTATAAATACAAGCAACATAAGCTCTGTAGAGCTTTTAACCGACAAATTCATCCTTAGCAATGAAGGTGAATACAATTATATCGCCGCCCACCTAATAATCAAGGATATGTTAACAGATAAATTTATATCTAACTATTTTCTGATTGAAGGTTATACCTGAGGACGCCTATAAAATCGGCCAGGATGATTATGACGGAGTGTTTCATTGCCGATTTTGGAGGTTTGGCGTGTGGAATGATGTATACATTGACGACTATCTTCCTGTTGACTCAGAAGGTAGTATTATTTCAGCACATTCAGCGACAGACGAGAACGAAATGTGGGCGACACTTCTGGAAAAGGGTTTTGCAAAGTACGTTGCTAGATGTGTGATAAAAATAGCTTGTGCGGCTTAAGTGGTAGCAGGTTTGAGTCGAGAATAGTATACTGTATGTTGAAACAAAAGAAATTAATATCTTCTGCTCCTCTGCTATTTATATTCATTAAAGATTCAAGTACTAACCTGCCAATCGGTTCATTGTCGTCAATGTACGCCAACCATCATTAGAAACGTTCTCTACTTTGGACAGGAATAGGAAAAAAACATTCAAATTTACTAGTCTGCACGGAAATGGATTTACCCACCGTGTTATTTTATTACTGGCATGCGTTACACATAACGTCAGGGCTCAAACTATTTTATCCTAGGGCCTGTGACAAAAGCGGACTTTTGATTGGTTGACTGTAGATGCTCTACATTCACACTGACACGCATAAATAAAGTGACTTGAACCGCACAAATACCGAAAATAGAAAAAAACAATGTAAAATCAGAATAAAAACTCTATAAACCCGCAAAGTCTGAGGTTGATACCAAAGGTACATCTTCGACTTGGTAAAAATGGGAATTTTCTGCATGAAAAACGTAAAAACTTTCGTAAGCAACTGTGATGACGTTGCACATTAACTTAATGGTGACGACAAAAGAACCTATTTTAAGCCTTTACACTTTTAAGCCGGGAATAAATTCGTTATCTATGCGTTATAACCCGGATTAATTGAAATTGTAACACCTGAAAGTATTTCTGGACAGCCTTCGTCTCCAACTCAGGCTGAACAGAATTACTTTCAGGCGGTATAATTTCCATACACCCGGGTAACGTAGGAAACTGGTGATATAGCGTATAATGTGTCTGTTGCTGGACAGAAACACTCGGATGGAAGGCCTAGAAATTTAAATGTAGCTACACTGCAATTTAGTTGTCAGACTCACCTGTTTACGTCTAGGCCTTCCTTCCGAGTGTTTCTGTCCAGCAACAGACACATATACAGATGCAGCCTTTTCCCGCGCATCTTAGAGCAAATAAGTATGTCGACATAGTGATTTTATTCAGCTTTTAAATAGAAAAAATCGACAACTACTTATGTTTGACAAATTTCGATATATTTAAGTCGAGAAAACCGTGTAATCGTATTAAACTTAGTCGCTATCGAGATTTATTTCGCGTTTTGTCGATATATTTCTTATCGACATCTTTACTTGTTCTATAACAATTCAATATAAAATATATCGACCTAAAAAATGTCCATTTGTTTCATAAGCACATAATAAAAATCGATAAAACTCATATAAACATATTTTAATGAATTTCATCATTGCGACATAAATTATATCGACAAAGACACATTAATGCATTTTATCGTATTTTTAAAACCGCAGTTCTTGCGAAAGATGTGGATATGGCGAGATAAAAATGGTGAATTATGTCGAAAACAACAACAAGTAAATGTCCTAAATACGTTTCCATAGGACATACCAAAAATTGACAGTAGTATCAGAATTATTTTGTTTATGTACAATGTCTATTACACTCAAATCAAATATTTGTAGAAAATATTATATTTTTTTTTCTATTTTTCTACGGTAATAATTCATTGGTTATTATACAGATTATACGGATCATATTACGCTGTAGAAGACGGCGAAGCATCCGATTCCTACATAAACTTGACTGGTGGGGTACCGGAAGCGATAATTTTCGAGACGACGAAAGTTTCTCCAGAAAGATTATTTTCTCGACTACAAAATGCTTTCCAGTGCCAGACAACGATGGTTGGATGTTCAGTAGAAGTTAGTTTAAACTACATGTATAATTCTTAGAGAAAATGTCAGTATTATCTTATCAAAAAGTGTAACAAGCATCGCGATGCTTTTTTATTTATGCATGATGTTTTTTTCATCGCGATGCTTTTGAAAAGCATCGAGATACTTTTCAAAAGCATCGCGATGCTTTTCAAATGTATCGCGATGCCTTTAACTAGTATCGCGATGCTTTTCAAAAGTATCGCGATGCCTTTAACTAGTATCGCGATGCTTTTAACAAGTATCGCGATGCTTTTTTTATTTTATGCATGATGTTTTTTTCATCGCGATGCTTTTAACAGGTATCGCGATAGGAAAAAGCAAGCCGATAGAAACATCACAATTGTGACATGATCGGTCAGGTAGATGAAAAAAGCAAGCCTATGCTTGTTAAAAGTAAGCCGATACTTTTTACACTATGCATAAAGTTTTTTCTATCGCGATGCTTTCAACAAGTATCGAGATGCTTTTAATAAGTTTCGCGAAGTTTTTAAAAAGTTCGCGATAGAAAAATGCAAGCCGATAGAAACATCACAACTGTTACATGAACGTCCACTGAAAGTCATCGTCACACGCTAGTACACATGTACTATGTTTCTATAGATTCACCTATATAGCGGATTCGGCCAAGTGGTCTAGAAAGTTGGACATACCGTAGGTGCATTGGTACCACAGTGTCACAACGGTGTGAGGTTAAATCCCGCTGAGGGTAAGCAAAACATCTGACAGTATTAAAATCTAACTCTAACAGTGTTGGGCTTAATTTGTAGACGTAAATATTATATTTATAAGTAAATAATATTACTTTATTTTGTAGAATAAAAATGAAGGCAAGATGGGATTGGTAGGAAATCACGCTTACACCATGACTGGTATCTTAAAAGTAATTTCATTTAGTATGATACTATTTTAATGCTTCGAATGTCACTCTTGTTTTGATTCACTCAACTCTCTGAAATATAAGTTTGTGTGCGCAAAAAAGGATACAGAGATACAAGGAGAAATTATAAAGTATTAAACTGGCGCCACTTTATTTTGTCTAAATATACATTCTTAAGTATTAGGTATACACCCTTGTTTACTTTGGCAAGCCCTTGCTTAACTTTTGAACTATGAAAATAATTAACAAATCCAAAATTTACGCCTGTACATGATATCACAATTATTCTCGTATTGGTTCTGTATAGATACAATGTGGTCACAATTACTCTCTTGATAGTACAGTATAGGTTCAATAATGACAAATTTATACCAAGCTCTATGCCTTTATCTACAAGTATACCTCCTGAATAAGGCTTTTAATTTAATTTTGTTTTATATACATTGATTGTTTTATAGCAAAGAGGTCATTGACAGAATTGATGTGACTTTCTTTTATCATGCTTTTTTATATACATATGTATTTTGTATACATTAGTTCTCAACTTCCATTGGTCAGATTTTGATTTGGACGTCACAATAATGATAAGAAGTAAGCTACTAGTGCATACTTAAAGCACCGGTGCATTGCTTTTGCGCCAATTGGTATTTCATTTGCGCCAAAAAAATGTTTCATTTGCGCCACAAACTTTACTTCATTTGCGCCACAAATAAAACTTTGCATTTGCGCCAAACACAGGTAAATAGTATAGATGACAAAGTTGAAATATCAAACTCCACATCTTTTTATAACATTCTTCAGACTTTCCTGGTAATAGAGCATATAAAAGCGGTACATAATTTCCATTCTTACATCCATGAATCGAATACATTTGGAAAAAATACTTTGGACAACACTTAAAAGTTCCATCTACAAATATATCTTGTACTTCTGAACAAAGGCACTCGAGATTAAAAGAACAAGAAAAAATAAGTATTCCACTTTCAACATCATTTATCAAAAGAAAATTCTCTGATTTGTTTGTTTTTATAGTCAGTTCACGCACAGCATCATGTACATGGGTTCTATTTTTCGGTATAGTAGGATATTTTTTTCTTCTTTCCCGGTATATAGCCAACGAGGCATTTTTCAGGTCTCTTGATTCTAAGTGGTTTTCTTTTAAAAATATTTACCTGAGAAATGGCGCAAATGAAATACAAGCTTGTGGCGCAAATGAAATACCCAAAATTTCAAAAATTGGCGCAAATGCAATACGCCCTTAAAGCACGTTATGCTGGCTTTAATTTTTACTGGGTTTTAGTCATATTTCTTCTTCATCTTTGTCTACTATGTTTCAAAAGCTACCTATGCTTTGCCCATATTCTGTTCTCGCCCTTATCCGAAAGCCGTATTTGGGGAATTCATCCACTCTGCGGCACAGAGAACATAACTGGTTCCCAGATATAACCTCTGCCACACGTCATTCCCCATTTACTGAGCGACTACATTTGTTGTCTGCTTGTAACGTAAACAAAGAATGATGTTTTTAAAACAATACACGAGATCTTTTTTATTTTTATATAGTATTTTTATACACTTTTGGTAGAATTTTAAACTGCGATTACTGCGTTTGTACGCGAAGCGTATCCTTCATGAGAGATACCTCTCACAATGTCAACCATTAGTATGGCAGAGGTGATTATGGTTGACCAGAATACCCAGAAAACTTTTCGTGGAGATTGGTATTCATCACCTACAGAGATATTTATGTTTATATAACAGGTTGGTAGTACGATGTTAGTAAGAATACGGAATCCACATGGAACCGACGAGTGGACAGGTCGTTGGAGTGACGGGTATGAAAAGTAAAAAAAATATAGAGTATTATGTAATTGGGAGTTTAATCAGTGTTGGATCAACAAAAATCATAAGAAACCAAATAAAGTTGTATCTATCACAACATGATGCTACAATAATTGAAATGTTCAACAGTCCACCAAATTCAAAAATAAAAACAAAAAAAAAACGAAAAGAAAAACATGGGAAAATATTTTATAAAATTCCCCCGTATTTTAGGCATTAAGTCATAGACCAAGCATTTGCTTAAATACTATTCTCTAAATAGGAAATAGGATAGTTTTGACTTCGAATGTTTAAACTTACAAATCGTTAGCATTACATTTTTATTTTACTTATAAATGCTAATTGTTGTGATTTCAAAAGTAAAGAATTGAAATCCAATCCTTCAGTACCCCAACCAAACAAAGATGGCGGAGCATTTTACACAGTTGCAATTTTTTCTCGAAAATAACAATTAGAACAATTTTGACTTTGAATATTTAAACATGTAAATAGTTAGTATGTAATATTTATTTTACTAATAAGTCCCACATGTTGTGATTTCAGAAGTAAGGAATTGAAATCCAATCCCTCAGTACCCCAGCCAAACAAAGACGACGGAGAATTCTATATGGATATAAAAGACTTCCTGAAATATTTTTATGAATGTACAATTTGTAATTTAACTCCAGATTTTGATCGCGATGGAAAGGCAGATACTTTGAGTAAGTATGTAATTTACGTAACTGTAAATTTACATAAGTAGATCGACGTTATCCATAAATGAGAAGGATTGCAAGTTTTCATGTCAATGAACGTGGTTTTCACCGAAAACTCCGGCTTCCAAACCCAATTAAAACAAGGCTTCATGATATAGCTAAAAAATGTTGAAGTGGCGTTTAACCCCATTCAAGCAAAAGGCAAATTACTGTCGCTTGAATAATTGTTTAAAATTGTCAAACAAGAAACAAGAAACAACAAGAAGCTTCAAGATTGTAATATTATTTAAGGTTGAACTTGCCTTTATAGATTATGTTACCAATATTTACGGAAACTGGCGTCAAGGAAAGAATGGAGGTTTAACAGACAGAATGAAGAATCCGATGTACTGTATAACATTAGGAGAGCACGGTAAAAAAATACAAATATAAATAAAAAAGAAAGCCCAAATAGTAGACAGACTTAAACAAAGCATAACAACGAAAAGTCATATCAAAACTATGAACAGACAACAGAAAAAAGATATCTAGTAATTCTATAAAAACCAAGAGTAGAATCATGTCATTTCCATGGGTAAGCATTTCCTGGAACATAAACGAAATTCGCCGAGGCTCTATAGTGGGAGGATTGTCAGGTCATATTACGGAAAGACTGGCCGGGCATCAACCTAGTGTCTGTCGTATTTGAAGAGAGCCACGCTTCCTGCACGATATGGGCCCCTTTTGTAAATTCGAAAAAAAGAAGGCACATCTTCGCCGCTACAAAAGTCTAAATCCTCTGTCCTTCCAAAAACTACATACGTTTTAAGTGGCTGTCAAAATTTTGTTAACGTTGGTCCATCCGTTAAATTATTGCTTGTTAACTGATTGTTGGATTAAATTATTGAATATTGTTCTCTTGGCATTAAACAACATTAAATGTCGAAATACAATTGTCATTACTTAACTCGTATGGCTCGCATATGTTTTCTTTATTTATTATTAATGCTTAACACATATCAGACGGAGTAACGAAGTTTATTGGAGCCTTTTTTAAATGTGCTAGTTATCATTCCAGATAAGGATGAGAAGGGTAATGTTCCCTTGGTTGTACAAATAATACAGAAACAAATCATTAGAAGGAAGGATTCCACATGCATCAGATGTGACTTATTTAAGGTATAATTACTTTACGTCGATCTACTTATGTAAATTTACAGTTACGTCAATTACATACTTACTCTTAATTGGTGTCATAAGTGAAGAGAATATGTTGTTTGTTTTGTTTGTTTGATGGTGTTTTACGCCACTTTCAGCAATTTTTCAGCTATATCATGGCGTCCAGTTTTTATTGGGGGAGGAAGCCGGAGTACCCGGAGAAAACCCCCGACCTGCGGTAGGAAAACTGGCATCCTTGTCAATTAAGATTTGAGTCGAGTACACCCTGCCTGCAGTGAGAATCGAACCCACAATCTCAGTGTCGACAGACCACGTGATCAATAGTAGACGAACTACCTTGACCACTCGGAGAATATGTTTTATGTGGCTTAATATAACCCTAATTGTCCATGCGATTTGTTTGGTTCCGGTTACTCCGTTTTGGTTTTCTCGTTTTTAGGTTCTTCTTTATGTCGCGTGTCTATCGCTTGTCTTTGTTATAATCTATATATCTAAAATACCTAATGGTTTTTCATTCTTGATCCAGATATAGCCTCATACGTCTAAAATCCTCAACAAAGGGTGACTGAGTTAATATCACAAAAAAGATTCCCACATATTGACATTATGGAACACATTTAGAATTCAAATCTAAGTAATGAAATCCTACTCCTAATACTCAATAATAAAATATTCACAGCAAAAGAGCAATACATATACATATTAATAAAAAAGGTATACAGGATATTGTGATATTTATGCTCGGGTTATTTGATCTCCATTTTCCAAGTCAAATTTTCACTTCTTGCAGTATCATTCAGCAGATTGTGTTAATCTATTTCTATTTACAGTCCTAGAATAAACAACTAGTTTCTGTTCATATGATACGTACTGGAAGGCGAAGCGTGACAAAACAGATTTAAACGCCTGAGTTACTAAATGAATGAAAGAGTTTGCCGTTAATTCAGGACTATAAATGAATGTTAAATATAAATACATTGTATAACATATTTGCATCATTATTATCATTGGATATCAGTGAGATGGTATCCATCTCTGTGGGCCCCGCCGACCTTAAGGTCAAAGTTCATCTACTATGGTATGCGACGGATAGTTTGGACGGACGGACGGACAAACTGATCAATGTAGGGTGTCCGCCACTAAGTGGCGGGCCCTAATAAATTTCTATTATAACGCATTATTTTCGGGTTAATACACATCTTACGGTAAATTAACAATTGTATCATTACCTCTTGATTTTTTTCCAAGTTCGTCGGTAATTTTAATCGTCAACTAATATTTTTCTGCAGGTGTTGTCTCAAAATGACCACGCCATATCAATGGAAGAGTTAGGAGACAAGTCGAGCCTGTATGCGGATCGTATGCAAGAAACATACAGATTCCTCTTAGAGCCGGGAACTTATATTGCTCTACCTTCAACTCATGATGCAAACAAAGAGGATAACAAAGAGTTCTTGATCAGATGCTTTACAGCTGGTCCCGTGTCAAATCCATGGTACGTAATTCACCATTCTGTAGTTGTTATGTTCGGTAAACACGAACGTTGTGTAGTTACGTAATTACAAATATGCTGAAAGGTGAGACAGCAATAACATTTACGTAATTACAAATATGTTGAAAGGTGAGACAGCAATAACATTTACGTAATTACAAATATGCTGAAAGGTGAGACAGCAATAACATTTACGTAATTACAAATATGTTGAAAGGTGAGACAGCAATAACATTTACGTAATTACAAATATGTTGAAAGGTGAGACAGCAATAACATTTACGTAAATACAAATATGTTGAAAGGTGAGACAGCAATAACATTTACGTAATTACAAATATGTTGAAAGGTGAGACAGCAATAACATTTACGTAATTACAAATATGTTGAAAGGTGAGACAGCAATAACATAATTTGAACTTCTAGTATCTGATATACTAACTGGTATATAACTTATAACTTGCGGAGGAGGTATGTATCCTGATAGGGATCTAGCCACGACACCTAAAATTTGTTAATTATTAGATTAATACACATATCATACGAAACAAATTTTAGTGATTGTCTTTTGGCAGGAAATATTTCGTTATTGACGGTCACAGAGTTAATTATTAATCCTTTTTATTTTCCGGCACTACATTTTAACAAAAATAGCAAAGAATAACGATGAAGGTGTCACTTTTATAATCAATAACAGCGTCTAATAAGCAAATGATAACCATGACAGATTTATATGTAAATATAAATTAATACATCGTGTTTTTTTCAATTTTATAAGACAACGAGGAAACATACATTCAAGCCATCAACTTTACGATATCGTCATTTCAGTCCGGTATTTTGGCGTCTAAAATGTTCGTGCATGTTTTAGCTCGGTGCGTTTAAATTTGAAACGAAACCGCTAAATAAACCAGAATGAAACTACAATCGCAATAACACCATTTACGGAAATAAAAATAGTCAACCATGTGCACTGTAGAAGTGGTACTAATTATATTTGTAATACTGCTAAACCAGGAATTTCGGATCTCAATAAAATACTAATATTGGTTCTGATAAGATTATGCGTGAAAACAGCAACTATTTCGAAGGCAACTTTAATGAATCAACAGTATCACCTTAATATAGAAATACAAAAAATTATACATTATAAATGTAAAAATATATGGTGCCTACCACACAAATATTGACTAGAACACAATACATCAAGTTTTTAAGGGTCTCATTTACCTCGTTGCAAGTCTTCTACTATTGATCATGTCAGTGTCAACACTTGGGTTGCTCAACAATAAAACTGATGTAACTGATTTTTGAAAATAATGTTAAAATCTATTCAAACAAACAAAAACAACAAATAGGTTTGACCAGTGATTAATGGCTTTAGCGAATGATGCTCACAAAGTTTTGGAGTTCCTGTTACACTTCTTTAGTTTTTTTTGTCTCTGTTCCTGTTGGTTGTTTAAGAAATATATTATTGCGCACAGAGCACAATTGCAATCATCTATTTCAAATGTAATATGTGTAACACATGTTTAAATTTTGAGTCGGCTCTAAATGATAATATTGATTTTTAAAAGTAATAAGAAATATTCCAAAATAGCATGTTAAAAGCAAAATAAATTGACATAAAAATATATATGCTCGTCATTTTATTGAATATACGTACCTTTAAGCAATAAAATTAAGACATCTTAACAAAATTGCATTGTTCAAGTTTGAAATTTTCAGTTGAGCGTATATGACATCGGAATTTCAATAGCGGTCTATAGACCCCCCTAGATCTTAAATAATTCAGTTCGGACTGTATATCAAAACTATGTTTAAGGTAAATGATTTATTGAAACCCATTCTTTTATGTTATTATTATTTTCACGTGAAATTCAGAAATAAAGAAATTATTCACAATAGAAAAGAAGTGAAAGATCAGATCACTTCATTTTTGAAAAATCAATCTATTCCTATCGTGTCTTATAAATATACCAACACTATTGCCCGTTTTAATCTTTAACTGCCAACATTGCAGGACCTAGACATTGAAACATACCTCAAGCAACCTACTGAATGCACTTTTTCCCATTCTCCTTTCAAAACAGTCTCGTTGGTCCAAAATCCTAAAGATCATAAAGAAGTAGACTGGAATGTAAATTTCAAAACGCTTATGGATGCAGTCGAAGACTATGCCAGAGAATGGATTAAGAATATTAGACATTGCATTAATTATCAACCTAAATCTGTATTCAACGACGAGGATGTTATAAGGTGCCTTACTTTCCTCCATGACAAATATGTTGTTGTCCCTGCAGACAAGGCTTCTAAAACATTTTGTATGTCACATTACTATGAATGCCTAATTAAAGAGCTAGGTATCCAGGATATCTCTGGTAATCCCACATACAAACGTACCACATTTAACAAAGATAAAATCCTCGCTAACCATAAGTCCTTAAAGACTTTTTTGAATAAGATAAGATAAACAGATTCTGAAAACCTGTATTTGAATTACATAAACAGCGTTACACGAAAAGGTATATAGCTAGCCTGCTCATCTGCGTTCTTTACCAAAGAGTTGTCATTGCGATTGACAGATATTGTCTGCAGTGAAAGGAGGACAGCAAAAATACTGTGAAACTGTTTATTCGACAAGGCTTCTAACAACATGCAAGTCACATTACTATAAAAGTGCTAGGCATCAAGGATTCTTAATCCCACATGCAAACGTACCAGATTTGACAAAGATGAAAACTGGCTAACCATAAGTCCTTCATGACTTCTTTGAATATTCATGACGACAAAGAGTCTGAAGACTTACCATACTTGTTTTGGATTCCAAAATTACATAGAGAGATACAGGGATGATACATAGCCGGCTTATCTACGTGCTCTACTAGAGAGTTGTCAAATCGATTTCCTAAGATACGGTAGTGAAAGGTGGAAAGCATAAATACCGTAAAACTGTTTAATCGCGGATTAATATTAATCATATGTGGATTCTAAAAAAAATCGAAGGAATTTACAAAATCAAGATCAATATCTAAATTTCATTTGTTAGAACTTTTTATTTTTGAACTCTTTATACCACCTTGCCGCACGAAAAACTAAATTTCCGTCTTAAAAAAATCATAGATAAATCCTTCGCTTCTAAAAATGTGCAGTTTTAGGTTACAACAGTACGCTTTCCTACTAAGAACTGAAAGTAAAATTATGCTACAGCGAAGAACAGGTTTATAGTATGCTAGATTTTCTGGTCGACAACATATCTGTAACCAGCAGGCAATCGGAATTCGCAAGAGTACAAATTGTGCACCGCTCCTTGCCATTTGTTCCTGTATTCTACGTCCGAGTCTTAAATACTTTTACTATAGATCTCGTTTGACAAAATGGTTGCAGATAGTTTCCCAAATTTATGAACTAAATAAACAGTAATTGTGCTACGATGATTTTTGGATACTCCAATTACTGACTAGTGGTGTATGATAACATATCCATTTTCATCTACAGCCCAACTCGCACACTACAGTAATGGGAGCGGGAGGTTTGGAATGCCATAAAAATTTGGTTTTACCCATAATTTCTTTTGAAATGATAGCACTAATTGATTTAGTTACTATATTTTTATTGTTGGTTCTAGAGTTTGCCGGTTTCTCGGACTTTGATTTGTGGATTGTCTTTTTTGACAGTTCCTATGTATTCGGCATTATGTTATTATCTTCATTTTCTTGCATTTTCCTGAATCGGATGTGCTAGCATCTACGTTTAAACCCCACATTAAGTATATCCATACCAAAGTAATGATATTTTTATGGATTCCTTAGACCATAGTTTATATAAAATATAGAGTTCTTGATATATGTTAACGGAAAAAGTTGAGATATGTTGATATTTACAGTGAAGTGGAGGATAAGGTTGTTATGACCGGAAGAGGAAGAAGTGGAGATGAACCATATGATACCAGCAGATTTGGTATTATATAGTGTAATTTTGAGAATGATTAGCTATCAATAACGTCCGAACTTTTAAATGTTTGTTATGGCACTGTATTTGCTAAAGATAGGTACCAGCGCCTATATATTTTTATGGGCGCTGGTATCTATAAATTATATAAAATTGCTAAAAGTGGACTAAACCTTTAATAAACAATATTTTGATATTAAAGTATCAAGTTAGAAGTTTACCAAACCTTAAAGTTTACAAAAACAAAGAATTAACTAGAACAGTAACACCACAGAATAAAAAGCTAACAAAGCAATACATGAACCTCACTATAAACTGGGTTGAATAAATATGCTTCTGAAGGTTAAGTAATTTTACTTCACAAATTGCACCTGACGTTGCTCAATGCAATAGTCGAGTAAATTTCTTCAACGAGATAAATTTGACAAAGATCTTATGACGTATAATAAAATAATTTTCATTCTCCACCATTACATCTGAATTGGTCTTATCCCGACTGAAACCAGTCGCAAAATTGCTATTTTACAGTTAAGAAATTAAAAAGAAAAAAAAAGGGAATAAAAAACTTTAACATTTGGGACTTTGAAATATATTGACAAGTTTTTAATTACTTGTACAAAGTATGAGTTATATACAAGATGAAATTCAAGAATAACTACAGTAGTTGAGGTAAAGCAAAACATGGTTTATATAAATGCATTTTTTTAATATTAGGTTTTACACAATGCTCTATAGGAGCCTTCCGACCTGGAATCAATGCTGGAGGTGAAGCATCCTGTGAGGGATTTGCCAAGAACCCACAATATCTCTTAACAGTGAAAGAAGGTTTGTTAACTACCTTTTATTAGTAACAGACAACAATTATCGCCGTGTCTTTATTTTAATATTTTTTAAATTTTGTTTTGAGGGTACATTTGGGTCTATTTGAAAGAAGAAACTTTGAAGAAATATTTGATGAAACATGGTGGGTTAAGAGATATTAAATTCTTTGAAAGAAGGACACTTTTCGCGTTTTGAAAATTTTTCTGACTTCATCACTGAGGAATGCATTTAGAGCTTACTAAAATACTGAATGATAAATGTTTCTGAAGTTTTTTTTATTTATTCAGAATGGTATTGGACATTTGGGCACTCGGCTGTGGAATTTTTAAATTTAAGTTTATGCTATAATTAACCAAGAGGCGAAAACCATTATGATCTAGCTCATACATATTGCTTTGTAATACGGTCACTGTCTATCGTGAGGTTTTTTAGCCGTGGGCCGATATAATCTACAATTAGGCTATTTAGTCTGATATTAGGCGATAATGGTCGATATTGCATATAGGAACCTTAAAAATTCAAAAATCGAGTGTTTCTTCGGGGAATTTGATTTTTACACGAAATATCGATCATGAAACCTAGTGTCCCGAAGAGATATAATGTTAAGTAAATTTTGTTATAAGATACAAAGTGTCTTAACCGACAAAAAATAAATCTCAAAGAGAAATACTCTATGCAATGACATGAAAGTAAGATAAACAGTTTCTCGAGTGACTTACATGTAGAATTCTCCAGAATAAGCCGTTACTCGTACTGAAACGTCAAGAATGCATATATTCCAACGTTAAACATGCAAATTTGAGATTCATACATTGTTTGTAATTTATATTAAACAACCTGTTATATTATTATCGTTCAGGATGCATGATGTACAAATTATTATTTTTTAATTTGTCTATGCTTCCCACAAAGTTTTGTTTTTTACAGAATTTGGCCAATTAAAAGCTGCTCAAGTACTTAATAGATTTTACTTTATATTTATATTTTAATACATGTAAAAATTATAAATTACACTTGTTTCATTACCTTTATTTTTATTAGAAAATACAATTTCATAGTTTTTGAATGAGTATAATTTCATGCCATGTTTATTATTCGTTGTAACAAAAAGTTCAAGTTTCGATGGAATAGGTCTACTTTACTGACATTTTTTTGTTTACCTTTTGACCCCTTTATTGTTATTAGAAAGTTACGGAGTACTGTATTGTTACAAAAGCAAGCAAACGTAGGACAGTATTAACAATATATTGTATGGTTATATAAGTAATTTGCCGCTGTAATCGCTGCTAAGATCGGTAAGAACTTACTAACACAATTATCTTTTTTTCTTCAGAGCAAACATTCATGGTTGAAGTTATGCAGCCCGAAAGAGAGAATGGCTTCGCAATTGGTATCAAGTTATTTGAAGTAAGAACCACCGGAATTTTAGTTTTAGATAAATATTTGAATTGTAGCAAAATGTCCTGATCATTAAGGTAGTTTGTTCCCCCAATGAGGAATACGATTGCACTGTCCTAGGTACAAAAGTGTAGAAAATAGATACACAGTTTTGTGTTTGTCGGGAAAATGAACAACTAGTTATACAGGAGCGTAAGGAAGTTAAAAACTCGAAGCTAGCGTCGGATCCTCTAACTTAAACCGTTGTCCCGTGTAGCTTCTGCATTATGTTAACCTTTACAACATAAAATGTATGAATTGATTTATTATTGCTTACTTGTTTCCGTATGAGCTATATCTTATATTATCTGCGTCTCGATGAAAGTTAACATCAGTCAATAAATATGTCATCGTGCTGCGATGACGTAGTGCACGTAAATGTTTTTTTAACTTTCTTAACACACGAATCAAAGTAAAATACTTCACTGTTCAATATATTATTCAAATGGTGTAGTAAAAAAAAATTGAAAGAGACACAAGTTTTTATATTTGATTGATTGAATAAATGAGTAAGTGATTTATTAATTATAACACTGAGTACCATTTTTTATACTTTGAATATTCTCCAGAGACTGAACCCACTAATCTTCAAACTTTTGTTTCTAGACGACTTTTTGCAGTGCAAATTCTTCAAATGTATTATATCACCTTTCCAATTATATCATGTATGTATGGAAGTAAATAATAAAACAGCCACGACATAATTATTCCACAAAATTGAAAGGAGATATCAAGCTCGAAGAAGAAAAATAAGCTAAAATTGCTGTTGAGTAAGTCTTAGTATGATGCAAATAGTTGGATCTTTAAACGGCTTTCATACATTAACTTGAAAATGGATTTGATTTATTTTTTCACGCAGTTCATTTCATTTTTTGTTTTAATAGGCAGACATGTTTCCAGCAAACTATGACTGGCTCATGGACAATTATGATAGTGCCGTCAAAGACAATGAAGGTACCGAAGGTCCATTCGACGCTGGAACATCTATAGACACATGTTATAGTGTTGCTCCGGGAAAATATGTACTATTAATACATTGTGAAACAGAATCAGATGAAAACGACTTTTCTGTGGCAATATATTCTGAACAGCCAATCGACATTAAGTAAGTTTAATAAATATTTCTAATAGAACCCACAAACACAAACGAAAACAAAGAAACCGGCATGTCAGAGATAGAAATACAATCAATTATGACGCACTAAGAAATAGACAAGGTGAAAACCAGCGAACAGCTTAAACAAACAAAGGATAAGACGGCACATGTAAAGGATTATTAGTATATGTTGAACCGTAAAACACAGAGAGAAAGCAAACCCAAACAACACAACACAACAAACAACGAAAAGCCATATTCAGAGAAGAGTGAACAAAAACAACTAAAAACAAAGTAACAAGTAACAAAAATTCTAATACAAAGGTTGACAAAACAAAATGACACGAGACCAGGAGAGACACGGACAAGACTCCAATCTTATTTAGAATTTCACAAATTTATATTGATGGTTACGTAAATTATAAGAAAGATAATGCTTCATCGTGATTCGTATTTTCGTTGATTGTTCTCTAACATTTTATTTATTTTTAATTCTAGGTCTGCAAACATATAGCAGAAACTTGAGTTATTTTTACAGACAGCGCATAAGGGACAAAAATATACTTAAAATATATTATTTCTACTGTAATAATGATTTTATGAACATATTTGTATAGCAATGACATTTTAAAAGTTAAATATGCATACTTTTCTGTAATTAAACAGGTATTTGTAGTCGTATAAGCAAATTGTCATTTTAAAATACAAATTATTTATTTATAGAAATTCCACACACAAAACTACATCTTAAATACATAGATGGAGAAATAAGAAATTTGTTGTATATTCGCATAATAAAGAAATAGGTGATGTTTACGGATCTTTGTACTGTGACTAGTAAAATTTGTACCATAGATGCAACGTAAAACATAATGTCCTTTAGACTTTATACCAATATAGATTCTGTTGAACAAAAGCGGAGTGTTCATATTAGGTAAATACAAGAGGTTTTACAGCACGTGCCGTGAAGTCCAATATTTTTATAGGAGTCTGCTGTAGTATTTGCTGAGGGACTTTTAGCCCAGAAATTTCTTAACTAAATTTTACATGGTTCGGTGGACTTGTTTTGACACAGATTCCCTTATTTGAGAGGATGTAGTTGTATAAACAGCATAGAAGTCAAATTTCAGTGCTAACATGACGTATAATTAAGGTCTTTCCCACTTCCAGTGGGAAGACCTTATTGTTTTTGTTCGGATTATTTTTTTTTCCGCCAACTTTCAAAACCAAACAGTTTAAAAACTACGCGACACATCTTTTTGGTCTTTCGTGACAAGTTTTGGGCACTGAAAGTCTATTCGGAATTCACCCAATGAAATCGAAACATTTTTCTTTACGGAGTTATCTGCCCAAACACCGAAAACCTTGTTATCGCGTAATCTCTGGAACTATAACAGATACAAGAAAACTAAAATGTGACAAATGTTAAGGAACTTTTGGGACAACTTTATGACATATTTTGGCTAAAAATTTCTGACTAACGAAGGCAAGCGGTATACCTTGAATGTTTCAAGGACTCCGCTTATCACAAAAACTCACAAACCGTAAGTCAAAATCACAAAACGTCTTCACCAGTTATCGTCCTATGACATGTCCTTAAAGAAAATCTCAAAGTCAAAGTTCAGAAGTGACCTCGACCTTAGGCCTCCAATCTTGTTATTACAACTCAAAAACTATAAAAGATAGAAGAAGACAATAATGGGAAAAATACTCCTCTCATTAAGGCCTTCATTTGATACATTTGGTCCGAAACTGTTCGATGAACCGTTTTCGAGTTCGGGCTCTTGGCTCATTCCAGTTAATCAGTTTTTGGCATACAACTTGAAAACCGTTACAGATAATATAGTAAACATATAGGTTAAACATGATCATCAAGTAAAGGCCTTCAATTTGAGCCCAAATTTAAAGGTCACAGGTCAAGGTCATACCATAGCAACCAGGTCTCCATTACACAAAGTCCTTAGCAACCATATATTTTTAAAATCAGGATGATGTACTTTACTGAAATATGTCATTTTACAACCGGAAGTGGCATTTTGTCCTTAGCAACTGCCATGAAAGTCCTTGACAACCATGTTTTTTTTTAACTCAGGACCACAGAAATAGTCTATTCCGCCTAAAAATGGTTCAGTAACTTATGTAGTCAAGTTCACAACAAGAGATGAAGAAAAATTAATTTCATAAAGGTATCTGGGAAAGACCTTTCTAATTGTTCTTGAACAATTAGCCCTATCTTTTTTTAAGGTCTTTCCCACTTCCAGTGGGAAGACCTTCTTGCTTTTGCTTTGATTATTATTTTTTTTTTCCGCCAACTTTCAAACCCAAACAGTTTAAAAAGTACGCGACATATCATTTTGGTCTTTCGCGACAAGTTTTGGACACTGAAAGTCTATTCAGAATTCACCCTGTGAAATCAATACATTTTTCTTTACGGAGTTATCTGCCCAAACACCGAAAAACCTTGTTATCACGTAATCTCTAGAACTATAACAGATACAAGAAAACTAAAAAGTGACAAATGTTAAGGAACTTTTGGGACAACTTTATGACATATTTTGGCTAAAAATTTCTGACTAGCGAAGGCGAGCGGTATACCTTGAATGTTTCAAGGACTCCGCTTATCCCAAAAACTCACAAACGGTAAGTCGAAATCGCAAAAGGTCTTCACCATTTATCTTCCTGTGACATGTCCTTAAAGAAAATCTCTAATTCAAAGTTCAGAAGTGACCTCGACCTTAGGCCTCCAATCTTGTTATCATTACAACTCAAAAACTATAAAAGATAGAAGAAGACAATAAATGGGAAAAATACTCCTCTCATCCAGGCCTTCATTTGATACATTTGGTCCGAACTGTGCGATGAACCGTTTTCGAGTTCGGGCTCTTGACTCATTTCGGTTAATCAGTTTTTGGCATACAACTTGAAAACCGTTACAGATAATACAGTAAACATATAGGTTTAACATGATCATCAAGTAAAGGCCTTCAATTTGAGCCCAAATTCAAAGGTCACAGGTCAAGGTCATACCATAGCAACCAGGTCACCATTAAAAAAAGTCCTTAGCAACCATATATTTTTTAAATCAGGATGATGTACTTACTGAAATATGTAATTTTATAAGCGGAAGTGGCATTTTGTCCTTAGCAACAGCCACTATAGTCCTTGACAACCATGTATTTTTTTACTCAGGACCACATAAATAGTCTATTCCGCCTAAAAAATGGTTCAGTAACTTATGTAGTCAAGTTCACAACAAGAGTTGAAGAAAAATTAATTTCACAAAGATATCTGGGAAAGACCTTTCTAATTGTTCACGAACAATTAGCCCTATCTTTGATTGATAAATTTATTAAGATAGTATTTGTTCCTTTTTAAATTCTACCTTACAGTCTTCCTCCAAGATCGTGATGGGATTAGGTGAATGTCGCCAATTCTTTAACATGTGATCATTCAATATGTTTGTTTGAGCACCATATACGAGTTTGAATTACACGAGACACGCTTTCTGTCGTACGGCAGTGAATTTAGTAACCTTTTCATCTAGATACATTCATTTACAATATTCAGAACAGGATGGCGTTTACTCTTAATTGATACTAAAATGCCTGAGAATGGTAAAAAGACGATAACAAGAATCGTTTAATTGCACTTGTCAAAGGTTTCTGTGTCAGCTGACAACAAAATAAATGCCCTTAAAGATACGTACAGGTTCTTACATTGGCACGCGTGGAGGAAATCTGATAATCCAAGAGTACTGATGTAAAATTATTCAAATTAGTATACAAATTCTCCCTAGCGACATGACTTGAATACGCGGTAAATGGAAGGCGTTTTGATTATGACGTCATTATTTCTGTCTGGAACGTTATTTTTTTAAACCAGTCAACTAGATGAGAACTACAAGCGGTTTGAATTGAACGTAAAAATTAGAGAATAAGTACTATTCACCTGTTCTTAGATATTTATAGTTTTTGAATGTGTTAAACGTATCTAGGAACAAAAAAAAATTATAGCATAAAGCTTCATTGTCATGTTGGGTGTGTGTAGGGGTTGCCTACATGGTTCAATTACAACTGCATTACTCATATGTTGTCATCTGGAGGAAGTTATTATTTTATTTTTGTTGTCAAATACAAGAAAATATATAGTTATAAATACGACATGATTGAATTTAACTAAAAGGTAAGTAAAACGGTAAGTGACTGTATTTATTTTATAAAATTGAGATCATGAGGGTGCGGGAAGGGTAGGCTAGGTACGAATAAAGGTAGGGAGGGATGTACCTGAGTAAAGCCAACAATATACTTACATTATGAATATGCGAATCCTTGTAGCTGCAACTGAGGTAAGTCAACACTGCACCTGAAATACACCGACAATAAATGGTAAAGTCTGAAATGTTCATCTTCAGCAACAGTTGAATATTCATAGAATGTGGGCAGTATTTCAGCTATGCTAAGAACGAGGACCAGTTTATAAACAATATATCAATTGGAGAAATGGCATAAACTAATGTGAAGTAATGTTTGACCACCACTAAAACAGTATGGAAAGTTGAGTACAGGAAGGCTACAATGTGCTTGTTCTATTCCAAAACTTAGTGGTCTTATCGTGCAAATAACGTAGCATTTAAAAAACGAACTATAGTCTGCGGCCAGACTCTGAGAATAATCTGACAAACACCTCTCTCTCTCTAATGCGAGGGTATTCCTTTTTTTCTTTCAGGTGTCGAGCCTATTTATTTTAGCCCTTTGAATTGTCACAATACCAGGTGTTATGAGATAGAATAACCAATAAATCAATTTGTATCAGAAAACAGATCAAATACATTGTAAAGTTATGTAAAAATGTCTGGAATAAACTGTAATATTTGACTCCGTCTACTCTTTGCTTTCAAAGGACCCCGGTGCATTAAGTGTAACATTCTGATTGGATAAAATGATCAATTAATCAATAAATCACTCAATTTGTATCAAATAAGCGCTCTGATACCTTTTAACGTTCTTTGAAAAATATATGAATGTATGAAGATTTCATTAAGAGGTATCCTTACATAAATTTAGCAGCGCTGTAACTATTTTGGTTATTGAAGCTCTACATAAATAACTGAGAGAGGACAACAAAAAATAGACAACAGGTTGACCTTGTTGTTTACATTTATTCAGTTAATCGATCGTCTATTTATTGTTTTCCTGTCTCTGTTATATATTTTATCTCATCACCTGTTTACGTTTATTTCTTTTTCGATCGTCAATTTATTATATTCCTGTCTCTGTTATATATTTTATCTCATCGCCTGTTTACGTTTATTTCTTCTTCGATCGTCTATTTAATGTTTCCGTGTCTCTGTTATATATTTTATCTCATCGCTTGTTTACATGTATTTCTTCGATCGTCTATATATTGCTGTCCTGTCTCAGTTACTTGTTTTGCTCTATCCCTGTTTGATTCTTTTATTAAGTTCCCCGTTGTCTATTAAGATTTTGTTGACCTGTGTCACTTTTATATATCCCTGTTTTGTTTTCTTATTTATTTTTGTCCTGACATTGAGTTTAATATCTATTCCGTACACTTTGGCTGTTTATTTACTGTTGTCCTGTTTTAGTGTTGTTTCTGCCCCGGTTCTGTTTACATTCAGATTTCCGTCTCTAATCGTCTATTATTTTATTTCCGTTTCAGTTATTTTTTTGCGCTGCCCTTGTTGAATTAATTCTTTATCCGTTCGTCTATTTATTGTTGTCGTGTCTCATTTATTTATTTTTCTTAACTCTGTTTACATTTTTTCTCGTCCTATGTCGTCTATTTATGTATTGTTGTCGTGTCTCATTTATTTATTTTGCTTGTCCCTGTTTACATTTTATCCCTTCCTATGTCGTCTGTTTATTTATTGTTGTCGAGTCTCTTTAATTTTTTTTTCTTAGCCCTGTTTCCATTTTATACCGTCCTCTGTCGTCTGTTTAATTTATTGTTGTCGTGTCTCATTTATTTATGTTTCTTAGTTCTGTTTACATTTTATCCCGTCCTTTTTCGTCTGTTTATTTATTGTTGTCGTGTCTCATTTATTTATTTTTCTTAGCCCTGTTTACATTTTATCCCGTCCTCTGTCGTCTGTTTATTTATTGTTGCCTTGTGTAATTTTTATGCATACGTATACTTTGTATTGTCATTTATTTTGTCAGTTTTATAGGTGTGTAATGACATCTCTCTATTGTCTGTTATATATATCTGTCGAGTATCATCTGATTTTATTATATGTTGTCTGCTTTTTGCAACGTCTTTTTGTCTAGTACCGGTTGTTTTATTGCAACGTTTTTGTCGAGTACCGCTTGTTTATTGCAACGTCTTTGTCCAGTACCGCTTGTTTATTGCAACGTCTTTGTCTATAGTAGTACCACTTGTTTTTTTGCAACGTCTTTGTCAAGTACCGCTAGTTTATTGCAATTTCTTTGTCCATGCAGTACCGTTAGTTTATTGCAACGTCTTTGTCTAGCACCGCTTGTTGATTGCAACTTCTCTGTCCAGTACCGCTTATTTATTGCAACGTCTTTGTCTAGTACCGCTTGTTTATTGCAAAGTTTTTGAATAATACATTTTACACTCATTTTACACTCGATATATTTCCTGAATTCAATTTTAATATTAGGACTATTATTTTTGGTAGACATTTATCAATGTAAGGTGTTTCTTCATTTATCATTATAGTCATTATCGTGTCTATTTATGCTGGGAATGCGTCCCCATTATTGGTAGTTTGACGTTCTCTTCCATTTCGTTTAGCTGGAAGACTTTGAGCTATTTGTCTTGAAGATAATAAGTTGCTGGATATTTAGGTTGAGCTTGTCTTGGTGATCTGTAAATTTCTTTTAGTATTCACGCTGAAGACGTTAAAAGGTTAGTGAAAAGAGTCATGAAAGGGCAATAACTCCTTTCAATATCAACAATTTTATCATGTGATCTATTTGTACGCTTTGCTTATCATTCTAGCTACTATTATCGCTTAATAAATAAAAGCTCCAATAGGAAAATGACTCTTTAGAGAATTCGTCATACAGTTTCATGCAAAATTGTGGTAGATATTATAATCTTTTTTGGCATTTTTTCTATCTTAAAAAGTGTTCAAGATTTTTAACATCTAACTTGAATTTTACCGCCAATGTTTTATTTTAGCCAGATTGCGGTCATTCTGATTAGCCGGCTGTCCATGTGAGCTTTTAATATTTGCTAAATTTGGTTTAAGGTAAATGAATTATAATTAAAGTTGTTTAAATCTATATATAGAACCATCAATATACACAAATGCCTTGCATTAAGCCCACACCTATTAATTAGGGATTAATTAAGTTACACTAATAGAGTTAATTACATTTTAGTGAACGTTTACACTGCTGCTTGGTGTCTTATGTAAACATTATTAGAATTAACGAATACCAACTGGAACGGACATTAAATTAAAGTTCACTAGCCGGAACGATAATGACTGGTTAAACGTTGTTATTTATAATTTGTATGTAGTCATATAATATATAGATTTAAGTATGTGATTGGCTTGACTTCAAATCAAGGTAGGAAAAATGTACCATATAGTTTAATACTATTTAAAAAGTTGTATAGGAAGGCTGCATTTATTATGAATTAAAGTCTTAATTTCATTGGTGCTGCAAATACCAATGCAATTTGGGTAATTTTCTAGTGCATACATATTAATATTTTATTCTTTTGCTGATAAAACAGAAATATTCCAAACCCAAATTAATTTATCTACAATTTAGAACGAACGGTAAAGAAAACAGAACAAAAAGTATGAACTCGCTCCATTAAAGGGCTGAAATCTTTCCAGTTGTGAAAGTAACGAAAATCCAGCGAGTCATATCTGGGACTCTATGGCTCGATTTATGTACAAAACAAACCCTTACGATGCTGTGATAATAAAATGTCCACGTGATCATTTAACTTTCTTAAAAATTAAGGTATGATTTAATCTGAGAGCTTTAAATCTTTGTTTGTTTTATCGACTTCTTTCTCAACATCTTTCTCTGTCTAGAAAATCTTTGTAACGGGAATATATAATATATAGACTGCGTTGGAATATATATTAAACAACTGGCTAATTAATGTCGTCGTATGATGTATAAGTTCCATGTTACTCTGCTGGGAATCGATGTTAAAACTTTCATCACCATATTATTTTGTAACACGGTTAAATTATGTGTCTAAGTACAGTTTATGTTGTATGTGCTTATTCGATAAAAAGATCTATATGGCTTATCTTATATGTTATATATTGTTCCAAATGAAAAAAGCTTTCGTATTCGTATAGAATATATTATATTTTCCTGCATTACATTTTTGTTTTTCAAACATATTTTTATTTAAATTTCTATAAACAGAATGAAAATAATAGCAAAGGTTCCCTACAAATGTGGCTGATAAACAACAATAATAGCAAAGGTTCCCTACAAATGTGGCTGATAAACAACAATAATAGCAAAGGTTCCATACAAATGTGGCTGATAAACAACAATAATAGCAAAGGTTCCCTACAAATGTGGCTGATAAACAACAATAATAGCAAAGGTTCCCTACAAATCTGGCTGATAAACAACAATAATAGCAAAGGTTCCCTACAAATCTGGCTGATAAACAACAATAATAGCAAAGGTTCCCTACAAATCTGGCTGATAAACAACAATAATAGCAAAGGTTCCCTACAAATCTGGCTGATAAACAACAATAATAGCAAAGGTTCCCTACAAATCTGGCTGATAAACAACATTCTGTGTTATTCAGGTTTTATTCTGAAGGGTTCAATAACATAAATCATACTAAAAGATCAGTTTATGATCAGTTTGTAAACAATATTATGTTGTTTTAAATGCGACAATTCAAAGACGGTGAAATACCTTGAAATTCAATTCGACTTTCCTCTGGACATTTTGTTCTACATTCAAACAATGATATAAGGGATTTTAATTTTGTATGTCGACGCCAATAAATGTTTATTTGAAAATGTAAAATCAATATATCCAATGAATTCACACACACACACTGTGTTGTACTATAACAAAAGATTGATATTTAACGTTTAATCCCTTAATTGTTACACGCACACTGTTATAAAATGTCACTAAATTTGCTAGTATTGACAATAATACAGAATATCTCTGGCGTAAAAAACTACTAAAACACGTCATAACTCGAAAAAGATGTTGACTGTTTGAAACACATCTATTATTAATTCATAGCTGGAACAGTGGCGTACTTCACAACACGCACGTGCTTTTTATCTGAGGGGTGGGCGTGGCTAAGGTTTTGTTTTAATGAAATTCGTTGTTTTTTTTCTAAGAAGACGAATAGTAATAATTTTCAAAAAACGATTTGACTCTTAGAAATATCTTGTTCCGTATTTCTTTTTGTTCTGTTATTCTCTTTGGAAGCTGCAATCATCGTATCCGCTCGTTTTGAAGACTTAACATATGTCACTTTTTACTTAATTTTTAATATTAAAATGTAAATACAGCTTACTGTGCGATTAAGTGGAAATTCCTGATATATTCGTCTCTTATCTTGGCATAGCAAAATAACCCCAGGGACTTTGGGCTCTACAGAGTTATCCCCATCTGTGTGTCCGTCCAGACCTTCAAGGGCTCATCCCAGATCTATTCGATTCTTATCTAGCCAAAGGGAATTTGGACAATACAGATCATAAAGCTAGTTATGACCTCTTTGTGTGTCCGTCCTGATCTTACAGCTCAGATGTATCGATAGGCGGTTGAAGAAGACTTAATAGACAGATATGAGACGGCTCGATTGGTTATTTGTTTTAGTTTTATTAAAGCGTCTATATTTTATTCGGTGAGAAAGGTGGAGTACTCGGTTAAAATCTACGACCTTCGACAGGAAAACTTGGCAATGTCAATTAAAGTTGGTTTTTGTTTGTTTATTGTTAAACGACACTTTCAGCAAATGTTCAGCTATATCATTTCGTCGTTATTATTCGGGAAGAAAGTCGGAGTTCCCGAAGGAAACCCCGGCCTTCGGTATGAAAACTGGCAAGGCAATCATTGTCAATTAAAGTTGGGGTTGAGCACACCCTGTCTGCAGTCAGACCCGAACCCACATGCTCACTGCTGATATACCACTTGATCGATAGTAGATAACTAACTGCCCTGACCAATTGGCCACAAAGGACCCCAATTTACGGTTGGAGTCGAGCACACAATTCTAAATTGGAAATATTAGTCAACCCGTCCTACAGAAATATCACGCGACATTATAGACATCTACTAATTATAAATTGTTATACATTTAACATAACAATCAGGTACTTTCATTAATAAGACACGAACTCTTATCTTCAGTTTTTAACACGTCTGTGATGAATAACAGATGGCCTGCCAAATAGACAATCGGCTACCGAGGCCACAGGCCGAGTTGTTTTGGGATTATTTTATCTAGCAGGCTTGCCCTAAAGCAACTTAAATAAAATGTTTTTCTTTCTAAATCGTATTTGATGAAATATATTTTTTATAAATAAATATCCGAAAATGCATTGATAATGCAAATAACTTCATGCCATAATTATATCATTGATGCTGTCAGATATTAACGCAGATGTATACCCAGTAAGACAAATTTTCATTTCAGTAAGATTTTTATTGCAACTGCATAAAAATGGCATCGCCAGTAACTTGATTTGCGACCATCAAATCGACAACTAATGGCGGCAAATCTTCAAATACAATACAGTTGCTATTTAGAATTGACTTGTTACTCGTTGTATAATTACAAAATTAGGAAGAACAGGAAACAGGACGGCTATTTGCGAAGTTAACTACTGTATGACACGCTTATAAATAAAAACGCATTGTTGCTTTAATTATTTCTAATATTATTCATGAAGTATTTGGACTGCATGGAGAATACAAAATACAAGTTTTAGAAATAAACTTCTTTTTACTACAGAAAAATAAAGCATTGCAAAATTTTCTTACACTCTTGTTTAGTCGGCGTTTGGAAATATTACTCAATCCGTCCTCCAGAAATCTCACGCGACAGTTACTAATTATAAATTGTTATACATTTAATTAGCAGAAAATGGGCTGCGCAGCGTCAACAGACACCGGCACACAATACGCATCACTTGGGCATCATGGTCAACAAGACGTAAAACAAGAAAATAATGGAACACGAAATGTAACTTCCCAAAAGCAAACGACACAACAACTACAACAACCACAGCAGCAACAAAGGCAACCACAGCTACAACCACACGGAAACCCCCCACCATATGAGGTAAGAAAATCCTTGAGAGTTCTCGTGAGAGTTGTATAATGAAGCGTACGTTCTTGTGAGAGTTATACAATTTAGCGTTCTCGTGAGAGTTATACAATGAAGCGTTCTCGTGAGAGTTATACAATGTAGCGTTCTCGTGAGAGTTGTACAATTTAGCGTTCTCGTGAGAGTTATACAATGAAGCGTTCTCGTGAGAGTTATACAATGTAGCGTTCTCGTGAGAGTTATACAATGAAGCGTTCTCGTGAGAGTTATACAATGTAGCGTTCTCGTGAGAGTTATACAATGTAGCGTTCTCGTGAGAGTTATACAATGTAGCGTTATCGTGAGTGTAATACAATGTAGCGTTCTCGTGAGAGTTATACAATGTAGCGTTCTCGTGAGAGTTATACAATGTAGCGTTCTCGTGAGAGTTATACAATGTAGCGTTCTCGTGAGAGTTATACAATGTAGCGTTCTCGTGAGAGTTATACAATGTAGCGTTCTCGTGAGAGTTATACAATGAAGCGTTCTCGTGAGAGTTATGCAATGTAGCGTTCTCGTGAGAGTTATACAATGTAGCGTTCTCGATAGAGTTGTATAATGTGCGTTCTCGATAGAGTTACAGAATAAGAACGTCCGAAAATATATGAATATGCACTCGGGGGGAAAAGGGGGGGGGCGGGAAACTAGGGATACTTTTAGGTAAAGGGCTGTGAACGGTGATTTGAAGACCCACCCTATTGATAGATTTTCTGACGTTATGAAACGGGGCCTTATCATATATTGAATTATTAAATCATACCTATTCATATATTTTATTATTGCACATCCCCAGAAACCAATTCCAAAAAGCTGGAGCAAGTACAGGAGCGAGCCCTTCGTTTTATTTATGAAGATTATACTTCATCTTATCATACACTTTTAGAGAAGGCAAAAGTTCCAACCTTACAGGTTCGTAGAATCAGGACAATGGCACTTGAAACTTATAAGATCGTAAATAGCCAAGCTCGAGTGCGTCTTGGCGATCTTGTCACCTTAAAAAATTCTAAATACAATTTCCGATATAGTAACATCTACCACAGGTGCGAACGTCTACCTATGGTAAAAAATCATTTAGATATATGCAGCAGCATCCTTATGGAACAGTTTTCCGAACCATTTCAGGACTGTTCAAACTGTCGGTGCTCGGCTTGTTGTTAACGTTTAACCATTTTAAATTATGATTAGAGCTGCCTTAATTGCTGGTTCTTAGCGAGCGTTTAACGAAGCATTTGCCACATGAGTCGCCGCTCAGTGCCGTTATTTCGGCAAATCCAGAGATTTTTCATGTATTTACTGGTTTCCACGTTCGTGTTACGGTTATTAATTTTATTACCTTCAATAGATTTAGTTTCCAAGTTTCCACTGATGTGATTTAAAATAACTTAATTTTAGCTTAAAAATATCTCTAAAATTTTTATTCATTTTAGCTTATTGATTTCAATACTTTTCAACTTTTAAATGTTAATAACACCAGTTTTAAAAGGCATTAATCTTAAATATTCTGCAAGTTTTAATGAAGTAAACTTTTTTATTTGTGTCTTGTCCATATTGTTATCATGTAATTGTTTTTATGTCAATTGTGTGTTTATATTCGGTCAAAAGCTCTTCAGAGCTTGTGTTACTTTGTATTTATTTATGCCGAATTCAAATAAAATTTTACTTACTTTTTTACTTACTTACTTACTTACTTACTCTCCATTGTCAAACAGTGTAACAATCACGTTGTTTGTAAAATCACCGTTGTTTACATGTGCTTATATAAGATGAGAATTGAGGCATTATAATATATTTAGATGAGTGAGGGGGTATTTCATATAATCTCATATAAATGAGGAAATAAAGATATGAATGAAAGATATGAATGAATGAATGAAGGTAACAGCAATTTACATGGCATTGAGAAACAGAAAACAGTGAGTTCAAAAATCGAAAAAAAAACAGATAACAGCAGAATATCATGGAAGGGCAATACTATAAATAGTAAACAGGGTTGTTATTTTCATTATAACATTTAACAAAAATGTCAATTTTAAAGAAAACAGATAACCATCTAATGTTTGACACAGTTATCTTACCTGTAAAAATGCCCAAAACACATTAACAGAAAAGATCTTGCCCCCCCCCCCCCTTTAGAAAATGTACAACTACCCAATGATATACCCAATGAAAAAAGCTACCTTTTCACCTTTTCATATATTTTGGAGAGCTAAAAAGGTGACTCTCACACCTTCAACGGACAGGAAAACTGACAACCCTGCCCACAGTCCCACCTATTTAATTCATAAGTGCAAAGGGTTATTTATTATCTCCCTTCATTTTGAAAATTATAATAAAAAGTGAACTAATAATATTTTATGCTTTATCAGCTTTTTAAATATACAGTTATATTCTGACAATTTATAAGGTAATACTGTTTTTACAATTTTAAAAAACGTATGCGTTCAATTTAATATTTTATAAATTTTTTACTATTGAAGAACACCTTATGGATGATGGATATAAATACAATATTTAAATTGCATTGGTCACTATACATTTTGAAAACCCCGACCTTCGGTAAAAGGATCTTTGTGAATCGTCTGTCAATTACCGACAGAAATATTAAAGTACAAATTTAGTCTATATATATTTAGTTAATGTTGGAAGCCGATAATTGATTGAGATTGTCGTTTAATATTGCTTTTACCACTGGTTTGGCCATATATGTCGCGTTATTTCATCTCGAATGAGCGACAGCGTGCCATTAAATAAGGATAAATGACCAGCTAGTGGTAAAAAAATGATAACCACAGCCTCTACGGTAAGGGATATTGACGGTACCTTAGCTGACACAACAAAGATGATTATGATGTCGTTAAAATAATGACAATAATCTCTATGACGTCGGGATGAATTACTTCAAGCATGTTCGCGAAACACCTACCAATTAATAAATAAATAAAAACAAAATAAATAAATAAATAAATAAATAAATACAAACAAACAAGTTTATGCACTACAATATAGACATTGCAATGCTTCGTGCACAAAGAATTCAAACTTTTCGCCTATGTCAATTGTAGCATTTTATCTGAGATGATTTATTTACTGAGTTATAAAATATCTATTTTAAAAATATCTAATTTATCTATATTATTATTTTTTTAATGTGTTTATTTACTTATTTATTGCAATGTTATAGCTATATTCAGAACAAGAACAAGTCAACAACAAAAATTTATGATTGATTATTGTAATGGAATGAATCGATGGGTGGAAAAAATAAACTGCAACTACAAACGTATTAAGAGTAGGGCAGATAAAGAAAAATGCTTTTGTAGCTGTAATTGTATAGCTATATCTAATAATTGTCTCAGCTTATTGTTCCTTTTGGTTGTTTATAACAGGAAAAAAAGCAAGCACCTGCTGACAAACCGACAGAGAAAAAGGAGACGTTAAAGCCTGTGGCAGTGAAATTAACAGATGTTAAAAGCGGTCTTCCAGACTTCAGCGTAAAAGAGTACAAGCCAACAGATATCGGGACATATGAAATATTCCTGGATTTCAGAACATCCGCTTTACCTTTCCCGACAGAAGATCCACCCGTCATAGAAGGAGACATTTATACTGATCACCAGTTCACAGTTAAAATTGCCTTCCCTAAGAGATCAGACGTTAAATGGAAACGACCTAGGGTTTGTATTTCTGTTTATATCAGATATAGCAAGATGATTATTTACCAATAGAGAGCCCGATATGAAATATACATAACATGCTTAAATATATAAGTATTGTATCACTCAGTACTCAGTACTGAAGCAAGATATTCTAAACAAATTATCAATGTTTATTTCATATCAGTAAAATTATGTTAAACTTTGTTTCCATTGGATAAAACAAGGTCAGCTGGTATTAATTAATCTGCAGTAATTTGACATGAGGGCAATACCACAACGTGATAACGCCCGTCATTATCGATTGACTTTGTTATACTCAGTTGGCCGTCTTACTTAATAGACATGTTATTCTTGAGTGACTTTGTCAATCTGAGGAAACTATGTCGTCCTCAGGAGAAAGTGTACGTTAGCTGCTATGTAACTCTAAGGTGTCATTGAGTTACTTTGCCATTATCAGATTACTATGTCACTCTAAGGTGTCATTGGAGTAACTTTGCCATTATCAGATTTATAGGTCATTCTAAGGTGTCATTGGAGTAACTCTGCCATTATCAGATTACTATGTCACTCTAAGGTGTCATTGGAGTAACTTTGCCATTATCAGATTTATAGGTCATTCTAAGGTGTCATTGGAGTAACTCTGCCATTATCAGATTACTATGTCACTCTAAGGTGTCATTGGAGTTACTTTGACATTATCAGATTTATAGGTCATTCTAAGGTGTCATTGGGGTAACTATGCCATTATCAGATAACTATGTCCATCTGAGGTGTCATTGAGTTACTTTGCCATTATCAGATTACTATGTCCATCTGAGGTGTCATTGAGTTACTTTGCCATTATCAGATTACTATGTCATTCTAAGGTGTCATTGGAGTTACTTTTCCATTATCATATTACTATGTGTCATTCTAAGGTGACATTGGAGTAACTCTGCCTTTATCATATTACTATGTCACTCTAAGGTGTCATTGGAGTAACTTTGACATTATCAGATTACTATGTGTCATTCTAAGGTGTCATTGGAGTAACTCTGCCATTATCAGATTACTATGTCACTCTAAGGTGTCATTGGAGTAACTTTGCCATTATCAGATTTATGGTCATTCTAAGGTGTCATTGGAGTAACTTTGCCATTATCAGATTACTATGTCACTCTAAGGTGTCATTGTAGTTACTTTGACATTATCAGATTACTATGACTCTCTAAGGTGTCATTGGAGTAACTTTGCCATTATCAGATTACTATGTCACTCTAAGGTGTCATTGTAGTTACTTTGACATTATCAGATTACTATGACTCTCTAAGGTGTCATTGGAGTAACTTTGCCATTATCAGATTACTATGTCACTCTAAGGTGTCATTGGAGTTACTTTGACATTATCAGATTACTTTGTCATTCTAAGGTGTCATTGAAGTTACTATGCCATTATCAGTTTACTATGTCCATCTGAGGTGTCATTGAGTTACTTTGCCATTATCAGATTACTATGTCACTCTGAGGTGTCATTGAGTTACTATGCCATTATCAGATTACTATGTCCATCAGAGGTGTCATTGAGTTACTTTGCCATTATCAGCTTACTATGTCATTCTAAGGTGTCATTGGAGTTACTTTGCCATTATCATATTACTATGTCATTCTGGGGTGTCATTGGAGTAACTCTGCCATTATCAGATTACTATGTCATTCTAAGGTGTCATTGGAGTTCATTTGCCATTCTGAGATTACTGTGACATTCTTGGGTGTCATTGGAGTAACTTTGACATTATCAGATTTATAGGTCACTCTAAGGTGTCATTGGAGTTAATTTGCCATTATCAGATTACTATGACACTCTGTGTCATTGGAGTTACTTTTCCATCATCAGATTACTATGTCTCTCTGAGGTGTCATTGAGTTACTTTGCCATTATCATATTACTATGTCATTCTGGGGTGTCATTGGAGTAACTCTGCCATTATCAGATTACTATGTCACTCTGAGGTGTCATTGGAGTTATTTTGCCATTCTGAGATTAATATGTCATTCTAAGGTGTCATTGGAGTTACTTCGCCATTATCAGATTACTTTGACACTCTGAGGTGTCATTGGAGTAACTCTGCCATTATCAGATTACTATGTCACTCTGAGGTGTCATTGGAGTAACTCTGCCATTATCAGATTACTTTGACACTCTGAGGTGTCATTGGAGTAACTCTGCCATTATCAGATTACTATGTCACTCAAAGGTTTCATTGGAGTTATTTTGCCATTATCAGATTACTATGTCACTCAAAGGTTTCATTGGAGTTATTTTGCCATTATCAGATTACTATGTCACTCTGAGGTGTCATTGGAGTTACTTCGCGATTATCAGATCACTATGGCACTCTTAGGTGTCATTGGAGTTAGTTTGCCTTTCTGGTGGTTATCTCCCATTTAGTGCGATGTTGTACTTGAGTGACTGTCATTCTCGGATTACTATGCTGTCTTGGTTAGATACTATTTTGTCAGAGGTGTCTGTTTGAAGTGACTGTCACACTAAGAAGACTAGATCATTCTATGATTATTATGTCATTCACAGATGGCTCTCTCCCTTAAGTGGTATGTTATTGTTGATTTACTTTCATTCTCATAATAGGCGACTATGTCGTCTTCAAGTGGCTATCTCCCTGTCGTCTTCAAGTGTCTGTCACCCTGTCGTCTTCAAGTGTCTGTCTCCTGGTCGTCTTAAAGTGTCTGTCTCCGTGTCGTCTTCAAGTGTCTGTCTCTCTGTCGTCTTCAAGTGTCTGTCTTCCTTAGGTGCTATATTGTTCTAAGGTGTCATTATTGAGTGACTTTGTCTTCCTCGAGTAAATGTTGCTATGTCATTCTAAGGTGTTCCCTATTCTTAGGATATTGTCGTTCTTGAGTGGCTTCAACATTCTTAAGAGACTGTCATTCTACTGTGACTACCAATGCGAAGTACTTTTATTCTTAGGTAACTGATAACAGCTCTGTAAATGAACTTTGACTGAGAGAGGAAATTAGTTCTTATTTTGATATTTGGCTGCGCCGAACTGTAGCAAAGACAGTGAATTTTTATATTTTAGCTGTATTTAAAAAGCAGTTTCATATAGATAAATAAATTTATTTATATAATTTGTTAAGCGTGTGGCTGTTTTTAGCTGATTGTGCAAAGCCCATTTGTGAACTATTTTCTGGGTGTTTGTGAGTTTCCTTGAGTACGTTTCGGGGTCTTAAATTTGCAAAATTTTTCATCTGACATGACATCCCGAAATTTAATGTGGTATAGCTGAAATTATACCGTTCGTTTGAGAGGTCTCTCATTACTCAATGAAACTTGGTACCTAAGTGGGAGCAAAAATGCTAATAGTTCCCAAATGCGCAAATAATTAAGAGGCTGTTGTCAACTGTCTTACTAAAATGATTGATCCTGCTTAAGTAACTTTGATTCTCAGTTGTCCGAATTTCTAACAGTGACTCGATCTTTCTTAGGTGACTGTCATTCTCACATGACATTATCATTCTCAGGTGACGTTGTAAATGTCAGGTGACAGTCATTCTCATGTGACATTATCTTTTTTAGGTGACATTGTATATTTCAGGTGACTGTCATTTTCATGTGACATTGTCTTTCTTCTAAGTCTATCTTTCTCATTTGACCTGGTGTCATATTTATGTGTTATATCTTCCAGTAGTCTAATCGCCATCCTTATTCCAGGGAGATAACTACATTAGTGTGCTATCATTGTATGTTACGAGTTATTATATTGTACAAGAGTTGAATTAGCAACAAGTTGATTTTTTTTGTTTAATAAAGCTACATTGAAAATTAAAAAGTTGTTTATATTTTAGGACGTATGCGATTCACCTGTGCTTTTCGCTGAAGGGACAACTCGATTCGACATAGGACAAGGCGAAGTAGGAACCTGCTGGTTTCTGGCGATGGTTTCAACTATTGCAGATAAACCTATACTTCTTAAACGGGTATGAGAAGAAGGAAATATTGGTTACTTTTATTTAAAAAAAAATAGAGTTAAAATTTCCTTTACAGCGGAAATAAAGAAAGATCAGATCTATAAATTATTAAAACATGGATTCAAGCAATCTAAACTAGAGAGTGTAGTAATAATACGAATGGGTTACAGAGCAAAACAAAAAAAAAATAAAAATTGTCGATATTACGCAATTCCCTCTGTGACGTATTCATATAATCAACATCAATTAAACTTTATTTATAAACGCTTTAGAAACATAAAGACGTGCCACCGGACAATAAGACATGCTACCGGCATGCCACCGGGCGATAAGACATTTTCTCTCCTCTGTCTCGTAGCGACTACAGATAAACTTGATTTTTGCTGTCAATGTTAATGCATTTGTCCTTTCTCACAATGTCTTAAAATCAATTGAATATTGAATCAAATATCTTTGGACAATAATTATAAAAATTGGGTACAAAGAGAAGTAATTATTATCTACACAATTATTCTAACACATTTGTATGCAGCACATGTTATGATTCTGATATAAATTCTTTTTTATTTGTTAATATTTAAGCATATAGATACATGTATACGCATGTTCTTATTGTAGGTTATACCTGAGGACGCCTATAAAATAGACAGGGATGATTATGACGGAGTGTTCCATTGTCGGTTTTGGAGGTTTGGTGTGTGGAATGATGTATACATTGACGACTATCTTCCTGTTGACTCAGAAGGTGGTATTATTGCAGCACACTCTGCCACAGACACGAATGAGATGTGGGTGACGCTTTTGGAAAAAGGTTTTGCTAAGTACGTTACTTAATAAACTTGTTAAGAATATCACGTTTGTAATTAGGCGATGCTGGGCACCTTTCATTGGGGAGTTTTTTTATGTCCTACACCGACAACTTAATGCCCTTGGTCGGATGGCGCTGGACACTTACTTATGGGGGTTTTTAACGTCCTTGACTACCGTAAAACGGTAAAACGGTAAAAAAAAATCTCTAAAAGATATTACATTTATGGTACAATATTTTTTTATGATTAACTCTTAATTTCCATCAAATTGAAAGTAGTAATAAATACTTTTAACTGTACTATTACATACAGTCGAACTTCGATGGCTCGAACTCGAAGGGTCCGACAAAAATAGTTCGAGAAATCGAGAGTTCGAGAAACCGGGGCTTGTGATGTCCGGAAAAGGTTCATGTGCGAACCGGAATCGATATCGGTTTAGATATTTCTGTTAATTTCCTGGACATTGGATTAAAAAAATTGTGTTTCTTCATTGCATTTCATATATAAATCTTATTTTTACGTATGAGTTTTTGTTTTTATTAAAATAAAAATGTTTACTGTTATATTTCTTGCTTAATTTTGTGCACGAGGATTGATGAGTATAATTGCATTACGTAATTATGTCAATGACCTCGATTCGGATTTGATAGCAATTTATTGGCGCACATTTTAATTAATTTAAAACTACTTCAACAAATTTGCCTACAAAGGAGTACATAAATACAAATTGATGACATTAGGTTATTAATTAGGGATTATATAATTAAAGATCAAGCTTGGCATTTTACAGGTATGGCTTCGATCTTTACACCTTTTACGACCAATTAGTCATGCAAGCTGTCAATAATTTTAGTTCGAGTTATTCATGGTTTTTTCAATGGATTTTTAGTATTGGGATCGGTGTTTGAGAAATCGAAATAATTTTAACATTGATTATATAGGGGAAAGTTCCGTACTTTGATAGGTGTTCGAGAAATACCGGGTGTTCGAGCCACCCGAGTTCGAGCTACTGAAGTTCGACTGTACATTTATTAATGGTTTATATACACAGTTCTTGCTTAAACGAGCTCGGTATGGTAAAAAATAATGAAATTTTTGTAACAATGGAGGTAATTTAGACAAAAAAATACCAATTTTTCGTTCTTGTTTCTTTGTCCTTTCCTCACTAAATGTACACAAACTGCATGATATATTATACAAGTTTGAAAAATTTCCTTTGGACGAATTTTGTAAATCCATATTTCAGTGTTTTTTTAATCTATTCTCTGTACAATCTATAAGAAAATAAGCTCCGAATTATTTGCATAAAAACTGACGATATGGCAAGTTTAAAGAAAATTCAGTGAAGAAATTGTGTTGGTGTACATGTAATTGACCTGAACCTCCTTAATTGGTAACGTTCCTATGTTGGAAACAACATACTGAATGTATATTGAAACAAAAGAAATTGAAATTGAAATTTGCAGTTTTCTTTGCTATTTATAAACAATACAGAACTAATGGTCCAATCGGTCAGTCATCGGCCCTTTATGTTTACTATTGGAAGGAACCCTTTCCGACTTAAGAAAAATTATCTGTATGGATCCGGAAATGCCCGGATATTTGGTCTAATACAAGCAGGAATGCAGGTCTTAACCATTAAAGAGCTACAAATGTATTTTTTTTTGATAGATTGAAATTTTTTACTGTCCAGCGATCATATTTCAGCTATATTGGAACAAAAACGAGTTAAAAAAACAATAAATCAAAAATTAGCGATAACAAAATCTACAATTTGAACTTACATCCGACCCATAATTTAACGTACCGTTTAAATTATTTTTTCGACGCAGAAGTATAGCTGTGTAAAATTAATTACTAATTTAAGACACAGAATATATATATGTTAAGTCAATGTTAACAAAAGAGTAGTTTTTTGTTAAAATTTAATAGTTGCTCATATAGTATTTCGGATCGATGTTTGCCGAATATTACCGATGTCTGCTCGATTAAAAATCAATGGACATCTGGGACATCATCTATGATCATATGGTCAGTTGTTGTCCAGACACCTTGATGGCTTGTATTGCATTGAGTTTGTAGAAAATTAAATCGTGATTATTCATAATGTCCCATACGCTTAACGGGATGCAGTACACCATCCACCATTTTTTGTGAAAATTTCAAAATAGATAGAACATTTATGGTAAATTTAATAATAATTTCTTTCATTATTAACTCTTAATTTCCATAAAATGAAAGTCTTCTACCTATATTATTACTTTATTAATGGCTGAAATAAAAAATTTCACATAAATGAGTTCGATATTGGCAAAAATAATGAAAATGAAATTTTTAACAAGGGAGGTAATTTTGACCAAAAAATACCATTTTTTAGCACTTTTTGACCATTTTTTTTCCAGTGTACTAAAATTAACTCAGAAACCCATATTATTTTTTTTCCATCACTAAAATGTATGCCAATGGCATGACATTATATCAAATATTCAGAAAATTTCATTGGACAGAATTTATGTAATCTTTTATATTTTTTTTTTTATTATCTTCTCTGTATAATCTATTAGAAAATTTAAAAGTTCAGTTCTCAACCCCTCGAAAATAAGCTCTGAAACCTCTATTTTTCATTTTAAATTATGATATCTTGTATAAAAAACTAACTATATGGCGAATTTAAAGAAAATTCATTGACAAATTATTTTCACTGACAGTGTCTTGCATCCCCTTTTCTATTTTGAGAAAATAAAATAATTGCCTATGTCGTAATGTAAAATTTAATGTATATATACAGATTATACGGATCGTATTACCAGGTAGAAGGAGGAGAAGCCACCGATTCCTACATGAATTTGACTGGTGGGGTTCCAGAATCGATAAGTTTCGAGAAGAAGAAAATTTCTCCAGAAAGATTATTTTCTCGACTAAAAAATGCTTTCCAGAGCCAAACAACAATGGTTGAATGTTCAGTAGAAGTAAGTTCAACTTACTATAAAAATGTCAACATTCGAAATATCATACAGTGTACAAATGCATTGATGTATGTTAAATCATATACCATTGGTAGGCGTCGTGAGAAACATAACACCCGTTTCATGATACGTGTATGAATTCCTACAAAGCCTAAACAGCTCTGTTTTTATAGATTATTTACGTTTTTTGAATCGAGAAGCATTTTCTCCTCTGTATCTCATCGAATGGCGACAGCTCTGAGATGAGCTTCGAGTTTAAAAACATTTAGTATTCTGTTTATCGCTGTTTTGTCACATTGTGATATCAGGGTGTTCACTTGACGAGGTCTTGACAAGGAGTTAAAATTGGTCAAATCCCACGCTATTAGAGTGAGACGGAATAATACCGCAAAATAGCGATAAAACTAGATATTTGGTCCAGACACAGCTCTGTAGACACTGGTGTAAAAGCAACTTCAATATACCATGATTCATTATTTTATGTTATGTGGGTAAATAATTTAATCATTTGATTCATTATATTTAGATCATTATAAATATAAAGTGCAATACTTGTTTTTTAGGAAAAAAATGGTGGCAAGATGGGATTGGTAGGAAATCACGCTTACTCCATGACTGGCGTGTACAAGGTAACTTCACAAAGTGACACTGTTTTAACGATATGCGTATTTAAATGATGTGTTACACAACCAAATACATGTATAAGTTTGTTAGCGTACAAAAGGATGTTTCGATAGAGAGGAATGTACGGGTGTTAAACTGCCACCATTTTGTTTTGACCAAATATACAAATTACCAAGAATCTTATCCGAATTTATTCTGCTACTCCTTCTCGCCTGCAGAACCATTACAATATTATTAAAAAAATTTAAACAATCATAATTATTCTCTTGAGATTACAGCATAGGTTCAATTAATGTCTGACGAGATTCTATGGCTACCGTACAAAAATCGTTAGAAAAACTTGAACCGCCTTGATTTTTAATAGGTCATAGCCTTTATAGAACATATTTTGTACATCCTGTATTCGCAGCTATTATTGGTCACATTTGATTGACAACAATAGCAAGAACCAAACCACGCATGCCTGCTTTAAATGTCACAGGCGTTTGGTCGTATTACCTAAATATTTTTGTCAACTCAGTTTCTCAGTTTCCATTGGTCAGATTTGTTTTTAGCAGAACATGACTTAAACGTACCAACGCTAGTTGCCCATATTTTATTCACGTCATGGAAGGAAAGCACTGTTTCAAAAAGGGGGGGGGGGTGTCATCAACATTAATACCAGTTCTTGTTTTGTTTGTATTTAAGGTTGGTAGTACTATGTTAGTAAGAATACGCAATCCTTTTGGAACCGATGAGTGGACAGGTCCTTGGAGCGACGGGTATGAATAGTTAAATTATAATAATTATATATAATATATAGAATATTTTAATGAGAAGTTTTAGCCAACATATCATTCATTCGGATGAACATAAAATTTGAACAAAAATAGTATACACTAATGAACTAAATAATGTTATACCTATCACAACCAGCTTCAACATATCAAATATTAGAAATATTACATATTTAATCAAAATTAAAAAAAGAGAAACAATATATTAAGATTATTTTAATTAAAAAAATTGTAAATTATAACCAAAAAAAAGGAATAAAACACAAACAGTCAAAAGAGAAAAGTAGAAAAGAAAAAAAAACACGGAAAAATGTTATATACAATTTAACAATATTTTATGCAATACGTCATAAACACAACACATATACACAATTTTTTTCTCGAAAATAACAATTAGAACAATTTTGACTTTGAATATTTAAACATGTAAATAGTTAGTATGTAATATTTATTTTACTAATAAGTCCCACATGTTGTGATTTCAGAAGTAAGGAATTGAAATCCAATCCCTCAGTACCCCAACCAAACAAAGACGACGGAGAATTCTATATGGATATAAAAGACTTTCTTACATACTTTTGTGAATGTACAATTTGTAATTTAACTCCAGATTTTGATCGTGATGGAAAGGCAGATATTTTGAGTAATGATATATTATCCTAAGTAGAGTTTTACGTATGTTTATTACAAATTTGTCAAATAGTGCGGTTTGTAAAGCTTTCTAAAAAACGATGGACCGGAAACTCTGGTTTGGTGATGATACGCTTACAAGGTCATGAATTATTACCTCGAGATACTTAGTGAAGAAAAGTTACGGGGGTGGTTGGTAAAAAAAGGGCAAGTACAAAATACCGACTTTAGAATCAAAAATCAAAAATATAGCAACTAAAGCAATGGTCCAGACTTTTTACAGGCGTTTCAAAAGAAATGGTAGGTAAACTACGTTTTTACAGCATTCCAAACCTCCCGCTTCCATTAATGTAGTTTGCAAGTTAGTTTGTTAATGCAACTGGTTACTTTTTTCATTATCTAATTACTGTAACTTATTCTGGAGGTCTCGGTGGCCAATTGTTGTAGTGATCTTCTATTGATCAAGTGCCTGCCAACGCAATTTTGTGATCCTAGCCTTACTGTATACAGGGTGTGCTGTCGACTCCAAACCTCACTGAGAAGGATTTCAATCTTCCTACCGATGGCCCGGTTTTCTCCAGGTACCTCCGATTTCAGCACCCAATAAAAACTGGACTAAATACTGCCCTGTAAACACCGGGGGTTTGAGTTTGTTTTTTTAATCGATTCCTACCTGAATTCACGGGAGTTCTATTTGTGTACCACTCTTGAATGTCACATTATAGCTGAATAATTGTTTGAAGTGGTTGAACAATTAATTTGAACAAACTAAAAAAAGTTTAAGATTATTTTCCCTGGCACAACATTACTGGTATCCTTACTCTAGATTAATAGATATCTGGTTTGTTTGTTTGTTTGAATGGTAGTTAACGCAACTTTCAGCAATTTTTCAGATATATATATGTGAGGTACGAACAGTATTTGGCTTTTTCATGGATCACGTGATTTGAGAAGACTTTCTAATAAGCAGTTAAATGTATAGTTTAATAAGCTATTTGACATATTTAGGTATGTCAAATCTTAAGCAAAACAAAACGTGTTATAAATAGAATTTACATCAATACAAACACATTGGTTGTAAACATTGACAGGACAAAACATTTAAAACATAACAAAATATATTTTGTTCGTGGAGGTTTATGTACCAATAATACTGTATAACACGATGTAGTTGAAAATACACTAATTTAATGAAAAGTTGGCTTTGCCTTTATAGGTTATGTAACTAATGTATACGGAAACTGGCGTGAAGGAAAGAATGGAGGATTGACAGACAGAATGATGTGAAGGAAAGAATGGAGGATTGACAGACAGAATGGTGAAGGAAAGAATGGAGGATTGACAGACAGAATGGTGAAGGAATGAATGGAGGATTGACAGACAGAATGAAGTATACGGAAACTGGCGTGAAGGAATGAATGGAGGATTGACAGACAGAATGGTGAAGGAAAGAATGGAGGATTGACAGACAGAATGAAGTATACGGAAACTGGCGTGAAGGAAAGAATGGAGGATTGACAGACAGAATGGTGAAGGAAAGAATGGAGGATTGACAGACAGAATGAAGTATACGGAAACTGGCGTGAAGGAAAGAATGGAGGATTGACAGACAGAATGAAGTATACGGAAACTGGCGTGAAGGAAAGAATGGAGGATTGACAGACAGAATGGTGAAGGAAAGAATGGAGGATTGACAGACAGAATGAAGTATACGGAAACTGGCGTGAAGGAAAGAATGGAGGATTGACAGACAGAATGAAGTATACGGAAACTGGCGTGAAGGAAAGAATGGAGGATTGACAGACAGAATGAAGTATACGGAAACTGGCGTGAAGGAATGAATGGAGGATTGACAGACAGAATGGTGAAGGAAAGAATGGAGGATTGACAGACAGAATGAAGTATACGGAAACTGGCGTGAAGGAAAGAATGGAGGATTGACAGACAGAATGAAGTATACGGAAACTGGCGTGAAGGAAAGAATGGAGGATTGACAGACAGAATGAAGTATAAGGAAACTGGCGTGAAGGAAAGAATGGAGGATTGACAGACAGAATGAAGAATCCAATGTACTCTATAACATTAGGAGAACACGGTAATAATAATATAAATGCAATCAAAACTTTTGACATTAGTTGTTGTTTGTGTCTTGATTCCGCTTGCAATCATGAATACCAGATTGAGTGACTATAATTTACCCAAAAGACAACAATATACCGACTTAGGTAGACTCAACATCAGGAGGACAGATAAAACTATAAATACAGAAAACACGAATTTCGGTAAAAACACTTGATTTGCATGAGTAATGGTTGCACTGTAGGATGAACACAATCTTTCGTTTTTCCTTTCGTCATACATAGTGATACGTCACTTCCAGAATAATAGAGGTGTAGAGGTTGACACTTACAGAATCAACAAGCTCATGCAGACTGTATCATTCCTTTAGATTTATTTAGGTTTGAATTGTGTGTAACCTTTGCCCCGCAAGATTGCTTTACAACTAAATCCCTCTCTTAGCGAAGTCTATTGAAGAATGTTCCAGAGTGAAGCATCGATTAAGATATATACTACCAGGATGGAATATTGTGGTAACGGAAGGAAAATATCTCGATATGAAAATTTAAATTACATGTAGTTTGTAACTTTCCATGGTTGTCAATTTCTGGAGAAAGGTAAAGATATGAAGCGTAGATATTATTGTTGTAGATATCTTAAATTTTCTTTTAAGATAACAAAAAAAATGTAAAAACATTTAAAAGAGTATTAAGATTTTTAAGCATGTGTTAGTGGTTTTTAGAACCCCCATATTAAGTAGGCGGTGTAGGAACCTTGGTATCTTTGATTACAACTTATTTGCAACTCCTTGGTCGATACCTCTGTTGTAGCTGTTAGTTCCCGATAGTATTACCAGCGCAGTAGTTGCTTTCCTAACACTAGGTATCCGGTATTGAACAGAAGAAAAATAACTGGTTTTATTTTGTCTAAATAATTTATGCTAGTGTTCAAGTGAAACTAAAATACATTGCAGAATTAGTTTGCACATCATAATACATTTTACCAGAGGATCTGCTATAGATTTTTTTTGCTTAGAATGGACAGTGGGTAATACGAACATACGACTCTTTAAATTGGAGATTTTATTTCTCAATTGATCCTTATGGGAAATGCTTCTGACGGTTTTTCGTTATAGGTAGTCAGTCCTCTTCCTCAATTTTAATTTTCCTGGACACATCAATTATTAACTCGACGGCTGTCTGGAAGCAGCACTGCAAACTGAATGAACACATTTTTGGGGGGTTCAGGTTATTTACTATCTGTTGGTGCGTTTTTGGTCTTTGTTCCGTTGTTCATATGTTTGTTTTAATTTGAATTTGTAATTGTCCCTTAACTTTTGGCTTTTGTTGTTTGGACAGTTTTCTTAGAAATATTAAATTGATTTCACATGAAGTAACAGAATATATTGAACTCTTTTTCAATGTGTTAATTATAAAACGTATCGTGTTGTAATTCTAGATATGGATGAAAATGGAAATGTTCCTTTGGTTGTACAATTGATACAAAGACAAATCGATAGAATAAAGGATTCAACCAGCATCAGATGTGACTTATTCAAGGTATACTTACTTTACTATTAGTAACATGGTGGGTGGCAATAGAAAAATATGTTATATATTGTGGAACACATAAAAATTACTCGGTCAAATAACATTTCGTGATTAGATAGGACGAATTGTTCTCGAAAAAGTAAAAGATATTTTCAGATTCCTTTGTAAGCCAATGTCATGAACCCCCTAATTGTTGCTATGGAATTTTTCATGCGGAAGTAAATCTTCATTACAGCAAATATTGTCCTGAACGCGCAAATCTATGGTTACTATTGTCCTTTTTCATCAGGAAGTGAGCTGTTTTAAAAACAGGGCTATTGAATAAATCAATAATTCAAGCAAAAGCAAGATGGTTAGAAAATTTGATGGGACATTTTACCGTTCAATACAGACTCGACATAAAAATTCGATATTGATGAGTATTGCACTATACGATAATGACGAGTATACTGTATTGTTTAAACATCGTTACACTCAAAGGAAAGCCGATCCTAAAAGAAACATAAAGCTGTTAAATGAAAAGATTTAAAATAAAGATTATGAAAAGGAATAAAAGTCTAGTGTTGGGAATGTAAAGGCCAAGAAAGTTGGATGACTACAAAGGGTGATCCAATTAAAAAGCAATATATTCCACACTTAGACATTACGGAGCACACGTTAAATTTAAACCAACTTAATGAAATACTAAATCTGCAACTACAGAACATACAAAAATACCAAACTACATGTATGTACACAGATCTACTTTGTAACGCATGTTGAAAAGTTTTTATGAGTAATACAAAATGAACAACAAAGGAGCAATACAGTGAGGGATAATAAAAGATTAACAGGATATGCGATATTAATGCTCTCTTTGATTTGCTTACCTTGGCTGTCATGTAACATTTAAATTATTACGTGGCAATGTTCGAAGTCAAAGTCTGGTTTTTGGCCGGTCATTTCAGCAAGTAGATATTTTAACCTCCTGGCCTGTATAAACAATCTTCCAATGCTAGACCTATCTGATTGGTATGCACCGGGAAGTAAAACGTTATTTTTATGATGAAACATATCTTAACCCACTTCTGATTGTTTAGAACTATCTACAAATCAAATTAGTATCCTACTGTAAGATTAAGTATCAAGGCCTTATATCAAGTACTAAGTACATACTTTATTTATGGCTGTATATCAATGAATTAATCGATTTAAATCACAATTACATGTATAATAAATTTTCATATAATGAATTTTAATAATAATTAATAAATTTGAATTCTTTTATTGTTATTATTTTTGGGATCTTGTAGAGAGCCAATATAGGTCTTTAAACTCTAAGATGTATTATTACGTATATATTTAGTTTGTTAGTTTTTCGCATGTTTTGAATATTTGTCGCCACCTAGAACATTTGCTTTTCTGCAGGTATTATGTCAAAATGACCACGCTTTATCAATGGAAGAGTTAGGAGACAAGTCGAATCTGTATTTGGATGAAATGCAAGGAACATACAGATTTCTCTTAGAGCCGGGAACTTATGTTGCTCTACCTTCAACTTCTGAAGCAGAGGACAACAAAGAGTTCATGATAAGATTCTTTACAGCTGGTCCTGTGTCAAATCCATGGTAAGTAATATACCACTCTCTTGGTGAAATGTTTGGCAAACAGATAAGTTTGTCTAAACGAATATTCAAAGAAGTCATGAAGGACATTAGCCAGAATTTCATCTTTGTCGAATGTGGTACATTTGTATTTGGATTACCAGAGTTATCTTGATGTCTAGATCTTTAATGAGGCATCTATATTAATTTGACGTACACACAAACACAATGTTGTTAGAAGCCTTATCTGCAGTGTCACCAATGGAGGGAAGTATGGCACCTCATAGCATCCTCGTCTTTAAATACGCATTTAGGTCAATCATTAATGCAAATTCTAAGATGAGACGTTGTACCAAAGATTTTATTGTTCTTATCCAGTTAGACATTGCTTCTTATTCTGGTTCTCGTTTCCTTTCTCCCTTAATACACTCTCTGGCATAGCTTGTCCCAATTCGGTTCAAAATTAGTTGCAACTAAAGAGTAGACACGACATCGATGTACCAAGGATTAAAAAGCTGTATAAGGTGTTATACCTCACACTCTCGTCTTTTTAACATGGACAGAGGAATCAGACAAGGTAGTTCCTTATCTGCCAAGCTCTATGTAGTCTATATCAACGAACTTATCGACATTGTTACCTCATCCGGAAAAGGTGCTGTAATTGTAGATCTGGATGTCCTGTTCAGACAGATGATATTGCCTTATTATCTTGTAATGAACAATCAATGCAAAACATGATTAACATGTGTGCGGACTATAGCGTTAAATGGAAATTCGAAGAAAAAAGTCAGATTATGGTGTTTTCAAAACGACCGATGAATGTCAAACTTACACTGCACGATGGGCTTATTTCTGAAAGCAAGACCGTAAAGCACGTTGGAATCCTACTAGACAACTCTTTTGATTCAATGGAAAGGACGATCTCAGCTTGTCGAACAATTATATCGTTATCCATGACAATCATAAAACAAGGAATTCATCCGAGTGTTTAAACCCATTAACCTGTGTCAAATAATACAGCAGTTATGCTACTCCAAGGCCTTATATGGCTTTGAACTTTGGAACAACCTATCAAAAACTGAATTGTTATTGCTCGAGCGTGCACATCGGTATGTGTGCAAGTATGTACAAGAACTACCAATGCGAACAAGGACTGATATGTGCATCTCTCCTATGTTGGACCTCGATAGAAAACCTAATAGACAAAAAGAAACTGTTATTCTTCGGCAGACTATGCGCCTTACCGTTCAGATCCCTACCAAAACAAGTGCTAATGACAAGACTTCTTGTGTCTCAATAACTGTGCCACTTCCGAGAGTAGTTTTATATCGGACATTTTAAGAATATTACAGAAATATGAACTAATGTCTTATGTAAATGATTGAATAAAAACCAGTATTTTCCCTACAAAAACTCAATGGAAAACAATTGTTGAAAACATTGTATCTGATTTTGCGAGAAAGGAACTTTCCGCACGCTTTAACAACGACATATACCTTTTACATTAAAATTATTCACAACTTTACAATATCACATAGTGCATGGACAATTGCGCACAAGCACGTCAGCCTATCTAAGCAATGCAAATTTGTTGTCTCTATGTGCAGCCTAGTCAAACCATCAGAATACCCTTTATTATGCCAGAAATGTGGTATGTTATATACGGACCCTGCTATTCATATTTTAACATCCTGTGCATCCCTAGGATGCAAATTTGTTGTCTCTATGTGCAGCCTAGTCAAACGATCAGAATATCCTTTATTATGCCAGAAATGTGGTATGTTCTATACGGACCCTGCTATTCATATTTTAACATCCTGTGCATTTTTAGGAGACAATCTTTGGTGTGAGATCCTTAACATTGGGCCTATCGAATTTAGCGTGGCGCTACACAACATGGACGACACTACGCAAGCGTTGAACATTTTGTCATGTAATTCGGATAGATTCTATGAACTTACACCCGATGAGACCGAAACATTAAGTATAATATGTGTGAAATACATCTATTAACTGTGCTAAGCATATGAATGAACCCAACCAGTTGTTCGTCTCCTTCCTGCTAAAAATGATTTGGTCTAAACACTTATTGACTACCATAAACTTTATACATTGAGATTTTCTACCCATCATTTGTATTATTAATTTATTTTCTCATTCCCTCATTCTTTCACTTTTTGTTTGTTTGTTTTGCTATGTCTGTTATTAACCATGAATACTCTCCTTAAGGAGAGACAATAAAGTATATATATTTTTCTCTTAATACACTATCTGGCATAGCTTGTTCTAATACGGCTCAAAATTAGTTGCAACTTAAGAGTAGACACGACATTGATTAAAAGCAGTTATCACTGCTTACCTAGACCACTAGATTACACAGACCTTCGCAATGTATATCAAAACTATGCTCAAGAAATATGTTCGTTTTTTTGTTAGAACCCATCCATTTCACTAAGTAAATTTTATACCATTGGTACTTTGGTGACATTTTTTTTACCAGCATTAGAGTCTATATTTAAACCCCAAATAAATTATACCCATACCAAATTATAATGATATAATTTTTATGGCTTCTTTAGGCTTTTAGTTTATATGAAATACAGAGTTCGTGATATGTGTTAACGGAATAGTTACTACTTTGTTATTTATAGTGAAGTGGAAAATAAGGTTGTTATGACCGGGAGAGGAAGAAATGGAGATGAACCAAACGATACCAGCAGATTCGGTATTTTGTTTCTTTCTTGCAATTTTGATAATGATTGTCCAGCAGCAATAACGTTTAAATCTAAAACAACTGGTTTTTGCTTTAGATAAGGAGCAATTACTAATAAATAAACAATTTAGATTTGAGAATTTTTTATCTAATAATATTTTTTAAATAAGTTGTACAAAGTATTAGTAATTTATCAGGTTACATACTTTAAAGACTTACAGAAACTGAGGCCATATAAAAGATGTAATATACAAGTACTCTTTTTCTGATCATAGGTTTTACACAGTGCTCTATAGGGGCATTCCAGGCTGGAGTCAATGCTGGTGGACAGGTGTCCTGTGAGGGATTTGCCAACAATCCACAGTTCCTCCTAACAGTGAAAGAAGGTTCTGCTACTGTTACCAGTTATCGTCCATAGCTTTTTGTCCACCATTATCGTTCTCTTGTAAACTACACAGTTCATTTGAAAGACATCTTTGAATAAAATTTTGCAATTAAAAAAATTGACAAAATGTGGTTGATTAAACTATTACAACATTTTCCTTCATTTAAATATAACGCTTTCAAATCTATTTATTGTAAGGAATGTTTGTCCACTACCACGAAGTTTTGTCTGTTACAAATTTCCGCTAAACAAAAACCGCTCAAGTACTATATAGTTTTAATTTTAATCATGTTTGTTATTGTGTACCTCATCAGACCATGTTGTTTTCGGTGGCGTTGGGTGAGTTAATTGCAATTAATATAAAAGGCAAGAATATTACAAAACCTCATAACAATTATTTTGACTTTATCAAAAACTGAAGCGTGTATTTAGCAATTAGACAATGTGTTAATTTGTTATTGCGTGTAATTTGCGCTGTAATGTGTGCTAAGATCTATCAGTACTTACTTACAAACACTGTTTTTTCTTCAGAACAAACATTCATGGTTGAAGTTATGCAGCCCGCACAAGAAAATAGCTTCGCAATTGGTATCAAGTTATTTAAAGTAAGATTAAAGGGGAATATTAAGTTTAATGTATTTGGATTTAAGTGCAATTCCTCAATCATTGAGGTAGCCTGTTTCCCACTGATGAATACGATTTCACTATCCGAGGAACAAAAAAAATTTGGTATACATTTTATTGATTGTGGGGAAAAGAACCATCAGTCACACAGAAAAGGTTCAAGCATGCAGCTGGAGTACGTTGAATTATGTCGCAACCATTTTATCGTACGAGTGTAGCTTCTTCCTTCATTGAACATAGCAATATTTAACATAACTATGTGATATGTTAGTTTGTTTATTTGGGATTTAATAGCACTTTCAGCAATATATTCAGCTCTATTGTGACGTTCAGTTTATGTTGGGATAAGCCGGAGTGCTAGGTAAAACACCTACGACCATCGGTAGAATTGCTTGCAATCCTTGTCAATTAGGATGGGAGATTAGCACACCTTGCTCTCAGTTAGACTAACTGACAAACTACCTTAACAACTCTAGGACGGAGATCACTCTCTGTTATATGTTTGAGTTTATTTAATATTATTGTTGACTTGTTCTCGTTTTAGACTGTGCTTATATATTTTACGTTGGAATTTAAACATTTTTAATAAGTTTAAGTTTAAGTGATGAAAATTGAGCGAGACACGAGTTTTTAGGATGAATTGACAGAACTGAGTACGATGTTATACTATAAAAACCCCTGAAGGTATAAGCAGAACCTACCAATCATTCAAGTGTTTAATAAATGGCAGAAGATGTTTCATCTTTCTGATCGTTTTGCAATGCTTTTATTCTCATTTTTTATTTTTTTTTACTTTTGTTATTATATTTTAGTACACGTGTATTTGAAATAAAATAGCCAATAAGAGTAGGCTCATTGCAGCAGCTACAAGGGCTCAGTTTTCCGCCCCTACACATACACCATGCTTATTCAGTGGCATTAATTTGTTTCCCCGTTTGTATATCTTTCTCTAATCGATTTATTGTTTGTTTACTTGTTCTCGCCTTAAATATAGCTGAAATACGGCTCGCTGAACGCAAAGCAAACATCCAGTCAAATCTAAAATTAATACATACATCGTCTTGAAATCTTATGTTTCCGTAAAAAAAGGACTGAACATTATGGGTTAATTTTTGACGCAATTTAATTGATATTTGTCTACTGTGCTTAACTTGTTCAGACGTGTAATTAACTTACTGCTTTTTTGCTTCGATAGGCAGACATGTTTCCAGCAAATTATGACTGGCTGATGGAAAATTATGACAATGCAGTTTTAGATAATGAAGGTACCGATGGTCCATTCGAGCTTGCAGCATCTACTGACACTCGTTACAGTGTAGCTCCAGGAAAATATGTACTATTGATTCACTGTGACACTGAATCAGATGAAAACGACTTATCTGTGGCAATATATTCAGAACGACCAATCGACATGAAGTAAGTTTAGACGAGTTAATTAATATTTAGAAAAAACACGCAAATAATCTACATGTCGGAGATAGCAACACAACCAATTATGACACAATAAACATTAAAAGTACTTTTAAAGTTAATATTAACAATAAACAAAGAATTAGACAAATAAAATCAGAAATTAACCAAGTGACAGAAGTTAAATCGCAAAGCGAAAAAAGATCTAACATACAAAGGGTAGAGAAATAAAAACTGAAGAAAACACTACGAACAGCGACATCAATAAAAAAGGATCTAAAATCAATGAACCACAAAACACACTATTAAAAAACAGTAACAAAACACAACGACACGAAAACGTTAAACAAATAATCTGAAATTAAAACAGAAATCAATAACAAGGCGAGGCAAACAAAAACAACAAGGTGTGACAAACAAAAGCACGTAAATCGTGGCTAGCAAAAGTAAATTTATAAGCAAAGAACGACACAAACAAGACTGAAATTGTGAGAACTGAACAAGCAGCAACACACAAAACAATAAGTAGTAAACAAGTAGGCCAAAAAATAAACTTAAAAAAATGAATGTTGAGATGACACAATGCAACCAAAGCCTAATCTCAAATAATGAACAAGATGCAAAACACCAAGATGAAACAATGATTTACAAGCGACACGAATAAAGTTGGAAGAGAAACAACAAAGACACAACATCTAAAACCGTTAAATAACTGACACAAAACTTAAACTAAAATAGCAAACAAGAAGCGAACTGACAACACTGAAATCCTATAGGTGAAAACAAGAAACAAGACTAAAACAGTAGAAAAGGAAAAATACAAACAAGGCTAAATATAAGTTTGGTTCGTTCAACCATTTTGATACTTTACCATAATCAAAATATTACACATATGTGTTGATGTACCATTAAACATTTTCAGTGAGAAAATCCTATTTCACTATCCTAGCGTGATTTGATAATTCTTTCCTTGTTTGATTTCTTATATTATATTTTTGTTTATTCTAGGTCTTCAAACATATAGCAGAGACGTTAGATCATTTTTAGAGACTGTGCAAAAATAAACAGACAGAGTATTGATGATTTGTCACCCATTTTTTATTGACATACTTGTATAACAATGAAGCTATACAACATAAATCTATAGGCTATGCCATTATTAGAATATTACAGATACAAATTTGGAATATCATCATTCCAAATGTCATTTTATTTAAAAAAAATATCTTTTTAATAAAATTATTTATTCATAAGATTTCCACAATATAACTATTACATATTAAATAGATTTTGGACATTTCCTGTATATTCGCCTTTATTATATACAATGTACTAACTGTGATGTAAAATTGTTGTTCATTCTTTCTGTTTTCATATTATGTTACGAGTTATTAAATTTGTTTCTATTTATTTGGGTTTTTTTCTAATTTCCGGAAAAGTAGATTGAATTCAAACAAAGAAACAAAATGCGGAATATTTTGTTTTATTCAACCATGTCATGAAGTCCTGTTTTGATTGGAGGAGTCTGCTATATAGTTTCCGTGGTAAATTACAGAACATCTGTAGACAAACTGCTAGTAGAATGTGTTTGGTTTTTGTGTTGTGTTTGTCTATATCCGGATTTGAAACTGTCCCTTGGCTTTCGGCTCTTGTTGTTTGGACGGGTTTCTTTGCTATTTTCCTTCGACCCTTTTTTCAGCATAGCATGGCATCCAGTTTTTATTTCGGGAACACCCGCCCAAAGGAAAACTTTCAACTATGGCAGGAGTCAAGCACACCCTGCCCAGGAACACCCGTCCAAAGGAAAATTGTCAACTATGGCAGGAGTCAAGCACAGCCTGCCCAGGAACACCCGCCCAAATGAAAACTGTCAACTATGGCAGGAGTCAAGCACACCCTGCCCAGGAACACCCGCCCAACGGAAAACTGTCAAATATGGCAGAAGTCAAGCACACGCTGCCCAGGAACACCTGCTCAAAGGAAAACTGTCACTTATGGCAGGAGTCAAGCACACCCTGCCCAGGAACACCCGCCCAAAGGAAAACTGTCAACTATGGCAGGAGTCAAGCACACCCTGCCCAGGAACACCCGCCCAAAGGAAAACTGTCAACTATGGCAGGAGTCAAGCACACCCTGCACTCAGTAAGGCTCGAACTTGCAAGCTTAATGTTATCGTCCTAGTGATCACTAGTAAATAACTTAGTACTTTAACAACATGGCAAACCTTATATCTGATATTGGAGCCGTACTCCATTGAGTCATTAATCGTCATAAACCCATGTCCATCGCGTTTTCGTTAATGTCCTGGGTGCCGTTTCATAAAGCGATCGTTAGCTTAACATGCACGTTATCCCATTTAAATTGCATGGGATAACGAGCACGTTAATTAGCGATCGCTTTATGAAACGGCACCTTGTTTTGATTGATTACTATTACTTCCGTCCAGTAAGTTAAAACTAATCAAATAAGAGTTACACGATTACACGATTTATGTTAGTAAATGCGTCAGCGATCCTTCATACGACTAGTGGAAACATTTCAAAAAGAAACCTGTACGCCTTAGTTTAATTCAAAGATGTATATCCTTCTGCAAAAACTGGTGGTGGTAAATTTTATCTGTTATCATTTTCTTGCAAAACATGCAAGATTTCAAGTTCGTCAATGTGATGTTAATATGCAGTTTTCACACCTTCAAATATTGAAGAGTTTTATTCTACTCGCTGATTAAATTAAATAAATATTCATCATACGCATAAAAAATGTACACGCGTGTGCCCATGGGCGGTAAGTGATGGTAGCAAAGAAAGAACGCAACCGGACTTGAGTTTCCGACGATGTCTGTCATGGGAATCATATCAAATAAAACAATTTTAAACGAACGTCATTAATATGATGTAAAACTTACTAAAATTTAAGCAGATGCAAAACATACAACAAAAGTAAGTAACAACCAAATGGCTGATATCAGTTAAATATCCTGCTTCACTAGAAATACCTGTTGTGCTAGGTTTTTGTCAATTTCATGATAAGTTCGAGAACAAAATATAGGCTACAAAAGTATACACCAGAAAGTGTATGACACATACCCCTTAACAACCAACGAACTCATAAAGTCTTGAGTCTTGACATATTGGTATCGCTTTATCAACTCACCAGAAGATGGGTTTAACGATATCAGTCAAGTAAAAAGACATGATTTAGCCTAGTTATCTAGTTAACCAATGGCAACTGATGATTAAAAATTTTACAAAATATCCGGAAATGTGTTTTACTTATGCGATCTCTTTAATAAAAGAATGATAAGTCCTGATCAGACAAATCTTTACATTCATTTTTAACCACTGGATTGATGCTTCTGTTGACTATTCTTTGGGTGCATCATCACAGCACAGTAGTTATTGTTATTCCTTGAGTGTCACTAGCACATAGCCATTGTTGACTGTTATTTCCTGGGTGTATCACCAGCACAATAGCCGTTGCTGACTGTTATTCCATGAGTGTGTTACTAGCACATAGCCATTGTTGACGGTCATTCCGTGGGTGTATACCCACCTCAATAGCCTTTGTTAACTGTTATTCCTTGGATGTGGCAACATCACAGTAGCCTTTGTTGACTGTTATTCCCTGAGTGTGTCACCAGCACAAGTCTTTTATGACTGTTATACCATGGTTGTTTCACCAGCACAATAGTCTTTGTTGACTGTTATTCCATGGGTTTGTCACCAGCACAATAGCCTTTATTGACTGTTATTTCCTGGTTGTGTCACCAATACAGTAGCCTTTGTTGACCTTGTCACAAGCACTTTGTAGCCTTTGTTGACTGTTATTTACTGGTGCGTTACCAGCACAATAACCTGTTGACTGTTATTTACTGGGTGAGTAGTTACCAGCACAATATCCTTTGTTGACTGTTATTCCTTGTTAAATTTTAATTTCAGTGGATTGTTTTCTTTTCCCGAGATATATCTGACGTAAGCTAGATTTTGGCAGAGATTTTTGACATTTTAATAATACGACTCTTCAATATTTAACCTTCCAAGTTGTTGCCTTTGTTGACTGTGTCACCAGCACATTGTAGCTTTTGTTGACTGTGGAATTTCCTTTTCCAAGATATATCTGACCTAAGCTAGATTTTGGCAGAGCTTTTTTTACATTTTGGTAATACAGATTTTCAACATTTAACCTTACAACATTTTTTTTAGGTTGAGTGGCGACATCTGCCGACGTAAATTGCACGGCTTTGATATCTGATTACATATATTTACAATTTTCAGAACAGTATGGTGTTTACTTTAAAATCAAGTCGTAATAGATACGAAGCTGTCTGAAAATGTATTAATAAGAAGATTTAAAGATTCTGTTTCAATTGCATTTGTCAACGTTTTCTGTGTCGTCAGACAACAGACAAAATTACATTAAAGACGCCATGTTCTTACTTTTTCAATTCGTCAACATATATAACCGCCCTTCCCCCTAACCGATTTTAACAAAATTACCTCTCAACTGACGGACAGTATTTGATAGAATCTTTAGAGGATAAAGTTTGCAAAATCATATGTGTACCATGTTTTATCCGTCAATAAATATCCACACTGAAATCCAGCAAGGAATTTGTGTATGTCTTTATCAATCTGCTTTGTAGGACCAATATGAAATTTCAAAATAAAATGCAAAACCAAAAACAAAAATGGAAAGTAACTGGAGCACAATAATAATCTTAGATGAACTCTGGGTGTTCAAAGGGGTAAGCAGTGCTTGACTCCCATAATAATTAGACAAACGTCGAGTCACTTATAGTCAGGGTTGTGAAAGTCAATTGCAAGTAATCAAGTAAAAGGACAACATCCCTATGGCTTAGTAAAATGTGTGGTCGCATTTTAAAGATTTACTTTCAATAACAGTCGACTTAGTCGTGATAATGGCCATAGAATTTCCGAAGAGATGCAACACATCCATGTTTAATAGATTGGTCAACAGCAGCGTCCTGTCCAGAAAATCTAAATACCGATCGCAAGGTCTTTTATAACGAACGAGGTGAGAAATGTAAACCACATACGTGGGACCTGATGGAATATTGACATCCATGAACATTGACAGGAAGTTTAAGTCACACTTGTCGTAGAGTTTAGTTTATATTTTTGAATTTCAAGCTAAGTATAATTGAAAACTGTAGTGTATGATATATGCAGCGCATCCACCGGGTCTTATGATCATAGGTAAAAATCATTACATTTATGTTGGTGTGTGTGGGTGGATGAAGAAAGGGGGTTAAGGCAAAATTTATAAGTCCAAATTTTAACAGAAGTAAAAGAGGAAAGAACTTTATAATGGAATGACTTTTTGTAAATCGGTTCTTATGTTAACGCAATACTGCAATTGAACCAACCTTATACCTAAATGGTTCTTTTATACTGTGTCTAGTGGATATGACTACTTTAATTTTATTATTAGAAGAAAAATGGTGTATTGGATGTGCGCGGTTCATAACTGTATTTAATAATGTTTGGTGTGAACCGCAATAAACTAGTTAATTATTAAACTACTCAATTATATAAATAACATTTGAAATAAAGAAGTTATTTCGAATTAAAAGGCCACGAACTATGTATACTAGATACATGTAGTTATAAATGGCGTGATCAGATTTAAATAAAGGTAAGTGTAAGTAAGTTTTTAGTTTTTTTCTTTTTTCTTTTTTTTTTGACACATCGAGACGCGATCTTGAATCTATAAACAAAAAAGGGGGTTACCGTAGTGAAGTTTACAATATACTTATGTATGTTCGTACCCACTTTGTATCTGACACCAAGTTTAATCAAAATACATCGATAATAGATGATACTAAATCTAGAGTGAGCAGTATTTCAGCTATACTCATGATGAGGACAAGTTAACAAACAATATATCAATGAGAGAAATGGCATTGACCAATATAAATGAAAAGTCACTTAAAAAGTATGGAAAAACAATTTAAACTGTGTAGTTCTTACTATGTGCCTACCCTGATTGAAAAAAATACCGATAAGTATTATCGTGCAAATAGTGCGGAATTTAATAAACACGTTACAGGAAATCGTCGACTACGGTCTGCGGCCAGGCTCTAAGATTATAATCTGACAGCCATCTTGACTTACCAATGAGAGGACATCTTCTATCGTACATCAAGTATAGAAGCTTTTAAATGGGAACTGTCCCGGCCAAGTACTCAGTTTTCTGAGATCGAATAATCAGTCGTTCAATCTATTTGTATTAAAAAAGGGAATCTGCTACATTTAAATGTACGTTATAAACTGAGTTTTAACTATGTCTACTCTTTGCTTGCTCAGAACCCCGGATACATTCAGTGTGATTTACTAAGTGAGTAGAATTATCAGTCATTTTGTACCGAGATCTCCGGTATTGAAGAAAGTCCAACGTAAATATTACGCTTTATTTCGCTTTATTGGATTAACTGATTTAGATGAACCAGCTAGAATACATGGAACATTTTTATATATCTCGGGTCTGTTATGAAAAAAAAACCAATTAAAACCACACAATACGCATAGTCGCCAATAGTAGAACCATTGTAAAACAAAAACATATATCTCCAAGTATATGTAAACGTTCACAGTGAGCATCCTGAAATATACGAACATTTTCTTATTAATATATAATTAATAACATATTTCTGAAAGAATTTGTAATACAAATTCATTTGTATAAAGTGTTTCAGGCTTGCCTTCCACAAACAGAGTTATATCTGACAACACATTAGGAAGTAATCATATACAGGATGGGTACTTGTGCGTCAACTGTAGACACGGGTACAGAGTTCGTAACTATCCCTAAAAAACGCGAAGATAACTCCGAAAATACAGGAAATGCCGTTGCTTCAAGCAAAGAACAAAAACAAGAACAGGGGGAAACAACCACCGAAAACGTGAGTATTTATATATTAAAGTAGGATAACTAAACAAGATAAAGGACCTCTGTGAACTGCAATATACAGACTGAACTGGAATGTTTATTCAATGGGGAATACTTGTAAGGGACGAACCATTTAACTTGAAGGGGGGGGGCCTTGGTTTTTTGTTTTGGTCAGAAAATTTTTTTCTGCGCAGAGCGCGGACAAAATATTTATTTTTTTAAGGCGTTGCGACAGAATATTTTTTTTCATTACTAGCATTATTTTATATAGCAGAAATGCTTCTTCAGAATGTTTTTTTTCTTACCCTCTGCTTCCAAAATATTTTTTTCATCAAAAATCATTTTCAAAATATTTTTTAAGGAAAAAACCAAGGCCCCCCCCCCTGCAAGTTAAATGGTCGGTCCCTAAGTCTACAAGTTGTTTTTTTTTTAATAAATAATAATTCACATGTTTTACGTGTTTGCTGTGTCTTTAACATTACTGATAAGTTTTACAGTCGGTAATTTCCGATTAGATATTTTACTTTATACAATTATCGTAAGTCTTTATTGGATAATTAATATAAGTTATTCCAATCTATTCTGTACTTATTCCACATTCTAGACACCGATATACACGTAGCACCGCGATATATCAATCTGATATATCACACTCCTCTCGATATAATACCCTCTTGACAGGAATGGCGTGCCCAAAATAAATTGAAATCTGTATTCATTATAACACATACTAAGACTTCGTCTTGGTGATATATTTACTTCGTGTGATGTTCTGACGTAACACCCTCCACTACAGGAAGTACGTGTATAATATTATCAGATTATTACATGACATTTTTGATATCACATGTATTATTAGTCCTGCTCAAGGCTTGATTTTGGCCCAAGAGCCACAGGCTCGAGGGCCAATACCAAGAGAGGGCTAATAATGCATAAGATATCAAAAATGTCATGCAATAGTATTGTCAAATTGTCTAAAGTATTGTCAGATTCATTTTGATTCTGCAGGTCATCCTCCTGTTCACCATATTTGTAAACAATTCCGGTACTTTCCGATCACCTACGGAAAGACATGAATGTGATAATAAACATTTACGGAAAAGCTTGTAATAACTTCTACAGGAGAAACGATATCAACTTATTTACGCCATGTAGAATAAGTAGCTCAGATTTCCACCTAAATTAAGATGTATTCTGTAATGAATTTGACATTGATTCTGTGTTTATTTAAGATCTATCTTTTCTCTATATGTTTGGACATTAGAATTATTGGCTTCGAGCATTACCGATGACGTATTAAATGTCGAAGTTTTTAACCTACAAAGGATATCAGCAGCCATATCTTCACATGCACAGGTGCTTTAATAAGGAACATGCACAAATACCTTGGGTATCCATTATAATAGAACTCAACGTCAATTGTTTTCAATTCGTAGGCTTTGAAATAAGTTAGTAGTAGGCATGCGTCACTTTAAAATGCGTGATAAATTGGGAATTATACCTGTTATATTTCTTATTGTAACATAACAGCTTAATAGGAAGCAAAGATTCCATACTGTAAGTGTGTAAAACTCAATATATCTGTTACTGTCAAATCAATTTCTACCTCCTTTCAACCGATACTCTCCGGCACAGAGAACATAACTGGTTCCCAGATATAACCCCTGCCACACGTCATCCTCCATTAACTGCGGGATTACATTTTGTCGTCTGCCCGTGACGTTTGTAAACAAAGAACGATGTTTGTAAAATAATACAGGAGATCTTATTTATTTTTAGATAGTCTTTTTATACACTTTTGATAAGTTTTACATTGAAATTACTGCGTTTTTACGCGAAGCTTATCCGCCATGAGAGATATCTCTCACAATGTCAACCAATGGTATGGCAGAGGTGATTGTGGTTGACGTAGGATACCCAGAATCCTTTGCGTGGAGATTGTTCAACCGCATGCTGGACTAATTACCGAAAAGAATCACCAGAACCTATACATCTACCTTTTCATGAAACCCATTCTTAGCTTAATAATAATAATAATCAAATTGTTTGTTTCTTGCAGAACAATATCGCTAAGCCGATGTCTTCTGAATCGAAAAAGGAGGCAGAAGCTGGAAAAGATGATGGGAACATACAACCAACAGAACAGGGCGGGGAAACCCAGGAACAGACGGCAGAATAATGACATACAAAGAAAATCTAATCAAGGGACTTTGTCTTGTTAAGTTTCTGTTTTTTAACATTTACGTTATAAACATTAAAACAGCTTCTGGTCAAACACATTTTTATGTAGTGGTGCTTTCCTGTTTCATTTGGATCTTATTCATGCAGGACGTCCTACTTGTTTCATGAATTGTATAATTCTTTTTGTACTCATTATCATAGCCTCTATTTGATAGTCGGCTAAAAGTCTGAAGAAAATCTAGGTCTATGTCAGTGTCATTACAGATAAGTTTATTGTGTATTGTTTAACATTAAAAAATGCAATAAGTCTGGAAATTTATGTTTAAATGACATGTTTAATCTACTACTGGATACTGTATTTTACAGTTTAAATCTTCACTTATGTCTGTATAGACCAGAATGACGCAGCAGTCAATATTTTCAGTACTAAAAGTCCTCTTGTAGATATGGGGTGTGATGTAAAAACCGCTGTAGATTTCTCTAACTTTTTAGATTTGTTTTTAAAATTTTAGATTTGTTTTTTTCGATAAGATGAAGCGTTTTATATATTTATTCGGAACACTCGTATGACTCTTTTGCATATAAACTCGGACAACACTGATCAAAAACTAAATTTTTACTTATATGTATAAATATTCAAGTTAATTTAAGAAATAAAACTTTGTTGACTACATACTATTGTTAACGCCTGTTAAAGTGTTTCAAATTGAATTGTTTATCACGATTTAATAATTAACATGTTTAATATACGAAGTATTGATTTTATTGGCCTGACTTAACATGAGTGTCTCACTTAACATTTTGCCAAAGAGAATTAGAAGAAACATGCAACAAGAGAATAATAATACAATTAAAAGTATATAATCGTATTAAAACAATGGAAGCACACAAAACAAATATTTATGACGTCAAAACTATAATCTTCATTATACGATACATTATTGTGCGTCATTACTATAAGCCTCATGTCCTGTCACTTTGTCTCCCCATTTGCCCTCCTCCCCTTTCTTTTCTTACACACAAGCTATTTCAGTCCTTAAAACACATTGTTATTTAATTAAGGTGATTATTTAAAACATCTCTAGTTTGGTAAGTTCTCCTCGTAATACACTTGCAGTGAGTTTTATGTCTAAAAACAATGGACAAGATGAATTATCAAAGCATTTCTTGTCAAGCTAATAATATCATCAGAAAGACCTTTTTTTCCTAAGTAACAATAATTTAGCGTTTTTAAATTTAAGTATACGGAAATAAAGTCGCATTATAAATAAATTGTACCAGAATACTGACTTTAAATTGGCTGGAAAATATTTTCTGTGAAATAAAATAGAATCGAAGATGCCGATGAGTATAAGGAAACAATAAATCATCGACAGACACAACCATGGTTAAACAAAAGACTGGACAACAACAAAACAAAAGACAACACAAAAATCAAAAGTAAAAAAAATCAAAAAGAGTAGCATGTACCCCCAAAAAACCAGAGATGAGTCCAGGTGTCCCGGTAAGGTAATTCTTGCTCCATGCGTGGCAACGGTCAGATATGTCAAGATGACCATAAATTTTTCTAAGTTGTGACTTAAAACTTGCCACTCTGAACCACTAGTTAAGTAGGCTTTCTGTTAGCAGTGAATGTCTATCAAGAATATCTGGATCTCTTGAGTAACTGCTAGACTGGGAGATGTATGAAAAATAGCAAGGAAACCGACGGAACAACAAGAGCCGAAAGTCAAGGGACAGATACATAGACAAACATATACAACGCAAAACACACAAAAACCCCCCCAAACCCCCAAAAACTATATAAAAAAAATATATTCATGTGCCACTGGTTACCACAAACGATATCTGGGGAAAATATACTAAAGAAAAATTAAAATATCCTTTTCATTTTGCATAAAATTAAAAATATTGAGGTTTTTTTACAATGTTTCCGTTTAGTTATTACTTTTCACTACAGAAATATTTTCGCCGAAGGTCGGGGGTTCTCTCCGGGTACTCCGGCTTCCTCCCCCAATAAAAATTGGACGCCATGAAATAGCTAAAAAATTGCTGAAAGTGGCGTTAAAACACCATTCAAACAAACAAAGTCAAAAATTTCGATGTGCACATTGTATAATTCGCTAACTACAAAATATAATATTTCGATCTAGGGATATCAAACGAATCGCCGTGTACAGTTTATACAAAAATCTAACTCTACTATAACAAATAGTGCTAAAATATCGTTGGTTTAATATTATTCCAAATGTTGATCGCGGATTAGTCTTTCGACTTTAGACTTAAATCGTATGATTAAAAAAAATAATCCAAAGAAGATTCGTTAAAAAAACCACGAAATCGGATTACTCATGTACCTGCACACATTAAATTAAGGTTACCATGTAATGACGACTGCATTAATAAAGGTAAATATTATAGTTTCATTTGGGTAATTATTATTATTGATGTCAGTTTTTTCCGTGAGAGTCTTAATGAGTTAATTAAAGTTTAGCGGGCAGTATTCGGGACGATAACAAGTTAACAAACATAAAAGCAAAGTAAATTAGGGAAATGGATGGAATAATTTGGATGCTATTCTAACTGTGTGTTTTTTCTCTCTTAAACTATATAGAAGGTCTTTTCAAGCAAAGTTACCCTGGCTAGGCTTGCAGTATCATAACATGACAACCTCCCACGAGATAGGATCCCGCATCCGCTGTCTGGTGATCGAGACATAGAAGCTCTTCCCAACACCCAGGTCATTTAGAAGAAATATAAGTATCAATATAACATGTGCGTCTTGACTGGTAAAAATGTCTACAACAATGTTAACTGATGTGAGAGATATTAATGAGTTATTTGTAAGCAACTAGAACTAGTGAATAATATTTAAATTTTAGGCCTTGTAATGGTCATTTACGATTGATCACGTCGTCTGTCAACCTCAGGTTCGAATCTGACTGTGGACAGTGACTCTAATCTTTATAGGCAAGGACTGATAGTTTTTCTACCAAAGGTCGGGTTTTTTTTGCCTTGTACTCCGGCTTCCGCCCTCACGCCATGAAATAGCTGCAAAATTGCTGAAAGTGGCGTTAAACACTTTACAAACAAACAAATATAATTTATTTTAATACAGTGTGTGCACGTTTCTTCGAAATTTAGGTATAAAAAATATGTCGGAGAAACATGAAAAGATAGTAGACAATCTTAATTAAAAATTACTTGAAATTACGACTACAGTGAAAGATGTATAAATGAATCTTTTGTAAGCAATATAAGTACATAATATATAATCATATATCTAATTGAATTACAGTACTAAGTAAAAATATATGTCCATATAACAAAATTATTGATTACATTTAGTAAACATAGTTAAAACATTATTTACAAAAATTTACTGGCGGAGTTCCATGTGAAGGCAGAACTGGGTTGGCGCTGTGTAAAAGGTCTCATCTCCATAAATGATGTCGGCTGCTGCTAAGTTGGTCAGGTTGCGGGTAGTCGAAAACAAAACAAAAATTTCAAAAATAAACCCCATATTGGAGATTCACCGTACTTAATTGCCCAGCTTCTGTAAACACACATTATGCCAATGTAACCAAAATTGCTAACACTGACTTCCTAAAACCCGACAAGACATTCAACTAGTCGGAAATTGGGCACGTACACTTGCAGGGGAAAGATTTTGACTAGCCGATGACGGAAATGCTCAATAAAACAGCAAGAGTACTATGTAAAAAGTATAGTAATTTGGCAACTGCTTGCATGATCTATAATTGCACTTTTATTATTTAATAGAGAAATAGGCCGTTACTAACATCAATGTTTTTCGGCAGTACTATTCGCCCTATAGAATAATATGCTGGAGTGTACTGACTGTTTTAGTCTATTATAGTTTTCAATCCTATAAGACCCATTATTAAGAATATCACACCAGACCACTGATGGATAAATATTTTTTTTCAACCGCGTATGAATACACAATGACGTCTAGAATACAACTCCACTAATGATTTGTTTTTGTCGATTTGCTTCGAAGTTAAGCTGTCTTATTCGCTTTCACGTTGATCATTCAAATTCTCGCAAAGCAATTCAGATCAGCTGTTTTATTTTAAAATAAGTCGAATATTGTTAACCGTTTTCTCCAATTTTTATCTTGGACCATACTCGAAAGGGTTCCCATGTGTCAATCCACAGAGCTGCCCATCGCATCGCCAGGTTATGAATAAGTAAGGCCCTCTCTGGGGGTTGTCAGGTCGTATAATACGGAAATCCTGATCGTGACTCATAGTGGGTGACATGTTCAGATGTTCACCACACACTTTATAAAAAAGATCACTTATGTCGATTTCGAAGCACTGCAGTCTCATTTAGCCGCTACAATTCTCTGTTACAACTCTATACGCCATGTTCCCGCTGGCGCAGTCATTTCCGGTTTGATTTATTGTTTGTCAGCTGGTTCTCGTCATTAATATGGGTACAATTTTGCTCACTGGACTTTAAGCAAACATTCAATAAATCAAATTTGCAGCGTAGCCACGTTCGTATGGAATTGATTACAAATTAAAATATGTAAAACTACAGGTATCTCAAAATTTAAAATAATCAAAACGAATCCATTTAAACATTTCTTTACAGATCGCGATGTGATGGGCTGTTTAGCATCTAAAATCACAGATAAGTCTGACCATTCAGGAACATGGACGAATATAGAGACAACATCAAAGTTATTTGTTAGAACCGGAAATGACGGATTATATGAACTCGATGAAATAAATCAAAACGAAGTGTCCGGGACAAAGAAAAGACTCAAAATGTATTTCGAACCATGTTTACTGTATATACATGAACCAGGCCATGATAATTATCATTTAAATGATCTTGGGTTGTATGAACAAGACATTGAATTCACAATAGAAAGTAAAACGACTACGCATAAAAAGCGCCCTGATGGTTCTGGTTTGTTGACAGACAACACATTTGATGAAACAAAGTACAATGTTCTGGAAAAGTTTTCACTACTAAGACCAAAGGTAAGGAACGAGTTATTAAGGGATCTTCACAAATGTGGCCATCTGATAGCCACATTTGGCGGGAAAACGTGATTACTGCGAAGTTAATGCACATGTATGAATTACCAAGGAGTATAATCGGAAGGGTCTTGTGTACAAGTAATTTGTTGGTATTTCACACACTAACTGGTGTTTTTATAAAAATTAAAGAAACGTTGGCAGCTTTATTTATTAAACATGTATAATTGGCAAGCATTACAATAGTAAACAAGTTTATCCACTAGGATTAAAATGCTTAATTTTCATAAATAATCGCGCAAATCAAAGTTATATTAAAATTTACTTTTGATACATTGACACCTTGAATATATCTTTTACAGGAGATTTATCATCATGAGGCATGTGTTCTAGTCAATTACTCAGATTTCGAAGGTCAAACTAGATGCAACAATTTAACTACAATCATTTTAATGCTAGCAACAGATCATTTTTTACTGCAACGGGTATGTTGGCCTTCTTTGTTTAATTTAGAAATTTATTAAAAACATATCCACATGTAACAAGGACAGTAATAAAAAATAACTGTGAAATGTATATTCCTTTCGTAATAGAACTAAATTTGCTGTCCTGAATTAGCAAACCTTTGCAGCTACATTTAACTCAGATAGTCCCTTTTAGAATTATGGGCATTACGTACGCCATCTTGGCGGTCATTTTATTGTTTATATATTAGTTTAAATTGGTTTTACTCCATTTGTTAGCTCTATCATGACTTTGCTATTTAGTTTAGAACGAATTCGGAGCACTCGATGAAAACACATAAACTTCGGCTAAAAACTTGCAATCCTTGTCAATTAAGGTTAAAACTGAGTCCGGCGAAAGCGACATTGCAGCAAGTAACGCAAAACACCTCGGCAGAAAAACTTGTAATCCTTTTCAATTATGGTTAAAACTGAGTCGGGCATTATCGACATTAGAGCAAGTAACACCTTTTTGTCAATAGTTTTACCAACCCAGTAGTAGAAGCGGGAGTTTCCATGTTACAATAATACTATTAAGTAAAAACCTACAATTATCTTCCTTTTCAATTAAACAGATTACTCATCCTGAAAACTAGTATGTAAAATAGATTTTTACATAATGTTTTTCATATTCAACATTTGAAGGTATTACCAAATGAAAACATCAGTCCAAAATTAGAGAACTATAATGGAGTATTTCATTGTCGTTTATGTCGGTTTGGGGTATGGGAAGATGTGTACATCGATGACAGACTTTCGGTTGGATCTGCTGGATTGATTTGTGGATCACCAGATATTAAAGATTGCGAATTGTGGATCCCTCTAATAGAAAAATCGTATGCACAGTAAGGCAATCATCATTTTTTAAAATAATCTTTATATATGATAGAAACTTCGAACAAATGTAAGAACATAAGTCACGCAGCTACAAATGAAAAATCATTTTGATACATTTGTATATCAGGGCAACAGTAAGATGATGGATGCTTTCCAATGTCATTCAAAACTGTTTTAAAATGGTGATGCGTTGTCTTTTGTCTTTGTCTTTTTTGAAGTCAAATTTTCTGCAATTGAATATGTCATAACCCTTACTGCATAGTTAACATTTAAAGGCTTTACCAACATCGCAACACTTATTTCTATGTTTTCTTCAAAACAGAGAACAGCTTCATTTAGACCTCGACGAACAGCCTTAAATACGACAACTGATACGGCGCTAGGTATAAACCACTAACACGTGTTAAAACTCTTATAATTAATTAGTTGAGTAATTATTTAACTGTTACCCTTCATACGTTAAAAAATTCATGCGGTCAGCTATTCACATAATTTATCAATAATTTTCTCCAACAAACGTGCAATCATTTATTTCAGATTTTGGGGCAATTATGATAAATTGAAAACACACAGATATCTGGAGATTTTCAGAACACTGACCGGTGGTACTGTAGAAGAGATAAAACTCTCTGAAAGACGATATGACTCTTTTTACATTAGTAAAAGGATACATGCTGCTTTACAGCAGCGGTCATGGATTTTATGTACAGTGTCGGTAAGTTTCTAATCATGTAAAGGTTTACATAACTATTTGACGAGTTATTGTCAGTATCCATCAATAAGAGCCTCTTGTTGGTAGGCTCATTTTGACATCTTGAAAACACCTTGACTAATCCAGAACCCGGTTTCATAAAACTTCTCAGATTTGAGGATTTCCTCTACTTGACCTCAACTAAAACACTGGCTAATCAGATTGCTTGAAAATTCAAATTTGAGGAAAAACTCATATATTTGAGGAAAAGTTTAGTTTGAGAAGTTTTATGAAACCCAGGCCTGACCTAGTTTAACAATTTTTTTTTGCATTCTAGGGCGGTCCACTTTTAGAAATATGTCCTACCAGTCCGCACTCCTCCGTACCTCAATCTGTTTTCGGTAATCATGCCTCATTTTAATAAAACTTCTCAAGTTGAGATTTTCCTCAAATGCTTGAGTTTTCCCCAAATTTGAATTTTTCAGCAATTTGATTGGCCAATATTTGAGTTAAGGAAATTCTCAAATTTGAGAAGTTTTATGAAACCGGGCACAGAAAGCTTAAATGAAACGTTTGTACATGGCCTTAAGATCACCTTGACGAGCTAGATCGAAAACAGTAACATTTGCTGCAATTTAAGAGGATGATGGGGTTATAGAACACAATACTGATGGCTGGCAAGACCTACAATTTCAAGTTGGGTAAATGGTTTCGGATGGAATATTGCAAATTAGCATGTCTCTGATTCGTATTTTTGGTAACATTGTGATAGGTGAACACATTAAATAATATGTAGAAACATTTAATTAAAATACATTTACCTTACAAAAAGATTAAAGAAATGTCTGGTATGGTAAATGGGTATCATTATGTATTTTAACAAGATAAAAAGTGGTTTGTGCTATATTGCATGTTAACTGACACGATATAATTTGTATGTCGGTAAGGTAGAAAAGATGAATTCGGATGATTACTATTTTTTTCGTATCTAGTAAAGAAGTTTGAAATAGATAATAATTTATCTTTGATTGCTTTGGTAAAAATACTGTACAATGTATTCATATAATTATGTTTGCGTTTTGTCTATCATTTAATTTCGATTTGTTGCAGCAAAAACATCACGGTACTCATAATCTCATTGGTGGACAAGTTTTTATAGTAAAGTCGGTCTCAAAGGTACATTTGAAAAAAATAGAATAGATAGAATATATTGACTGCAAATAAAATGTCATCAAAGATACCAAGGTTAATAGAATTTAATACCCCAGACGAATGTTTCGTCTAACCAAGACACATAAGAGGCGCTCGAACCCAAAAAATATTTAAAATACAAATGCTAAAAATGTTATAAGCTTTTTTCACCAAAATTCCGAAACGTTATACCAAATCTGGCTAAGGCTAACTACAACTTCACGTTTTTTATCTTTATTACATGAATAAATTTAATATGAAAGTAATTTGGTTTTCAGCAGCATCATACATATTTATTTTTAGGCTACGTTAAAAAAACATAACTTTCAAGCGGTCTGCTTGAGATCTTGTGCTATTTTAAGCTCATTTCAGTGTCCTCATGATACTTCATTATTTTTAATGCACTTTAAGCCCATCTAATAAACGAATTTTTATTGTCATGCAATAGTGTTAATTGTGAGTGTTAAATGTCTGAATTGTAGTGATAGAAGCTAAAAGTTGCTAAATTGAAAGAGCTTTAAAAACTATAATCCCACCTTTAAGTCTCTTTCTCCTTCTCTTCTCCATGTAAACAGCCACATATCTGTTTTGACTGCTATGTTGTTTGTTGTTGTTTTTTTGGAGGGGGGGGTGTTTATTTTCCAGTTCATCTGTAAAAGAACATATTTTCTTGTAAGAGATAATTCTAGATTTGTCGATTGATATTTTTTCAGTTTACAAGTGTAAACCTAAACTATGGCAAATATTATGCTTTTCGGTCAGAAAGGACTTGTATGCTTTATTATAAGTATAGAGTAGTTATGCACTAGAGTGGGGCCTCGGTGGCCGAGTGGTCAAGGTAGTTCGTTTACTATTGATCACGTGGTATGTCAACACTGAGATTGCGGGTTCGATTCTCACTGCAGGCAGGGTGTACTCGACTCCAATCTTAATTGACAAGGATTGCAAGTTTTACTACCGTAGGTCGGGGGTTCTCTCCGGGTACTCCGGCTTCCTCCCCCAATAAAAACTGGACGCCATGAAATAGCTGAAAAATTGCTGAAAGTGGCGTAAAACTCCATTCAAACAAACAAACAAACACTAGAGTACTGTGCTGTTGATAGGTGTTAAATCTATACCTTCTCCGTTAGAAACAGTAATAAGCATTGATGTATTAATTAAACAGAAACAGATTTATAGTCATTTTAGTATTATGTTATGAAGTCATTGTTATTAAAAAAATAACAATTTATGTAATAATTTTATTTGTTTATCGGATTATAAAGGTAACAACTAAAAAATCTACTGAAGTTCCGTTGGTGAAATTAAGAAATCTGACTGGGTTAACTGAATGGAGCGGACCATGGCACGATCAGTACGTACTCCAAGCTTTAAGACACTGTCATGGCTTGTCGTAAGCATAGTATAAAAGTTCTGGTAGACATACGTTGAAGATTTTATTATACAAGTGTTAGCAGATAGAATAAATGCAAAAACGGTTTTTTTATATAAAAGCGAAAGGACACTAATTCCTCCTAAATCTAGTAGCATACACAATCGGTTCTATTAAAACATGCTGTCTAAATGCGATTAATAAAACATTGTTCTACAAACGTTATGCTCGCAAAATAGAAACAAGCTCTTTGATATTATCAGTACATATGACTTTAATAATAATGTTTCTATCGATAGAAGTACAGAGTGGGAGACGGTGACATGTATGAAGGACACAGAAGTTTGTGATAATAGATCTTTTTATATGTCAGTGGAGTGTTTTATAAAATATATGGAGTGTATAACTATCTGTAATCTTATACCTGAACAAGACAAGCTTTCAAGCGAACAAAGGTCTAGTAAGTGCTTGTTTATACTCCAGGCTAAAAATAGCAAACGGTGTAAAGGGATTCTGTCTGTCAGCCATATTGCATTCCGGATGACAAACATATTTTTTATGAGATTACCACCATCATTGTATAACATATATGAGATAAAGATTCCTATTGATTACTAGGTTGGTCATGGTAATTGTTACTGAAAAACAAAATGTATTTCCACTACTATAGAACCTCAGATGAATATATTGTTATATATAATAATTTCAAAGATACTTATTGAAGTAATTGGGTTTCTAGACAAAACCTTCAAGACATTTTATGTGAGTAAAAACAGATGATCGCTTTCAGTTCTCTAAATTGTAGTTGTGCCTTCCACACAACATATTTAGAAAAAAACTAGTATAACTGTGAAATAAGGCTTCCGGCTGATACCCCCGCTATCTATCTTCAGAGTGGTTTGAACATAAATCCCAAAATATGTCATGATCACACAAAACAATTGACAACATTTAGTCCTTTGTAGCTGCGACAACGAGCCTACTTTTATCGACATCTACAAAAGGGTCTTTAGCGTGCAAGGAGCGTGGCACCTCCAAACACAAACACGTTACCCACTGTGTCCGCGGTCAGGCTATGGGTATTATGACATGGCAATCTCCAACGAGAAGGCATCCCCTATCCGCCACCTAGCGACGCGCTGAGCAGCAGCTTTGTGGGTCAATCACTGTGAATCCTCACAGTATGGAGAATTGATCGCAGTAACTTTAATCAACGACCATCCCAACGAATGAATAAAAAAATGCATTAATATCTATTTTATTTAATTTGCAGACTACATTACCAAAATTTACAGTGAATGGAAAGGTACAACTGCAGCGGGATTGAACTATTTAAAAAACCCAAAATACTTGATAAAAATATCTGAAAAAGGTAAGTATTTTATATATCGCTAATGTTAACTGAATAATGTATAACTTATTTCACATTCATCCGACCGACCTACGAGAGCAAACAGTCATGAGGAAATTACAGACACACACGTACAACACAAAATAAAAAAAAACAAGCAACAACAAAACAAAACACCATATCAAATATTGGAGCATTCTTGTATTCTGCACAATAAAGCAGTGTCTGCCTCTAAATAGACACCCGTCGAGTTACTAAATTTAATGTTCAAGTTGCCAATATTTTAGTATGATTTTAACAAGGAAAGGGATATCACTGGATACTTCGAGATTATAATAAATTAGTAACCATTATGATGTGTTAGGATATAGTTGTTTGTTTGAAATATTTAACGCCACTTTCAGCAATTTTTAAGCTCAAGGCGTTCAATTGTATGCGGGGGGAAGGGGGGTGTCAACCGGAATACCAGGACCGTCGGCAAGAAAACCTGCAATCCTTGTCAATTAAAATTGGAGTTTAGAGTACACACTACCTGCAGTGAGATTCGAACCCGCAACCTCAGTGGTGACCGACCACGTGATCAATGGTAGACGAACTGCCTTAACTTCTCGGCCACCGAGGCCCCCTGTTAGGATCTAATTCACGGATTAAAGTGTTTATTACTATTTTATTTTGAGGTAAGAGAGTCAAAATATAATTATAGGAGATCTGTACCTTAAAGCAAACAAGTAGTTATTAAGTATACTTTGTTATTTTAGTAATTAAAACTATTAAACGTACCTTCAGATAGATCATAAATAATTTCGGACCTCTTTGTGTAAGAATTTTTTGCTCTCTATTTTTTTCATAACGTTTAAGGCATAGAAAAAGACGGTAAGATCCGAATAGTCATCATATTAGAACAAATAACAAGTCACGTCTCATCAGATTTAGTAGCAATAAGAGTAAAGCTATACAAGGTTCACGTCGACTGTGAAAAAGGATTGATAGTAGAAGATTTACAAGAAGAGGGGATATGTTCCAGTAAAATATCTGTTTCAATAAGTCACCGTATTGTACCAGGCCAATACCTTATTGTTCCGCACACTGACCGGGAAGATATAGAGAAGGAATTTATGATCGCTGTTTATGCACCAACTCCACTTCCAGGAGTTAGGTATTTTATTCAATCGTAATAAGGGCTTATTTGTAAAATAAAAGTGCTGTCCCTGTTTTGGCAAATCAAAACGATATAGTTCTAATGTTGTTTAGATAGGTAATTTAGACACAAAAGAAACTCGGTTATTTAACTTGGGTTTGTTTTAAGAAACCCAAACATGAGCATTACTTAATTGTTTGTTTACATAAATGTGAGCAATGTAAACAATCAGTTTACGTGCCAAGTTCAATACAGAAATGTATAAAACGAATGGGTCATTTATCAGGACTATTTTAGGTCGAGGTTTTAAACGGGTACCCCGACTTCCTCTCCTAGAAAAAACTAAACGACCGTGATATAGTTGAAATATGTTGAATACATTTAAACATAGAAAAAACACTTTATTATTAACGGAAACATAATTTGTTCTAAATGTTTAACGATAACAACGTGTCATAAAGGACTAAAGCGACTGAAATACGCTAATGTGTTAAAATTTAACAAAACACGTACATGTTTTTTTTAGTACAAAACATTCTCTTTAATCCTACCGTGTTGTTTTCACTGTTAATGTATTCAATAGCACAGCAATAGCGAAAAAGTGCCTAAAAGGGTATTAAGGAACAAATAAACACTATACATTCTGGTAAAAACAAAACTAAAATCATATTCTTTCGAATTGTAAGATCGTTTAATTTTCTTATTTCAGTTATCTCAATAATAGTAAACCAGTCTTAGTGACAAAACAAGAAGCGGACTTCAAGACAAAAACGGTAAAACCTAAATTAAGTAAGTTAATCAAGTTATTGTTTTATTTATTGGTTTTATCCTGAAAGGTTTATTTTTTTGTGTCATAAAAGATTTAATGCGCCATTTGTGTTGAATACATTTTATGAGACCATAGTGTAGAGTTCCCAGTGCACGACCCACAAAGCTGTCCAGCACGTCCCCAGGGAGGGGGTCCTAGTGTTGGAGAATTATCAGGTTATAACATGGGTTAACTCATTTTTGTTAAAAATCAAGTAAAAGCATACTAGTCACTGTTCCTTCTGCAAAAATAAGGAAGAAACATTGGAATATATTTTTATGATTGTAATATTGCAAACAGGTTTTGGATACAATGGTTAACAAATCAACGATTATGATTTATATTTTTATAACAATATTGAAAAAGTAAACCCTTTATTTTTCAATTTAATTATTTTTTTGTTACCTAAATGTCAGTTTGAGGAATCTTTACCAAATGTTACTGGTGTAAAAACAAAGTCAAGCAGTATCATTCATAATAGAGTATTACATTTAAGAATAACAATATATGGGCACTTGACATTTTTGGGCCCCTATGGGTTTCATATTTCCTAAGTAAGTTGTTTTCTTTCGGTTGTTTTGTTTCTCATTTTTATTTAAAATAAATATTTATAGTTAATTTGTCGACAACATATTTTTGTTGTAAAATTATGCATACTTGAATGTATATGAGTTTAGAAATGTGTGTGTGTTTTTGTTTTAATTTGTTTTAACTATTTTATTTTAACTGTTTTTTATTTGAAACAATAAATACAAAATATTGTAGTCAGTAATAAATGTTAATACACATTTGCAACCCCCAACATCTTTGTCAAATGATGATTATAGGAAGGTAATGTATAAAGCCTTCCTATAAAAACACATACAAAATGATGTGTAACAAAAACTGTTATAATACGGATAACTGGCCGCAGATCTTAGTGTGTGACGTTTTTAGAAAGTGCCATAATCCTTGCACGATAAGTCCCTTCTGTAGATATCAAATAAGAATAGACATATTTTTGGCAACATAAATTCTTCGTCACTACCCAGTACGTCATTCATTTCCAGTGGCAGTTAAAAATGTTTTGCCGTTTGTCCTTCCTTATCCTCGAATATGTATTGTCTGTGAACTAGTTCTCTTTCCGAATAGCTACATTATTGCATGCTGGACGTTTAGTAATAATTATTCAATCAATTTATTTTTGTGTTATACAAACCTTTACATCAATAATTGTTTGTTTGTTTTGTTATTTTTGTGAATGTTTAAAGTTATTTTTATTAATTTTGTCTATGCTGTATACGTAAATGTCTAATTTTATGTGCAAGATTATTACTACATTCATAGATTTGTGACAAACTATCAGTCAGTGTTAGGGATCACTTAAAAACGTTTGTAAATTAATGTATGATAACATAGTTGTTATAACAACAACTATATTATTTTAATATAGAAAAACTAGAAATTTTAGACATGTAGACGCACCGAAATCATTTTAGTACTTCATTGCTTTAAATTAATATATTTCGTTTTATAAATGTATACTCTTTATTTTTTTGTTGAGTATGCTTTTTGAATTAAATATATATAAATATTTTGTTACGATAAACGAGGTTGTATGCCGCTTGCAGTGTGACATCAATCATAAGATTAATAATTATGAATAATAAGTTCTTTTCACCTAATTATATTCCCATTGGCAATAATATCAGAGACATGTATTTGTAATATATCACTAGGACTTTAATTATAAGAAAAAAGTCTTTTTTTATTTACATGTATATGCTTTAATTTTATACATTAAATAAAAATAAATTAAATGTCGAAAATTTCTTTGATGTTTAGAAAAAGTCTAAAGTCTTTGGAAGACCCCAAGGTCGCCAAGCTATGTCAGATTGAAACAAAAATGCGTTAAATAGTCTATAAAGAACGAGAATGAATTGTTTAAATGGATTTGTGTTTAAGTGCCAGCGCATATATAAACTCCACTTTTTTTAATTTTGAGCAAATTTTTGCCCAATATTTGGTCATTGGTTTTGTGTTGATTTTACACAAAACTAAGCCAATTCTATCATAATACACATACAGACTGACCCAAAAATAAATACAAATTGCACCTTTTTAAACCATTTTAGTAGGCTAAAAGTATATAAAAAAAATTTGATAATTAAAACAATGTCCCTTTAGTACTTTTATGAGGTATTCTTAGGTATTCTTGTGTGTTCTTGGGTATTCTTGGGTATTTCTATGGAACGTTTAATTTTCATGGTTTTGGTCAGTATTAATTCTTTTATGTGAAATTAAAAGAATGAGCGATGAGATGTGAAATTTTAATCAAGCGTTGTTTACCGTCCACGTGAAGCTTGCTTCCTCCATTACGTTCAAAGTGACTATTTTTGCGTGCACCATACCGGTATTTAAATCCAGAATTTCTTATTTCCAAATCATTAAAGTAAGCATGGCAAGGAGGCGGATATCAAAAGCACAGAGATGGCAAATTATCGGCATGCATTCCACTGACATGTCTTACAAGGTATAAAAAACACGTCGGCTTGGCTATCATTATACAGTCATTAGTCGTTTGGACAGAAACACGCTGCCAGGCAAGATGTTAAAGACCGTTCCCAATCTGGTCGACCATCTGTGACAACCCAATGTGAAGATAGGAGCCTTGGTAGATTGGTTAGGCTAAATCCGTTTGCAGCAAGCACCTGTCTCAAGCTACAATGGTTTCCTGGTCGTAATCTGTCAGCCAGAATAGTACGAAATCGTCTTAAAGCTGCAGGGTTGAGGTCAAGGAGAGTCATTAAACGCCCAATGCTTGATAATCGCCATCGCAGGATCAAATGGACCTGGGGCAGAGCAAGACAAAATTGGGACCTAAGAACCTGGCGACGAATACACTGGTCAGATGAGACCCGACTTTTACTCCATGTAACTGATGGCGGAACCTGTGTTTGGAGGCATCAAAACACAGCTTACACGCCAAGAAACATTATTCTAACAGTGCCTATTGACTAGGGCTCAGCTCAGTTATGGTGTGGGGTTGTATCTCACATGATTGCAAACTGGATCTTGTAACAATCAATGGCAACCTTAATGGCGAAAAGTACACCCGGGAGTGCTTACACCTGTATTTGTGCCTCATTTAAAAAACCACCTGTTAGAGTCAAGACCTGATTTTATGGATGACAACACTAGGGCAGTAAGGGCACATCTGGAGAACAAAGCTGTGACCACTCTTCCGTGGCCTGCAAGAAGTCCAGATCTCAACCCAATACGGCATCTATGGGATCAATTGGGTAGGCTATTACAAGCTCTAGAATCTCCTCTACAGAACTTGCAAATCGCCTGAATATAGCTGAAATATTGCTGCTCGGGCGTTAAACACCATTAATCAATCAGAACTTGCAACATTTAGAAGCTCAAATACACCGGGAATGGCGACAGATAACGCTTCAATAAATTACACGCCTTACCGGCAATATGCGACGCATGGTTGCAGCAGTCATTCATGCTCACGGTGGATATACCCGATATTGACCATTCGACGGCTAATTATCAATTTGGTGTTTATGATTGACGTTCAAGTGTGATTGGAAAATTAAATAACAGTTTGGAGCTTCCGGTGACAATACTTTTTAAAGACTGCGCGAAAAAGCAAAAACCGTACATATTTTGATAAAAATGATATGTAAATAAAATAAAGAGTTTTTTGCGGCTAAAATAATGTTTCATCGTTCCCAACAATGCATAGTTTGGTTTGTTATGCAAATTAAAAACGAATGGCAGTACAATATTAGTCCAAAGGTGTTTGAATAAGTACGACTTGAAAACACTAGGGGTTCCTTAACCTTTTTTCAGGTGTATAGTTAAAAGAAAACACAACCGCTGTCGTAAATAATACAGGGGATGTTTAGTCTTCCGGAGCAACTGGTACACTCAAGGATTTTTTTTATAGTTTATTAATTTAGCTTTGCGTGTGCATCCTTCTGATTGTGAATGTTTATCTTTTTGGTTATTGGTGAATTTGTTATTTGTGTTACATAGGTTTGACGAATTATAAATGGGGTATATGGAATTTAACGAAAGGCAACATGCATGGTGAAGAATTCGACAAAAATCCACAATTTGAGATAACAATTCCCAATGAAGGTTAGATATTTAGACAATGACATTTATATGGTATATATAATTAAATTTATACTATGGATACACTAGTTGACATGTTGTACGAAGTTTGTCATAATTTCGAACTCCTCTATTTCTATCAAAACATTACATTTTTCCAATGAGCCGCCAATTTTATCTACCCGATTTTAAAAAGCCAACAAAGATATTGATATGAAATACTACATATTTTTCTGTTTTAATAGATAAACCATATCCATACAACACACAGGAAGAGTCTAAAGAAATCCGCATTCTGTTAGTCTAATATATTTATATAAAATCAGTTAGCTTATTGACTTGTTTGGTGCATTGGATTCATTCGCATAAACAGGATTTTTAAAAAGTAATTTCAGATATGCAAATTGTAAATATGTTATCTACCTAACATTTTTTATGCTGTATTTAAACTACAAGCAACAGCCTCGTTGTTTATGATTTATCCGTTGAGTTATTGTTTTTTTTAACTTGTTCCCGTTTCGCATATAGCTGAAATATGATTGATTAAACAATCGAGTTATTAAATGGACAATATTTTGCAGCCTAATGAATATATTTATCATTGTTTACTCTACTTTTTTGATTGACTGATTGATACTTAAAGTCTAGTAAGCAATATATAAGATAAATTGTGAAAATGAGGAGTTTACACAATAGATACAAGGCTAGATGTATCAGGGGAATTGTGAATGCCGGAAAGGGGCATATTATGAAAAAGACCGGACAGTGGTTTTTTAAATTAAATCTATGTAGTCGTTTTAATATCTAGTTATGTTTGTTACGTTTCCTTTGTATTATAGCAGTGTGTCATTTTTGAAAACTATGCAAGTTTCCAAAATAACCGCTAAAATCTGAGGAGGATTTGATATTTTTACCTGTGAATTGTGTATGAAAGAATAAAAATAGCAGATAGAGACCAGACGTTATTTTCGTAAATTAGTTACTAAAAATTGATATAGTACAGGTCCAAAGACAAACCTTACGTAACACTTATGGTCATTTTTTACTATTTGCAGGATCAACATCTTGTGTTGTACGATTTCAGTTATTAAAAGATAGCTTCCAAAAAGAGGCATGCATTGGTTTTAGACTGTTTAAGGTATTTTATGGTTGTTAAGTGTTTACTGTTAATTGGATTCGTAATTTGCTACAAATGTCTATTATTGATATTACAAAAGAAACGTGGTCTAGCGCAGTCATTAGTAATGTATTTATTTCAGTGTTTGAATGGTGTTTTAAGCCACTTTTATCAATTGTTTAGCTATGTCGTGGCGTCAAGATTTTATTGCGGGAGGAATCTTGAGTACTCGGGGGAAAACTCCCGATTTTGGAATTAAAACTGACAATTGAGCATGGAGAACAGCACAACCTGTCCGCATTGACCCCAACCCGAAACTTCTGTGTTAACAAGCACGTCATAGTACCTTTTATATTTAAAGCATAATTCCAAGTTACCGTTTATGAACATGTATACTACATAATCTATACTACTAATGACAGGAAATAAATATCATACCAACAAGTCACAGTTATTGTTGTAAGCTACTGGCGTTATAATTCGATGTCGGATATTAATGGAGAATCTATAGAATATCGCGATTTGAAAGTTGCTTCACGTCAGAAATAGGTACTTTTATGCGTTTTTAAGAAATCCCTTGTGATCTTCACTTCATGACAGATTTTTTGTATGTCTTTTAGCTCGTTTCGCTGCGCTCCACTCGCGAAAAGACAAAATTTACGTTCTATCATTCTGTCTTTCCCCAAAATCTATTAATTTCTTAAATATAAAAGGGGTATTTTTATGTTGGCAAATTCTTCACAGTACTTTATTATGCACAATTCATCCTCAAAAATCTTGTATTTCATATGCAATCAACAGATGCTTAAGGCAATTATGTTTATATTTCAGCTGAATTCCAAACGAGAAATGCCTTTAAATAAAACTTTTATTGATGCTATCTGGGGTGACCCCGTCAAATGTCATGATGGATCAATTGAAGGTTGGCAATGGAATGATATAGCACCGACATATATACTGGAGCCTGGGACCTATGTTGCTATTGCTTGGGCGGACAAAGCAGAATATAAGTGTTCGTTTTGTCTTGTTGTTAGAGTGTCTATGCCAATTACTATTAAGTGAGTTTGTTTTTACAAACAGTGTTCATGGTTTGGCGATGGTTAATAATTCAAAATAACAATTTAAGTCATTCATAATAGACACAGACTCTCAGTCGGAAAGACAGATAAAACTAGAAAACGCGAACCCATTTTCAAGCACAGCAGTTTATCAGGAAGTAATAAGAGCTTCATCAAATAGTCGAACTCTGAAAACTTACCGTCTTATAAACATCAATAACGCATTCCACGATTGAATGTTATTTCAGGTCCAGCACATTTATAAAGTATCGATAATTTGATACATTCCTATGCTGACGTAACGCCGGACTGTTTCTAAAAGTGTGAAACAATCATGAAGACTTTCTACTTACGCCACTTTAATGCTCATTAACCAAAAATGAAAAAATAATAAAATCACAATTAAATTCATTAAACAACAGCAACAATAATTATTTATAACGTTCTAGAATTATAAAAGTGTTTCTATGTAAAGATGGTGTTACATCACAATTTCCATTCATAATATCGACGGAAAACCGGTATGATAATAATAGCTTTTTGTCGACGAAGACGTCTCGTAATAGGCCTCATGCCACTTCCTTTACTTTACTATTCTTGCTGTAAGTAGATTACTGAAACCTAATTGTTTGCTATTTATATTACAGGTCGTATAATGAAGCGGGCCCTATAGAAGCGGTCATTTAAGAGATGTGTTCAATCCGTCTTATAAAACCACAAACAATGTTAATACTATTTTCTTAGAATGTTGTTATATTACAATAGTAAAGTTGCATTGTATGTGTGTTACATAGAACAATTTTATCTACGATATTATTTTCGAAAACAAACTTCATGTGACAATTTTTAACGATGTTTACAATAGAAAAGGAATGCTTTAAGGATATTTTTAAAAACAAAAGCTACAGGCTAACATCTTCCCTAAAATGAACCTTGCCAGAACTCTAAAAGATATTAAACATTCCGTAAACATTACCTGTAATAAAGTTATTTTATTAAAACGTTAATGATGAAAAGCCATAATTTATTTAAGATGGGCTTACTAATCAGACTGTGCAATTGCCATTGCAAAGACTTTTGAAGTGGGAAGAAACTTTACATGTTATTATAAACATGTCAAGGTAAGATCCATATGGAATTGTCAAAACAATTTCTTGCTTCTACACTATAATTGTATTTTGAAAAAATAATTATAACAATGGTTACAGAGTGAGAGGTTAAATGTCAAACACGTACACTAAACATTACTGATAAAACAACAGCGTGTGTACTATATTGCACAAACAATACTCTATACATACTTCTTTGTAAATAAAGTAATATACCAATAACTGTAAGATATTTAATTGACATTTATATAATATACAGAAACAAATCATATAAGATAGCAGATTTTTCGAGGAGAGCTTACTTTTAATAACATCTTCAATTTTAATGCAATTCTTGAGGTAACGTCAATTCTTATTGGACAACTTGAATAATTTCACGGCCTCAATGTCATGGTTGATGCCACCAGAAATTAACTCAGAAGCAGACGTAATTTCCGGTAAATAAAAAAATCCAAACCGTTATCGGTTGCAGATTTGTCGAGGAGAGTTTACTTTTTTGCAATATGTACAAATCAAATATTTTGTGTGTAATACGGTAGAATTCTTACTAATAAATAATTACAGAAATTTAATTATGTCATTGTGATACATTTTAAAAATAAATATGTTCCTTGGACCTGGGTGGGTTAACAATGCTCGACGCACTGAGCAGCCTAGCTCGTCACCGGGTGGCGGATAGGGGAGATCCTTTCGTTGGGCTTTTTACACATCATAATACGGAAAACCTGGTCGCGGATCGTAGTGGGTAACGTGTTTGGAGAATGTCATTCTCCTTGACGATAAAGAATCCTTTCTTAGATTAAAAAAAAGAGCAGGCTCATTGTTGCCGCTACAAAAGGCTAAATTCTCCACCCTACCTAATGCTCCGTCCTTTTGTGTGGCATTCAAAATGTTTTCCCTATGTCCCATCTCATCCCTTTTTCTGTTGATTTATTTAATTGTTTGTTAGCTTGTTCTCGTTCTAAATATATAGTGGAAATACTTCTCGCTGGACGTAAAGCAATATCCAATCAATCAATCAATATACTATAATTAGTCAGATTGTTGTACAGACATATTTATACACCTTGAATACTTTAGTCATGTGGTCGTGTACAAACTGTAAAAACCTGACTAGTGAAAAGTAAAAAGTATATAGAATTAATCCAGTTTTCATTCATTTTCTTTTAAGTATTACTCTTACTTTTAGCCTACTTCTGTTGTTTTATGGTAATTTTCATATTTTATAACTTTTCTAAAATTCTACCACACATTGAACTGTTCTTAAAATTTCATATTTATACGCAAATATGTCAACAAATCGAAAATCGTTTTTATGACTAAAATTATAAATATTAAAAATGCTAAATAGTTTAAAAGCTTTTGTCAATAAAAAGGTAATGAAGACATTGGCAACAGAGAAACCTGGTAATTCAAAACATTTTCGCAAGACATCAAGACAGTAAATTAAAATAATGACCATATAGATGAACATATCTATGGTATGACTACTGGGCAATTCACTAATAGAGCCATCCAATCATAGGTGGATATAACACAATCTTATGATTTCTACATTCGTTTTTAACATGGTATTTTAAAAAGTAGTAATAAATACTTTCAAACAGATAAAAAAGCAACTGTTGTTCCAGTAAAAGTGCATTTAACTGTAAACATTGCAGAAGGCTGGCATTTTTTAGAACTAACTTGGGTTCAATGAGACAACAATATATGCTTCCAACTCTTAACGCGCACCATACGGGGGATTGTAGTCATAGTTTGGAACTCGCAGTTATACGAACAAGATTCTCCTACAAAAATTTTTGATTTGGGGTGGGGGTAAAATAATAATGCACAAAACATGCAATTGCAGCTTCAGCGATTTTTCTTATCACTATGACAAACAAACAGTAGGTCTCAAAGAGATATTAATTTTACAAGAAGGCATTTTGTAAATTTCAAATTGATTACTGTACCAAAAAGTTCTAACTGAATTAAGCGGCCTTTTATACCTAGTAACTCAACAAAAAATGATTTACAAAATCTTTAAGAACGGAAATGACTAGACTGTGGAATACACACGGCTACGGATTTTTAACACACTGGCAAGAATGTAGCATAATCTATGTATCTGGTGTTTGTTATGCATTGATCTTTAGTTGAGACTATCTTGAGATGGCATCACTGTCGAGGGTAACTTCTCTGATGTATGGTTGATAATGTCATCAACATGAAGAACTATCAGATTGTGTAGTAATCTATTTAGTTTAGACATGAGTTTCGTTTTTAACAGGCTGTTGGTGGCAAAGATATGTTCTATATAATTCCTTTAAATGTACCATGTGTGTTCTGCTTACTAACATAAAAAAATATTTTCTTTTCAGGCTTGTAGTCTATAAGGTTTCAATTGTCTTAATAGGTTCCAGAGTTTGTTGCTTTCTTTTGGGTTTTTGTTGGATTTGGTTTAACCTTTTCTTAACATTTGTTCAGCTATATTGTTGCCTCCAGTTTTAGTATGGCGCGAATCGGAAAAAACCGGTAAAATTCCCCGACCTTCGGCAGGAAAATTAGCAATCCTCGTCAATTAAAGTGAGTCACGCACAACCTGCGGACTGTAAGACTCGAACCCTAAACCTTAGAGGTATTTTACATGACAAAAAATATTATACATGCGCACTGTATATTGCTTTTATGTATATTATTTTTCGTTATTTGATCACTAAATAAATATTGAAGCCTGATTTTGTATCTTTGTTTAGCTTCTAGCTTTAAATTAATGACCAATGGAAACAAGGCTTAAAATCAGCTATTATATTATGATTACATTCTCCGGACCTTTTAAACATTCTTTCATTTGAAATACATGTATATAAAAATATAAATAATTGTACGTTTAAACAGTATTCACTGAACCATTTAAAAAAATTATATAAGTATATGGATTTTTTGTTATGTAATAAGTTTAAATATAAGTGATACACAAGAGAACATTACAGATAGTAAACACGAACTCGGACACTTTACTCGTCTACCAGAAATGTACCATGGGCGGACACAATATATCCACAATGGTCCGATAGAATTTCAGAGAGTTGTAAGGCGTAATGGTCCAGCCCCTGACAACAGTGATTTTGATGATATACGAAACACGAGGGTAAGTGGGCATGTTCTTAATCTACATTGAAAACATGGGTCTAAAATGTAAAGCACTAAAATATACTGCCACAATGTTAACACATTGGGGGGGGGGGGGTGTGCGTTAAAACATTTTTTATTTATTTAATAAAGTGTTATATGTACAATTTTATGGTTTTAAATTTGTATAACTGTAAAACATTGGACATTTTAACATAACGTAAACAGTTACATCACATAATTTTAAAACTTTTTACACAAAAACTATGCACATCAGATGCATTTATTTTTGGAAGAGACCCGTACATGAAGCTTGATATTAAGAATGAATCCGGAAATAACTTCGAATCGAATCGGAACTGAATCTTTTAAATTTATTTGTTAAATCGAAACATTCTTGAAACCAAACCCATAAGCATAAAATTGATAAATACATATTGATGTTTTTATTTGTTTGTTTAAACGGTGTTTAACGCCACTTTAAGCAACTTTTAAATTACATCAAGGCTTCCATTTTATTGGGGAGGATGCAGGAGTACCGGGAGAAAAAAAATCGAAATTCGGTAGGAAAACTGGCAATCTTTGTCAATTAAAGATTGTAGTGCACATTGAGGGACGCAACTTCAGTGTTGACAGGCACGTAATAAATATATAGTTGACTTAACCGCGTTGCCACCAAGTCCCCAATATATTGATATAAATGATAATATATTGTATTTATAATTTAGGAAATAGTATAGGAAAAAATGTTATTTGTAACTTGTTTTGGAATTCTCAGCTTTGGTTACCATTATCATACTTAAGGTTTGCATTGTGTGTATACAGAAATGTTGTCGAACTAAAATGCGACACCCACCGACTACTAACTGTGTCAAATTATTCAGATTCATATGCATAAGTGGGGATCAAACCGAAAAATTCCGAAGTATAACATACGGTGTTTTGTGCATACCATCTACACACCCGAAGGAGTTTGCATTGCGACACTTGCATCCCCTATTCAAATTTCAATGGACAAAAAATCAAATATATGTTGGCGGACAATGACGATATAAACGACGGATTATATTGACCAAAGATTTGGACCTCAATGAAATCCAGTGATGTCTCGCGGGTATTTATTATGGGCTTAGATATCATTTTAATCGTGAACAACTATATTTAAAACTATACATTAAAACATCCATGGTCATTTAAACAACTTCCAATGATGAAAGGTCAGAGTCACCGTCAGGGTGACCTCCTTTAACCTTGTTATAGAAATAATATAATTAATAACCATTTTAGGCCAACATTGTTTTCGATATAGATAACACATTGACAGAAATAAAATGATATATATTAGTTTAATTTACTGGTCCGATCGAGATTTTATTCTTGCCTTGTCGAGAAACTAGGTCTCTGATTAAAACTCAAAATTTATAAAGAATAATTCTTATTTGAAATTTAAGGTTTTCGTTAGGGGAAACCCAATAGTCATTTTAAACTTACGACATATGCGTGGCATATATAAGTTTCGATATCTCTAAACAAATCATATTCTCCACATATTAGTATCTCAAACGCATGCACAAGAGGTCAAGACAGAAATTTTGTTTATTTTGATTGTACAAAGTTTATCATATATTTTTATATGAAAATGCTTTATATACAACTTTATTCAATTGAAAAACTTGGACTATACTGGGAGAGTTTCTAGTGGTCGAACCGCAGAGCAAACCAGCACTTACCCGAATGGCGCATACTGGATATCCTCTTGTTGGTGTTTTGTTTGGTCATAATACGGAAAGCCTGGCAGCGAACCATAGTCGGTAACATGTTTGGAGAGTGCCATGCTCCTTGCATAATAAAGACCCCTTTCGTAGATTTCGAAAAAGAGGAGTCTTATTGTAGCCGCTACACTAGGCTAAGTTCTCCACCGTCGCCGTGAGTGAAGAATTGGCGGGGTTTGATGCGAGATACACACAGAAGTCTGCATAAATTTATGTCCTTTCTAGGAAAATTGTTACCACTCGGTAAAAAAAATGCGCATGTCAGGGGTAATAGCATTGCTGGTCTGTTGGAGAGGTAAAACAGGAAATAGAAAATGTAAGGGAAGACAACTTAAAATGACTGGCTGGCTGGATGGATTATAGTGACGATATAATTGAACAAAAGGGTCGACCCAAACATGCTAAACGTTTTGGAGAAAATATATAACCACATCTATTATCTAACAGACTGAAAGACATTTAATCCGTTGAGAATAAATTACTCTATCCATTATCTAATAAATTGAAAGACATTTAATCCGTTGAGAAAGTATAACTACATCCATTATCTACCAACCGAAATATATTTAATTCTTTGAGAATTTTGACTTAATCAATACACAATGTTTTCTTTCGAACTTTTGAAACTATTAAAAAGAAATATTAAATAACGTGACAAAGGCGTTAAACCCGATTCAAACCAACAAACAATTATTTCCATGTTTACACGAACTTATGACCTTTAAATGGCAATAGTTTCCATTTTGTATGTCTATCGGTAATCCGCTAGGCAGTGGGGGTCATCTAATATTGAACACGTGCCTGTCAGGGTGTGATTCTAATTGGCAAGGATTGCCAGTTTTGCGACCGGATGATATTAAATAAATTATGTGAATTGTAAGATTACGTAACCATGTCACTTAATTTTTTTTTACAAACCCCACCAGCGTATTCAATTGTACGTACAATATAAATGATACAAAGCAATATCACTTAGACAAAGGAACTACCACTGGTACGAAGTGTCTGAAGTCTAAAATCATTTTTTTGCTAAAAAGTTTCTTTTTTTATTTCATATGAGATTTACGGAATTTATTTCACTGCGAAGTCTCTTTATTTCATCGCTGTGTCAATTTAATAAACTGGTAATCCTTGTTAATCAAGATTGGACTTCTAGCGAGACTCAAATTCCGCAGCCTCAGTGTTAACAGGCAGGTGTTTAATATACATTTATTGACTTTGATATAGGCTAATACCCGATTTTATCAACCCTGAAAAAATTATATCCACCGAGCCAACGGCGAGTGTGGATATAATTTTTGAGGGTTGATAAAACCAGGTATTAACCTATTTAAAAGTCGATGAATGTTTTATTATATGACTATTTTTACTTTTACACTGGAAGTCTTTAATAAAAAGGATAACAATACAAATGTATTTCAACAATAACAGCAGTAGGCTATCCCATTTTAAATTGAAATATTCACATTTTCCAATTAAAATTTATAGTAATATTGGAGCAATTATAAAAAAAATTGGCAAAAACAGTTCCTGTTCATTGACAGTTGAAGAACTTGTCTGGCTGCTCGTCAGCCATTTTGAACCAATGTCAACAAATAGAATGTTTTAAAAGAATGATTTTGATTGGCTGATGTTTTTAATTCAACCAATCAAATTAATGCTTGTTTCTCCATTGTTGAGTTCTATTTTAAACTACTGAAAAGTGATAAATGTCAAAACTTTTATATCAGTCTATTTTTATCTACTTTGAGGTTAACACTCTGTCTGCATAATACTTTTCATGATACTCCAATCAAAATTAAGATAAATGTTAGCCATATAATAATGATAGATGACTATCTTTACCACTCGGTCACGGAGACTTCTACTTCTACTCACAAGGAATACATGTTCCCGCGTTTTGTTGAGTAGAGGAATTTCATCAAGACCAGTTTATCATATGAAATCATGCGCAACAATCTCATGTTTTCAAAAATAAATGAATGATATATAAAATGTGATTTGACTATATACTTCCAGAATGGCACTAGAACAGAATCTTTGGACTCAGAAGGGAAATCATTCACACGTTTGCTAGGACGGTTTGCTGATAAGACGTCTATGATAGGTCCGCCGTACATATACAAGTCTAAGTCGTGGTATGCCAAGGTGATATGGATCCTTTTATTTCTAGGTGGTCTTGGTGGAATGGGAATACATTTGTATTACTCCACAAACCAATTTATAGGATTCCCAAAACAGACCAAATTAGAGTTGGGATTCAACAATTTGCCGTTTCCTGCTGTTACGATTTGTAATGTGAATCCAATAAAAACCAGCAAGATTGGTCTAGCTTCACAGGAACTACAATCACTCCTGAACCAACTGGATTATAATGCAGAGGTAATTTGAATTAAGGTATCCAGACCACAATTGACCACGTGGTCCAGACCACAATTGACCACGTGATCGTATTTGGTGTCCCGGATGCCCTTCGGTTTTCAATGGAGCAGGCCTCGGTAATGTTCGGCAAACATCGGAAATACTATTTAGTAACTAACTTTTTTATACTCAAATCTCAAGTAAAACAATATATTTAAATTTGTATCATTAATACAAGGATTTAATAAAGCTTTATTTCTTGGTCGAAAAATAAACTTAAACGGCGACTTTTATTATGGGTCGGATACCTTAAAATACAAGCACTTATGTCTTATGATAAAATACAAAAAAATTATTACAAATTTAAAAAGTAACTGGCATATACGATTATTGAATAATTGTTTTTAAAAGTTTGTCAATTCTAATTGAAAACAACTCACAGATATATATAAAAAATAATAAAAAGTTATGTTGAAAATATAAGTAGAAACATGAATACAATATGTATAAGGGATTTCCGTCTCCCCATTATCCAGGGGCGTAGCTATGTGGAGGCACGGAGAGACATGCTTCCGCATTGGTTTGACCTAAAGAAACAAAAATCTGATCATGACATCAAACAACTAGAAACAAAATTTCAGCAACACACATTTCTTGTAGTTCCATACCATTTCTGATCGTCATTATTACGAAATACTAAAAAAACATGTCCACTATCCACTATGGCTTATTTGTCTTTCTGCTACAGTTGAGGAGCTCCCATAAGATTGGCCCCCTCCCATACCAGGGCTTTGCCTTACACCCACTTAGAGTCTTAGGCGGCCTTCAGACAAATCGCCCTACTTTTGTGCATCGACTTCATCTCAATTCCTCTGTCATCTACTTAATCTTATTTCCTCCTCTCAACTGATTGCGTCAATACAATACAATTAAGATAATCCAATTTGGGTGTCCAATCTAATATGGTTCCCATTCCTGCGTAGGGCTATTCTTCAGAATAGAAAAGCAGCCATCAGATGAGATGTACTGATTAGATTGTGTTCACTAAAATATATTTTCATATTTTGTCTTTTTTGACAATGTGTATCAAACGATAGCGAGAGATATATGAAAAGTAAAAAATTCAAGAATAAAAGCCATAACTAGCAGAAAACGTAAAACCACAACACGCATAAACCATAAACAGACAAATATGAGGTAACGTGTAATCCTATAAATAAACAGTGGAGAGAAGGTGTTCCGAAAGGTTGGGAATATCCTAATGTAACACACTTTTGGTCAAAATCGGTGTCGGGTGACGTGACCGATTATGTACCGCAGAATATCCGTCACCATACAATTAATCCATACTTCTATCGATCTGACTTAAAACCAAGTTATGATTCTAATCTAAGGCCCCGTTTACACTATGAAAAAAAACCACATCGATCTTTTTTGAATCGCTCTTAAAAAGACTGGTTTGCATTTACACACACTTGTGAAATAGCACGAAAGATTCGATCTTTTTAAGTCCTATGCGTTTATACTGGCGTTAAATTTGACAACAAGAATCGGTTTAGCCGCCTATTTTTAATTAAATGTTCTATTAATAGAATGCACATGGGTACTTAATACATGCCACGAGTTTAATGTATGCAAACATTTTGCTAAAATGAAGGAGACAGATGTATCACCGGCCTTACTTGGTATCCAAATTATGAGTTTTTTGTTTGAGTGTGACCACGATTCTCCTCTCTTTCGCTCCATTGTTTTGATGTTTTATATATTCACGTGTATTTTTGCCGCCAAACATGCGCAGTACATACGCATTTCTATAAATATGTTATCAGACTATTAAAGTACGATTCGTGCGTTTACACTACAAGAAAGATCGATTCAAAAAAGATCGATCTTTTTAAGTCTAGGTCTAAAGCAGGACTTTTTAAGTCCGGTTCTTTTTGAATCGATTCAAATAAAGATCGATCTTTATCGTTTACACTGACAAAAAGATCGATCTTTTTTGCATCGATTAAAAAAAGATCGATCTTTCCGTCTAGTGTAAACGGGGTCTAATGCAGTTTCTTGATGAATGTTTGCAGGATTCCTCACCCGGAAAAAGGCGTAAGCGGTCTGTTAATGATGTAAATACTAACGCGCTTAATGACTATGAAGGTAATTATGACTATTATGATGACGAGTACGAATTTGGAGGTCAATTAGACGAAAAAGTTAAAATAGTGGAATACTTCAGAGGGCTGTACAGAGACGAGAAGAGGTATTTTTTAATTAGAAAAAACTACAGACATATATTAAGTTACTTTTTAATACATTAAAATTAATTGTTTTAAATGCGATCTGATTTTGCTGAAAAATTCCATCTGAGATGGAAAAGTACTAACAAATACAATGTTTAACAGAACCTATTTAAAGATCTCCCCAACCAAGTTTGGGCCTCACTGTAAATAATATACAGTGAATGTCGTCTTAGATTACCATAACATTAACTTTACTGAAAATCGTTCTTTGGTAATGCAAGTATGATATCTAAAATTATGTTAACAAGTTTCGTGATTCACGCCTAGTATCATACCAGTCAGACAGACCTTTAGTCAGTTGTTGAAATTAAAAAATTGTTTTCGGGTCATTCCCAACATCAAATCAGTTTGTCAGTTTGTTGTGAAAGGAAGTGTAATAATGTGTATGGATTTCCAACAGTTTCCCATGAATAGCATAAACGTTAAATGTGTGCCACATTGGAAGCCATCTAACCCCAAAGCCACACGCTGGTATATGTATGGGTTTAGACATCCAGTCGGTGTTGCCACATATTTATAATAAAAACACGTTTAACATACTATTTCGAAACAATCATGAAAAGATCTGTTTTATATTAGTATGGAAAGCCATAGCTGTCTTATGTGGTATAAGTAAATATGTTATGCTGTTGTTTCATTAAAAAACGCTCATTGTCAGGAAAACGTTTTAAATAATAAATTATACCCAGAATTGTTGAAAGTACGTATAAATCGGGAACTAAAAAACGTAATAAGTATCTGTTAAGTATTATTTATATCAATATAATAGTATAGCAAAATATTGAATAGAAAATTTCAATCATATTAATGGAATATAATTATATTTGAACGCGTATTTTATTTTTATTTCAGGAACACAAAGATTCAGATGGGTCATCAGCTGGATGAGATGCTGATTTCATGTACTATGGGAAAATACAAATGTTTTGCAAGGTCTCGAAAAGTTGAAAATTACGATTGTAACTACCCAATTAATTTCGCAATGTACCATATACTATCGATAGCAACATTCCAGCAGCTTTAGTGTATGGTGTGTACATGTCACAATGTATACGTTACTCTAGATCCTGCGATAGGTATTCCGATTTTCTAGACCGCTCACTGCTGTTGACTGCTAAGCTACTTAAATAAAGGTTGATGTTATTCCTTTAGAAAGTCTATGGTCATCACCATGTATAAATTATATTCGTTTCTCTTAATACGATCGGACATGTTAGTAGGTAGTCTTTTCTATCTGCACTCGATTTGACTTTTTCATAGTCTCAATCATCCAGACGCTTTAATTGTATTTGTGCGTCTGGATCATTACCAATCTCCACGCAAAGGATTCTGGGTATCATACGTCAACCACAATCACCTCTGCCACACCATGGTTGATCCCATGAGAGATATCTTTCATGGCGGATAAGCTTTGCGTACAAACGCACTAATTTAAATGTAAAACTTTGTCAAAAGTGTATAAATAGACTATATCAAAATAAATACGATCATGTGTATTACTTTACAAACACCATTCTTTGTGTACAAACGTGTTCGGGATACTCATTTTCCGATTTTCGTATGTTTTTGGTTTGTTTTTTGTTGTATATGTTTATCTATATTCAGATTTGTAATTGTCCTTGACTTTCGGCTCTTAGCTCTTGTTGTTCGGTCGGTTTCGGTACAATTACTGTGAAATTCGTATATTTTATATATTCCTTTATTTCAGCAATTTCACTCTTTTACAACACGACATATATGGTAACTGTTACACCTTACAGTCAGATAAATTAAAGATCACGAAGTCAGGAATAGACAACGGTAAGACAGCAGGAATTCTTCATGTTTAGTCTCTTTGTGTTTGGCCCCGTGCGAAATCCGGGTGGCCAAAAGAATAGACCGCAGTCGCGCTAGCTTGTCGTAAAAGGCGACTAAATAGCGCCCAGTACCCTGACCGGCGTGTCAGGTCGGTTTGCCTAAAGACCGACTGGGATGTGTGCCCCAGGTGGTTGAATGGGGTACCCCTGGCAAGCTGGGGTTGTCAGGCCATAATACGGAAAACCTGACCGCAAACCATATTAGTGCACCGTGTTGGGAAAAATGCCACGTTCCTCGCACGTTAAAGAACGCTGCTGTAGTATTCGCTGAGTAGGGATTTCGATCCCGCTACAGGAGGCTGAATTGCCCGACCCTATCCATCCTCCCATTTGCCAGTGGCAATCTAAAATCCGTTACCCCTATTTTTCCTTGTGTCCCATCCCATTTTCATTCATCATCATTTCATGTTCATTTTATCATCCATTTCATGTTCATCGCCTGAATATAGCTGAAATATTGCTGCTCGGGCGTTAAACACCATTAATCAATCAATCAATCTTTGTGTTTGTTTTGTTGTTTATCATTGCAATTGTAACATTTAATAGTATCCACTATCAAATAATATCCCATGGGAAAACTTTTAATATTAATTTCTTTCCAGTGACATTTTTTTATATTAAATGTTTTCCACCTCTATTAATTCTTTCCTTCACAATCTGACTTGGGTGATTAGATATCCAAGTGTCTGAAAGGGGTTTCTTTGAGGGGGACTATTGAAAAAAGTGGGGCATGGTTTTTTGTGGCGGAAAGTACTCAAAGAGGAAGTTGTTTTGTAAATAAGTTTATAAGAGACTTTAACATTAAATTAACTTTGGGATAATATTTTATTATCAAATATTATCCAGGATAATATTTCATTATATAATATTATCCAGGATAATATTTCATTGTATAATATTTTCCAAGATAATATTTAGCATTAAATATTATTCAGGATAATATTTTATTATCAAATATTATCCAGGATAATATTTCATGATTAAATATAAACTTGGAAAATATTACACAATGAAACTTTAATTAATTATATTATTGTATTCTTCCTCGTCCATTTTGATGAATAATGAAAAGCTACATGTAACATGGTTTTATATTTTACATCTGAATACTGTTCACCAGTCAGTGTAAACTTGTTTATTAACATGATTAAGGATATTATTTAATACCATCAAATAGTGTCCACTTTGAACTTTGGAATGTCTCTAGGTCTTTCTATTGTTCTTAACACAATTAAACAGTGGAGAAAATCTCACAGGACTGGAAAGTATTTAATTGTGAGATATGGTCCCATGGACAAAATTTAATATTAAAACTATCCCCGGATATATTTTAATCAGGATAGAATTATATCTTACACAATTAGTACATGGGGTTTTTGTAGTACGTGGTATTGGGAATACGAATAACCTTTCCCAGTATCACATTCAAATGAATAGTTAACGGCAATTGAAAAATAAATGAACAATCAACAGTTCCTGTGGCGTCTTTCCAAAGAACGCAGTTTTCTATCTGGTATTTTAGTAGAATAGACCAAATTGAGCATTTAAATGGCATAGCAGATGTACAATATATATGTACGTGCTTTGTGTCCGTATAGAAACTTTAGTTTGTACTTATTACACAGCAGGAGAGAGGCTAGTCAAAGTCTCGGAGAGGCTAGTCAAAGTCTCGATTTTGTCCTGTTTCTAAAGCTTTCACAAATAAATATTATATTTTATAAACATGTATTGTGTACATCATGCCAAGTATCGACATTAAAAAGCTGCATTTAATCTTATTCAATTAAGACCTAAATGTTTAAAATAAAAGGAAGTTGCTGTATTTTGTTGCCTGTCCAAGCGTGCAGCTGCATGGGAACATAAAAATTCTAATCATTCTTTCTTCTGTCCGGCTTGTGAACGCTATCTCCTTTACATGTCTTGATTTTTATCAAATGTAGTGTTTTGTTGGAATTGTGTTTAACTTTAGGTTATGTATATGGACAACGAAGAGTATCTAAAACAGCTCACTGAGGGATATGGTGCTAGGGTCCTTATACATGACGAGAAAACGTTTCCCTTTCCGGCAGAAGAAGGGATCTATGTACCATCAGCGAGTGAAACGCAAATTGGTGTCAAAATGGTAAGGATAATTAACCCATAAGCACATGTATATATAATAACACGAAAGAGGTTTGTAATAAGGTAGTGCACAAAATGAGAAAAAATCGTGCAGAATTAAATAAATGAATGTGGTCATGTAGAGACATCATCACACTCTACTGTAAAACGTCCATGTTGAATTCGTCATCCCATAATTTTTTAATACGTCCATGTTGAGTCAACATTACACTGTACTGTAATACGTCAATATCGAGTTCGTCATCCTACTACATTGAAATTCGTCCATCTCGAGTCATCATCCAACTACATTGAAATTCGTCCATGTCGAGTCATCATCCAACTACATTGAAATTCGTCCATGTCGAGTCATCATCCAACTACATTGAAATTCGTCCATGTCGAGTCATCATCCAACTACATTGAAATTCGTCCATGTCGAGTCATCATTCAACTACATTGAAATTCGTCCATGTCGAGTCATCATCCAACTACATTGAAATTCGTCCATGTCGAGTCATCATCCAACTACATTGAAATTCGTCCATGTCGAGTCATCATCCAACTACATTGAAATTCGTCCATGTCGAGTCATCATCCAACTACATTGAAATTCGTCCATGTCGAGTCATCATCCAACTACATTGAAATTCGTCCATGTCGAGTCATCATCCAACTACATTGAAATTCGTCCATCTCGAGTCATCATCCAACTACATTGAAATTCGTCCATGTCGAGTCATCATCCAACTACATTGAAATTCGTCCTTGTCGAGTCATCATTCCACTATACTGTAATACGTCCTTGTCGAGTCATCATTCTACTATACTGTAATACGCCTATGTCAAGTTCGTTATTCCACTATACTGTAATACGTCCTTGTCGAGTTCGTTATTCCACTATACTGTAATACGTCCTTGTCGAGTCATCATTCTACTATACTGTAATACGTCCATGTCGAGTTCATCATTCCACTATATACTGTAATACGTCCATGTCGAGTTCATCATTCCACTATATACTGTAATACGTCCATGTCGAGTTCGTCATTCCACTATACTGTAATGCGCCTATGTCAAGTTCGTTATTCCACTATACTGTAATACGTCCATGTCGAGTTCGTCATTCCACTATACTGTAATACGCCTATGTCAAGTTCGTTATTCCACTATACTGTAATACGTCCATGTCAAGTTCGTCATTAGTAATACGCCTATGTCAAGTTCGTTATTCCACTATACTGTAATGCGTCCATGTCAAGTTCGTTATTCCACTATACTGTAATACGTCCATGTCGAGTTCGTCATTCCACTATACTGTAATACGCCTATGTCAAGTTCGTTATTCCACTATACTGTAATACGTCCATGTCAAGTTCGTCATTAGTAATACGCCTATGTCAAGTTCGTTATTCCACTATACTGTAATGCGTCCATGTCGAGTTCATCATTCCACTATATACTGTAATACGTCCATTTCGAGTTCGTCATTCCACTATACTGTAATACGCCTATGTCAAGTTCGTTATTCCACTATACTGTAATACGTCCATGTCGAGTTCGTCATTCCACTATACTGTAATACGCCCATGTCAAGTTCGTTATTCCACTATACTGTAATACGCCTATGTCAAGTTCGTTATTCCACTATACTGTAATACGTCCATGTCGAGTCATCATTCTACTACACTGTAATACCGCCATGTCGAGTTCATCATCCCACGATATTGTAAAACGTCTGTCGAGTTCGTCATTCCATTATACTGTAATACATCCATGTCAAGTTCGTCATTCCACTATACTGTAATACGTCTATTACGCAAGCAAACAATATCAGCATAGTTTGAAAAGACCCCATAAGTATTAATCTTCTTTTATTTAGTTACTTATGTATTCATTTAGAACAAAACACAAAAACTGTTCTGAGGGTTCGGAAGTCTATCCCTCCTCCCAACATTTATTTTGCCCCCAAGAAATAAATGTATGAATAATTGAATTAGACATGAAGCAATTTTATTTGTTAGAAAAATAATAATGTCGCATCATATTTTATTTTTTTATGTTAATGTCGCGATTCAAGACTTTACTATATGATCAAATAAAAACTTTTCATTTTGCGGACGTTTCCACGAAGACAGCAGTTACATAACAAAAAGAGCGTTCCTAAGGTCAAGGTGTGCTCGACTCGATCTAGAAAAATTCACAAGGATTTCAGTTTCAAGATGAATGATAGACCTTAAATGATAAAGATGACATTGGTCGTGGAAAATTCGGAAAATTATTAAGTTTTTATTTAAATGTCTGGGTGATACTTTAAGCATACTACATTTTTTAAGACATTACTGCAATCAATTGAATTTCGTCGATTTCATCTTGTATATAGAGCAATGCGTGTGACATTTAAGAAACAATACGTAATTGTTATGCACTGTGCAGCGGTCAATATTCAAGACGCGGTGACAATCAACTGCATAAGCATATGAATAATCGACTTATTGATTTTGGAACGTCCTGAGAAGAGCATTTTAAGATTGAAATAAAATGATAGAAACTAGAAAAGTATGGGTTATTGAGAGACACGGAATCTTAGCTATTGGAGTGCATAAATTAGGGACCGGTCAATATTTATTGGGGTGTTGCGACCGGGGCAAAATGTAATAGGATACATATTTTTTTATTGCTGGCATATTCATATGACTCCAAGTTTTGTTATTTTCATCACTAATAGGACTATAACCATATCATAAAGGAAAAAAATGTCTGACGTTTTAATTCAAAACCAACATACTCTAATGCAGAATTTGTTTAACAAGAACAAATAATAAATTGTAACCATACAATTATTCACTAGATAGGACATGCACTTTTTCGTTAACACATCTTAAGTAGGACAACAACTTTTCTAGTTTTGTTAAGGAGATAGGACATAATCTTTTAAAAACATGATAACCGGTCCCAACCCCCCGTCCCCCCAAACCCCACAATTATTATTGACCGGTCCATAGCGTCTAATCCATTCCGTCACCTTTCACATCTGAGCTTAATGTGCATGAAATATGGCACTTACACATACGTTCATGACCATGGCCTGCAGGACGACTGTCCATATTTTGAAGTGATAATCCATCATTGAGAGGATTCCTAACCGTAAGCCGAGGACCCATAAGCGTTGGAATTTGAAAAGCCTCGGAATCAATTGACAGTTCCCGTACACGGTTTTGTATAACTATAGTAAGCGCCGGCACTGGCCAAACAATAGTCTGTGAAATTAATATTCCTGACCGTGGAACAGAGATCAACAATATTAGATATCTAGATAAATTTTGTTACAGATTTCAATAGAAAGAGAAAGCCCGCCTTATGGGGAGTGTGTTAGCGGTGAGGATTATGAACAAAAATATGGATTCAAGTACACGAGATCTGTAAGTACTACTAGTAGACAGTCCTCCAGGATTGCAAATTTAGCAACCATTGGTAGACTTTAGTTAATTTGCACAAAATTTGTTTTTAGGACAATGATATAACGTAATAGTAACAATGAAATATTGTATTTTCTTTTCCTGGAGGTTCCAGCGCTAATTTTTTATTGAAAATTATTTTTTTTCAATACATATACGTTATTTGTCAGATCGATGTCAGGAAAAAGAAACCAGTGGAGGCATGTGTACAGTTTGTTAATGTAAGTTCCTTTATGAGTTCAGTTTTCAAAGGTGGTTAATTTCTTGTAAGATTTTGCAGGAAATTTTTTTTACAGTTTAGTATTAGGATGTTTAAACTTGTCAAAAAAAGTTTAATAAATTTCTTTGTCGAGTTAAATGTTGATCATTGTTTAAAAAAAAGAAATGCAAATCTCAGAAATATTAGCATGTTCACCAATCTTTAAACAATGACAACCATTCTACCTGTAGCTACTCCAACATCTTTATTACTGTTCATCCGTCTAATGGTATTGTCTTTATATGACTTGAAATCAACTTTCACCTTTTGTATACCTAAAGAGCGAGGTGTTACAAATAAAATATCATTAAAGGTAATACAATTTACTAAATCATTCAAATCCGAATGGTTATGGTGTTGTTGAGCTTTTATCATCAAAATTCCAAAACATTATACCAAATCCGGCTAAAGCTATTTACACCTTGTAAATCATGACATGCACAAGGAAACGGCATTTCAGAGCACCTTGGGTTTTACTGTTTGTTTTATAGGATATCGTCGTTTTTCTGTTCTTCGGACGGTAAGTCCTTGTTTATTCAAAAAATTGTCTTTTTGTAAGTTTCCAATACATTAATTATTATTGTTTTAAATTAAAACTTCATGTTTGACATAAACATAACGCATATACTGAAATATTATCGTTTTAAGTTCCTTCATTACGATTATTATTTTTAGTTATAATTAATTTCAGCTCTGTCAGTTTCTGTGTGCGCAAGAAAAAATCTTTAATACATGCGGCTGTTACGAAGATGACTCCGGTGAAATAAATTTCCAGATTAACAAAACAAATCTTAAATACTGCCAAACACAGACTGGTAGGTTGAATTTATCGGAGTTACATATTGAATGGTGGATCAATATCGGACACAGAGCAAAGGGGCTGTTCAAAATTATTTAATGGGGTTATCGTGATTCCAATATGTTTGACCCCTCAAATATTTTGCATCCTTTGATTACTTCCCCTCCCAATTAAAGAGGAAATCCCGCCAGAATCAGCCACCCGTCCAATATCTTTAATTTCCCCCTGTCAAATATGTATTTTAGACGATAATAGGACTTTTTGACCCACCCCCCGTTTAGAAATGTCCATTTACCCACCCTAAGCTTAATTTCAATGGATTTATAAACAATTTTAAACAGTGGTCGGAAAACGAGTTTCTCTCGGTTACTTGAGTAGCCTCGTGTTTCTTCCGGTTACTTGAGTAGCCTCGTGTTTCTTTCGGGTACTTGAGTAGCCTCGTATGTGAACATATTTCTAAAATAGATTTCACATCAAAACTTTCATCAGATTAACGTTATAGGATTGTAGAGAAATAATGCAAAACGTGCTAATTATAAAATATGCCATACAATAAGGCATATACCTTATACTATAAAAAATCAATTGCATGCTACACTGTTTAATATTATAGACGTGAAATGCATGCTGAAAGAGAAGGCAGGACAGTCAAAGAATAAGGCCGAATGTCAGTGTATAAACCCGTGCAAGTACGTATTTGTTAATTTATAAACATGTCGTTATTAATCAATCTGTAAAATCAAACAACCATCATTGTTTATTTTCTTATTTGAACGCCACTTTCAGCACGTTTACAGATATTTCATGGTAAGGTTTTTATCCGCGGGGTAAGCCGTCGCAGTCTTTGTGAAATAAGGTTGGAGTCGAGCATACCTTGCGCGCCTTCAATCTCAGCGTTGACAGACCACGTGATCAATAGTAGATGGTTAACTACCTTAACCACTCAGCCAACAAAATCCCGTTCTAAATACTAGTAGTAGTGTTTAAACACCGTATCATTGATATTTCAAAATCCACCACAACATTTAAAATATCCTTTAAATCTCTGCCACATATCACTTTCTTATTAATGTTTTATGGCAATGAAAACGTAAGGACAATCTCAACCAAGACCAAACATGAGATTCGAGATGAGATGCGAATTCTTTTCGAATGAAATTAAACAGATAGTAAAACTGTTGAATACTCGAAAGCAAAAAGTTGCTGAAGCTCGACATATTTATGCTTGCGCAGCCATTTGCTTCCTTAATTTTTCGCCAGCCAGTTCTACAACAACTTTGTTAATGCTTTTTGGTCTATTATGTCACGTCGGTTTTTTGCGAGAGAAATCAGGGTTCCATAATTTATTCAATGTCGCTATAACTAGTAAAATAGTATTCTATCCAATCAATGGTGGTTGGTTTATATACAAGGATGCGTATTAACAAAATAAGCGATATCGTCAATTTGCTTTCCTAACTCAATCAACGTTGGTTCATTTATAACAGTTCTGCTTTAGAAATCTGAACGATCGTTACATTTTTACCTCCAAAAATTGGATGTCGGTTGCTATCCTTCAAAATTGTATCTAGTCCATTCATAAGACTTTGTTACAAACTACGGATAGAATCAGTGCTGATTGGTTAAAATATATCCAGCATTTCTCGAGTAACCAATGAAAAGTTGGTTGAAGCCTTAGTTTTAGTTATAAATACGAACGTGTTCAGTCCAACCAAGGGTATTAAGTTGTCGGCGTAGCAGATTACAAACTCCCTAAATTAAGAACGTTATCTAATCCGACGTAGGTTAGCAATGATGAAAAGGGCAATATTACTGTGTTAATTGTAGACACTTACTGTTCGTTAATACCAGTACATATGGTCGGAACCCCTGCGATTATTTAGATTTTATAATAAGAAAATCCAATTATCTTCCTGTCTTATAATAATTGTCTAAGAGATTTAAATTTTCCATCATTATTGGTTTTTAACTAGGGAAAAAAATTATGTCAAAACTTTGAGTTCAAGGAATTGGCCGACTGAAAATTATATGGTAAGTTTTCTATAGGTTTAAATATTATATTTCAAGTCGTGTATTTCTGCACTTAATGTATGGATTTCGAACTTATCAAATAATGTTTTTCATACAATTGAATTTATTTTCAATTTTATCAACATTACTATTGATGTCTGTTTTATGGGAAGGATTAGGAAGTAAAAACGCACTAACGCAAATTGTTCCACTTTTTCGTGGAGGAGGAAGCTGGAGTACCTCCAGTGCAACACCGATCTTTAGCTTAAAACAAGTTCTTTTTTAAATATATTTTTTACATTATACGGATTTTATCATTTGTTAGATTGATATAATTATGTCTTTGTCAGTTCACACTTAAAGCAAACGTTTGTGACCGACTGCCAAGCCAATGTGAAGACGCAGAGAAATTGTATAATCAAACGGACACGTTTCAAAGAGGGTAAATATTAATTCTTTTTGTTCAACCCCTTAAACCCTCATGTCAGTACTACAAATAATCTATTTCAGTATTTCTGTCAATTAATCTCAAGGGCTTTCATGGCTTTTCAGGGTAAGCATGTATATATAGCAATAGTTTACTAGATGTCAATTTTAGGTTCCGTTATAGAGGACAAGTAAATGATTTAATATCTGACAACAAGTTTATTAGAGGTTAAATGCTAATGTGACTACACTTATTTATTTTTCGTTATTGCTAGAAACATTCAAGCTTTCTGAGATTTCCCAGTAAAAAAAAATCCGGTAATCATATGTATGTGAAATAAATTTGGTTTTTTCACCCAAAGGAAGTGAACTGAGAATATATTCCTTAACGATATATCGTAAGCAAACACTGAAACACTGTAAGGCAAAGAGAACATAAATGGCACTCTCTGGTACAGAAAACATGACTGGTTCCCATATATAACCTGACGTGTCTTGAAGGGCTGTCCCACAGGAAAGCTTTTGATATCACGTATTAATCTTTTAAATAAAGACACGGGCAATAATTATCCGCTGCAATATACCCGGTATTGTGTGTTACATTGGCGGAACAGCCAGTTTATAGCGAAAATGGTGTTGGCTATATGTGCGTAAATATTCTAAGTGTATCGTAATTGTCTTATTAAAATAGAAACAATTCACGGACGCTGTCGCTCAGGATAAAATAATGCAACATAAATGGTCATACCGTTGTAAAACAATGATAAACCACAGCCTCTGTGAATTATTTCTTAATTTTAGCCCTCTGTGTCATTATATTTCATTGTATCTATTCAGTTCTGTGCAAATGCATATGTATATGAATTAGGTAATAAAACGTTATTTAATAGGAAGTCCGACAAAACACAAGAAGTATTTTTCCCTCGGTAATGGAAACCGCTTAGTGATCTATTGCCCTAAGCCGTTGGCTCTGGGCAATATAGTGCAATATAATACTAAAATGTTCCCTGTGCCTTTGGTAAAATATTCTGGCCTATTGCCTGACTACACATTAAATAATTGTATAACTTTACATGTTGAACAAAACTATGGCTACCAACATTGATCAGTATCCAGTGTCTTACTCACCTTTTGCCTCTGAATCTTAATTGTTAGCTTTGGCTTGTGATTGATAGATTGCAATATTGCCATAAAATACATTTATTTATTTATTTTATTATCATTTGCGTGCTTGATTGAAACAAGTCCGTTTAAACAGATTACCATCTTCTGGTTTTAGTTTGAATTATGTGAAGATCAACATTTTCTTCGAAGATCTTAATTACGAAAGTATTAAAGAATCGCCCGAAATAGAGGTAAGTATTATTCAAATGAATCAAATTTACAACATAATAGTTCATCGTCCGGTTGCATTCTCACCATGCTACAGACGATGACAATAATTCGGGAAATTACAACTTTCTAGCCGTTCTCTTTAGATACATCAATAAAACTACAAAGTCACAAATAGGTTTATTAAAAGATTTTATTTCTTAGAAAATTTGCTAAACCAGATGAATATTATGCGAAGCTAGATTAGTTTAGTGATATGCAACATACATTAAGTGGAATAGTTTGTCTCCATTTTAATCATAACATATTTTATTCATCATTATTGCCGAATGGAAGGTTTATGATCATACTACTATTAGTTTTTTCTTGTATGAGCCAGACATATGAAAAATGGTTTATTTGTATTTGGTGTAGCGCCACTTTTAGCAATTTTTCGGTTTGTCAAGACGTCCAGTTTTATTAGGGATGGAAGAGAGATTAGCTGGTGAAAACCAGCCACACGTATTTTTTCCTTATATACAAAAACATAGGGCCTCGGTTTCTAGGTGGTTTGTTATTCAGGGTGCAAGTTCTAGTTTACAGTGGTCAGGGTGTGACGTCTAAAAATCTAATCTGGACGCTATACTATAGCTTTTATTAATAAACGTGGCTTCAAACACCATTCAACACGATCTTCTGGACAAAGGGGTAATATCATGAGTTCGGTGAGAATGAACTGTTAAACATATACTAGCAGGTATGTTGTAATGTCAACTGTTCATATTTTGATGCGAGTTAAACATGTGGTATAGATACCATCAATAATTACATAAATTAATCAAGGTTTGAATCATGTTCTTAATATTAAAACTATACTGAATTTCAGTGCAATCATTTAATTCTATATTACTTTATTCTTGCAGAACGCACAGTTTGCCTCTGATGTAGGTGGCGCTATCGGCCTCTGGATTGGATTATCTATACTGAGTGTCTTTGAGGTTGTTCAGCTATGTTTAGAGTGTTGTGCTTATGGAGTTCACAAATGCACAAACGGAAACCAGAGGAAGAACAGGAAAAGAAATAACAAGAAATCAAACGATACACAATCATCAGCATATAAAATATATAATGGCAGACAAAATTCAAGGGATTATAACCCACAAAACAGCAGACGATTTCCGGGACTTTATAGCGAACCTTACGTGTATTATTATTCCGGTGACATTAACGCGTAATAATTTACACGGGGAAATTAAATTGTTATCTTTTTGTAAGTAAACACCAGGGAAATGGCGTTAAAAAATTATTCAACCAACAAACAAACAAACTTATTCATAAAGCATTCGTAAACTGCCCACCTAATAACCTTTTCGTTAAATAAACGTTTTAATACCCCCTGAACATTTTGCGGACATTCCTGTTAAACCTTGCGTTAACTAAGTGGAGTTAACTTTGAAGAATCGTTTGGTTTCATTTGATTAATATTATAAATAATACTGTATTTGTGCCCTTTTCGTAACACCAAGGACAACTTAATTCAAATATATTGATTCGGACTGATATGCATGCTTATTAATTATCGAGTGCAAACTAAACTATATTATAATTGTTCTATTTCTTTTTGATTTCGATTTTTTTGTCACTTTGTTGTATCATAATTGAAGTAAGAATTAGTGTTTGGAGCAGGAGGTGCACTTTTATTATATAATGAACAATCATTTTAAGGATCATATAAAATACGTGGGATAACACATACATAAAGTGGCAATGACCTCTACATATAAACAAATTGTCTATAATTTGATTATATGAAATATATACCCAGCGGGCACAACAACGTTGTTTCAACATTGAATCAACGTCCGACTTCAACGTTGAATCAACATTGAAAAGTAGGTTTGATTTGAAAATTGAATTGACGTTGAAAATGTGACGTTGATTCAACGTCGACGTTGAAATGATGTTGAAAATTGGTTGAATTCTGGTCAGTGCACGTTGTAATGAGGTTGAATTATGGTTAGTGTATGTTGAATTAAGGTTGAATTTTGGTCAGTGTTTGTTGAAATGAGGTTGAATTCTGGTCCTTGTCATTCCCTCAATTCAGGGTTTCTGTGTCCACGAAACATGTGGACACAGAAACCAAGACTTGTGAGGATGTGTCATTGTATGTTAAATGTTGGTTGATAATAGGCTGAATTTACTTTAAAAGTGATTGAAATACACTGTGCAAATAATAATAGTTTTTCAATCCTACAATGCTATTTTACTATTTCACTAGTTATGACAAAAGTTAAACACATGTGTTACAGGTCAAAATGAAATACCCTTTATATTGGCTAACAAAAGTACAAATACAAGGAAAGAAACAGATTATTTATTAAGAACAATTAATTACTTATAAAATTACAATAACAAAAAAGAATGTTATTTGTCTTTTGAATGTTCCAGTCTGTATCCCAAAAAGGAATGTCCAAGTAGTATACCTAGTTCCAAAAGTTATGTCTAAAATCACTTCAATTACTAGTCCACTTGTAAGCAATTTTAAATCCAGTAATGTTCTGTTGTAATGAAGTATTAAAAAATCAAACAGCTTCACATGGATGTATGTCCTTTATATATATCCTAAGCAAACTTTTTTGTAGACGATAGAATGTTCTGTAATTTTGTAGATTACTATTTCTTGGTTAACAGTTATTGTCTATATGGACCGAGTCAATTTTTTTTCTGAAAACACCTCCTGTCTTGTTGATAGCACATTTTTAAAATCTTGTACAGTTATCAAACAACACTGATTCTTTGTACGCTTTGCGAGTTCTTTATCACAGCATCTGAAATAAGAGAAAAATTATTTATAATCCTCAAAATTGAAGTTACATACAGTCTTCCAGAACTCTCTCAGTTGCTTATGTGGTATCTTTATATTAATAAATGGGTAACAAATACTAAATGATATGTTGTCAGAAGTTTGTTTGCAGAGCAATTAATGTTAATGGTTGTTTTTTTTATTTTCTGGAAATATCCACTGAAATAAAAGATATATTTTAATTTAAACTAAATGTAGGTATAATATGATAAACAAATCTTCTACTGACTGGAGAAAATTTTGTTAAGCACTTATGTTGGCTACAATCCCAACAGTGTACATAAAGACAATACCAACCTCTTATTTATGGAGAATCGATTCCCCAAATGTTCAACGACAAACTTGTTTCCCCCTTTATGGCTTTAAATTCATCAGACTTGATACTTTATTTGTAGGATATCTGCAAAGAAGTGTAAAAGCAAGATTTTAAATACATGTGTACATGCTTATAAATTGATAATGTGCATAATGTTACTGTGCAGGTAGTTAATGTGTGAGTGGAGCACATCCTATTTATATAGAAATATTTGTATATCAACTGAAAATGTAACATCTATAATTTTCTTAAAAGGGGGGGGGGGGGGATCAACACGATTTTCCACTTGTACTCCTTGTTTATTCAGTAATGTACATGCATAGATGATGCTATTTTATTATTGAATTGTGTCAATTTTTACATGCTGCTGTGTACAATTTGTCGTTCTGCGTGCTGTTTAACTGCAATACATTTTGAACACGGATCGGTGCAGATGTGCTTCTTCAATGTGTCGGTCAAAAGATTTATCATTTGCATGTGTCAGTGTGTATTATATACCTGTTAAAAGTAAACATTATACTTACTCTGAAGCTGGAACAGGAAGAAGTACACAACAGCTGTAAATCTGACAAGGAAACATCGCAGATCTAGGCCGCCAACTTTTAAACAAAAAATGTAAGAACGCATGCGCGACAGAGTATTCCGGTTTGAATGCCGCGAAAATTTAAAAACCACACAATGAACATAATGTATGTAAAAAAATTGTAAAAAGCACAAAAAAAACCAGGCTGGTAAACGATATGAAGCCATTGAAGGATATCCCCTCCTCTGATTTATTTGCTTTGTTTTTATGTTTAACGCATTCAAGCTAACCAAGGGGAAGCATTAATTCAATTATTTTACTATACTATATCAGAGGCATATAATTATGACATGTAATTATATGTCTCTGACTATATATTGTTTCTTTTATGTTATTTCGAACGTTGAAACACTGACCCCAATTCAACGTTGCTTCAATGTCGGACATACAACGTTGAAGTCGACGATCTGATTTCAACGTTGGTTCAACGTTGTCATTTCAACGTTGAAACCAGCAACGTTGAATCAACGTTGAGTTTAAGTTGTTCAACGTTGCGACCAAAAATCAACATTTTTTCAACGTTGATTCAACGTTGAGTGCCTGCTGGGTAATTAAAAAATTAAAAATAAGAAAGAAAAAAATAATTTCTGCCATTTTGGCACTAAGATTGTAGGACCACCAAATACCGGGAACCAGTCCTGAGGTTGTACGTAAAAGTAGTGTGCTATTTAAAAGTAGTTGCTCACTGTTATAATTATAACTTTTGAACCATAATAGATATTGGAACAAACTTGGTATTTTTGGAAAGCTGAATAATTCAGAAAACAAGAGGATAAAGTTGAACTGATGTGTACTAAAGATAAAAATTATGTGAGTCATTGGATGACATGCACTATTTTGGGACTGAACATAAGTGAAAGTATATTTTTTTCAGTGTGCTGACTTCCGGTTGGTCGTACGTTCTAATATGCCATGAAGTTGGTGCTGAAATTTTGAGAGAATACTTAGGGGTTACATGTTGTAATGTGACAGGAATATTTCTTATTTGAAACAAACAGAAAATTCAAAATCAATTAATTTTATATAGCCGAAGATGCGATAAACAATGGTGGCCCTCTTCAGTCGAGAAGGTAGAAAACCTCCATTACATGTAATGGAGGTTTTCTACCTTCTCGACTGAAGAGTTCCCCTTCAATTATGGAACGACAACACAATTAATGACCTAGTTCCCCATAAAATAGTGTATTTCTTTGTAATTTTTTTTCTTTGGCTTTTTTCTTGTTTTGGTTCTACTTTTGGGGCTTATTGGAAAGAAGGATCTTTGAAAAAAATTTTAAAATTAAACATTTGATGAAATATAATGGATTAGGAGTAATTTAGTCTAGTGGAATAATTGCCAATTTCCTGTTTTCGGGGTCTCTCAGACTTCATCGATGAAGATAGGGATGCTTCCAGAGCTTTAAAAAAAGTTTGAGGTATTACAGTTTTCTGAATTTTTGATATAGTTTAGAAGAGGTATGGAACTTTCAGACCCCCAAATGGCGTTCCAGAAACGAAGGTGGAATTTTTTTTAATTGACTTTATGTTAATATAAACAAAGAGGGAAAAAGAGGTCTTCAACAATTGTGGTTTTGTTCCTAGGAGCCAGAATGAGGTGAGTAAAAAAAGTTAGATTTTTCACTCTACATTGGCACTAAAGGCAAAAGTTTTGTCAAGTTCAATGAAAAACAATGTAAATACAAGAAATGTATGAAAATTTAACAGTTTTATTGTTTTTTAGGGTCTTTTTAAAATTTGGTTCAAAATTATTACTTTTCTATATGATTTTCTATTAAGGGTATCCTATTGGCCACCCCTCTTTTTGTTGACATAATAAATACCCATTTCCATGGAAACAAAAGTTGTAGGATTTAAAAATGGAGGTGTTTTTCAAAAATATAGCCATAAAGTTGAGAAAAACTGTGCTATTGGGCTTTAAGGAGATAGCTTAATTTGGCCAGGAGCTTGCATATCCAATCCAATGGCAATTATGGGGTTTTAAATTGTTAACTGCCAGAAGCCAGGGGGGTGGAGACAGATGCACATGCATGCACAGATTGGCATACATGATACAGCAGGGGATACTTAATTTTTTTTTTAATGCTCGTGATTCGCATCTGTGCCACAACAGGAAAGTGTGAATGTCGGCCATCTTGTGTTGGCCTCCGGGCTTCAACAACAGAAGATTAGGCCACCCTGCTCCTTTGTGGTCTTGTAAAAATGCTTGAAAAATGGAAAAAAAACAACATTAGTAGTCTATTCTGGTTACTTTTAAATGATAGAGTTTTCTTTTCTTTGTTTTTCTGAAAAAAGGGGGGGGGAGGGTAGAGACTTTTGAATTATGTTTACTGTGAAAAAGGAGCAGGTTGACCTTTAATTATTTTCATCTGTATACATGTGTTTGTTTATTTCATTTTAAAATTGAAACAACAATATAGATTCTTTTTGGAAAATCTTGTTGGCCCTTAAAAGGGCCTTTTTTCAGTAATCAGCAGGATCTCTGGGTAGTTTCTACTTGCAGCAGTCACTGTTGTGTACAGTTCAGATCTAGCTGTCCTTTCTTGAACTCTGGATTCTTACTGTGCAGATCTTTTGTCTTTTGTTCTTGAAGTCTGACAACACTTTACTTGAGTGGTCTTCTTTTTCTGTATTTAGCTATTTGTAGGTATTTAGTGCTATCTTCACATAGCTAACATCTCTCTGTAGACTGTAGAGTAGTGTATGAAGCAAGTACACTCATACATTCACTGTCAACTAATCTCAAGGTGCCAGGTACACTCTTCTCTTCTTGTTCTGTTATCAAGTTGCTGGATTTACCATCTGAGGAGTGAAATGTGAGATGGTATTGATTAGAACCTGCTGTCATCTCTGTCATTCCATGTACATCTAGACTGTGTTCATGAACCTCCAGTCTTGACTTGAGTCCATGTGATTGAATGAGGTGTTGGCTTCTTCATCATGAGCTTTAGATGTATAATCATTTCTTCTGAACAATTCATTAGCCTTCCTGTATTTACCAGCATGAAGAACTTTCCTATTCTGCAGTCAGACAGTCTTTCATGATAGGATTGTAACCAGTGGTAAACATCTTCAATACTACGCTTGCTGGTGTATAGTGTAGCCCTACAGCATCAACACAAAAATGATGACAGGACCACAGAACTGCAGGTTTGTTACAACTTATTTTTCTATTTAATTTCAAATTAAAAATGTTTCATTATTTTTCCCGTTCAAATCCAAATATATTCATTTTTCAAGCTAGATTTATGATTTTTAGGTTTTTAATAATTCTTATCTTAAATTTAGCACTACATCCAAAGACTTGTTGGTTAAAGTCGCATGTTAACATTAAAATGTTTATTTCTGTGAAATTTATCTTCAATTTACAATTAATTAAGCAATAGAAATATTAATTAATGAGTTATTTGCAATTTCTTTGAAATTTACAACCTGTTAAGGTTTATTGCTCTCCCCTTGACCTGAGGCAGGTGTAAGGTATGTGTATTGAATATTTTTTGCCACCTTTTTGGTGCATCTCAGGTATGTAAAAAGTTTTTTTTTTTAAATAGAATGTTTTAGGCCTTTTTTTCTCTAAAAGTTTAATTTTTAAAGCCAATCTTTATATTTTAAATAGAATTTTGAATGTTTTTGTTCATTTATTTTCTGAATTATTTCAAATATTTAAATTTCTTTAACATTTTAGATAGTTAAAAGTCAAAATTGCCAAAAAAAAAAAGATTGACTTAATTACATGTAGCTTTCTACTTTCTGACACATTTTACTTTTTGTAGATATCTTAAAAAGCAAGAAAGTTACAGCCATTTTAGTGAGAGGGGTACAGTTGGAAAATTTGGTTTTAATGAAGAGAAAATGGGGCTATTTTTCAGGCTTACGGTAGGTGCAATTGAATCCAAATATCTCCAAAACTATTGGTCAGACTGACATAAAATTTGGAAGAATGACTCGTATTATATCACACAAGGCATAGGTAAGTTTTATTAAAATCTAGCAATTTTCAGCTTATATTTAGGAACGACAACACAATTAATGACCTTTGCAACTCGTTGTCCACGAATGTAGTTCCCCATAAAATAGTGTATTTCTTTGTAATTTTTTTTTCTTTGGCTTTTTTCTTGTTTTGGTTCTACTTTTGGGGCTTATTGGAAAGAAGGATCTTTGAAAAAAATTTTAAAATTAAACATTTGATGAAATATAATGGATTAGGAGTAATTTAGTCTAGTGGAATAATTGCCAATTTCCTGTTTTCGGGGTCTCTCAGACTTCATCGATTGAGATAGGGATGCTTCCAGAGCTTTAAAAAAAGTTTGAGGTATTACAGTTTTCTGAATTTTTGATATAGTTTAGAAGAGGTATGGAACTTTCAGACCCCCTAATGGCGTTCCAGAAACGAAGGTGGAATTTTTTTTAATTGACTTTATGTTAATATAAACAAAGAGGGAAAAAGAGGTCTTCAACAATTGTGGTTTTGTTCCTAGGAGCCAGAATGAGGTGAGTAAAAAAAGTTAGATTTTTCACTATACATTGGCACTAAAGGCAAAAGTTTTGTCAAGTTCAATGAAAAACAATGTAAATACAAGAAATGTATGAAAATTTAACAGTTTTATTGTTTTTTAGGGTCTTTTTAAAATTTGGTTCAAAATTATTACTTTTCTATATGATTTTCTATTAAGGGTATCCTATTGGCCACCCCTCTTTTTGTTGACATAATAAATACCCATTTCCATGGAAACAAAAGTTGTAGGATTTAAAAATGGAGGTGTTTTTCAAAAATATAGCCATAAAGTTGAGAAAAACTGTGCTATTGGGCTTTAAGGAGATAGCTTAATTTGGCCAGGAGCTTGCATATCCAATCCAATGGCAATTATGGGGTTTTAAATTGTTAACTGCCAGAAGCCAGGGGGGTGGAGACAGATGCACATGCATGCACAGATTGGCATACATGATACAGCAGGGGATACTTAATTTTTTTTTTAATGCTCGTGATTCGCATCTGTGCCACAACAGGAAAGTGTGAATGTCGGCCATCTTGTGTTGGCCTCCGGGCTTCAACAACAGAAGATTAGGCCACCCTGCTCCTTTGTGGTCTTGTAAAAATGCTTGAAAAATGGAAAAAAAACAACATTAGTAGTCTATTCTGGTTACTTTTAAATGATAGAGTTTTCTTTTCTTTGTTTTTCTGAAAAAAGGGGGGGGGGAGGGTAGAGACTTTTGAATTATGTTTACTGTGAAAAAGGAGCAGGTTGACCTTTAATTATTTTCATCTGTATACATGTGTTTGTTTATTTCATTTTAAAATTGAAACAACAATATAGATTCTTTTTGGAAAATCTTGTTGGCCCCTTAAAAGGGCCTTTTTTCAGTAATCAGCAGATCTCTGGGTAGTTTCTACTTGCAGCAGTCACTGTTGTGTACAGTTCAGATCTAGCTGTCCTTTCTTGAACTCTGGATTCTTACTGTGCAGATCTTTTGTCTTCTGTTCTTGAAGTCTGACAACACTTTACTTGAGTGGTCTTCTTTTTCTGTATTTAGCTATTTGTAGGTATTTAGTGCTATCTTCACATAGCTAACATCTCTCTGTAGACTGTAGAGTAGTGTATGAAGCAAGTACACTCATACATTCACTGTCAACTAATCTCAAGGTGCCAGGTACACTCTTCTCTTCTTGTTCTGTTATCAAGTTGCTGGATTTACCATCTGAGGAGTGAAATGTGAGATGGTATTGATTAGAACCTGCTGTCATCTCTGTCATTCCATGTACATCTAGACTGTGTTCATGAACCTCCAGTCTTGACTTGAGTCCATGTGATTGAATGAGGTGTTGGCTTCTTCATCATGAGCTTTAGATGTATAATCATTTCTTCTGAACAATTCATTAGCCTTCCTGTATTTACCAGCATGAAGAACTTTCCTATTCTGCAGTCAGACAGTCTTTCATGATAGGATTGTAACCAGTGGTAAACATCTTCAATACTACGCTTGCTGGTGTATAGTGTAGCCCTACAGCATCAACACAAAAATGATGACAGGACCACAGAACTGCAGGTTTGTTACAACTTATTTTTCTATTTAATTTCAAATTAAAAATGTTTCATTATTTTTCCCGTTCAAATCCAAATATATTCATTTTTCAAGCTAGATTTATGATTTTTAGGTTTTTAATAATTCTTATCTTAAATTTAGCACTACATCCAAAGACTTGTTGGTTAAAGTCGCATGTTAACATTAAAATGTTTATTTCTGTGAAATTTATCTTCAATTTACAATTAATTAAGCAATAGAAATATTAATTAATGAGTTATTTGCAATTTCTTTGAAATTTACAACCTGTTAAGGTTTATTGCTCTCCCCTTGACCTGAGGCAAGTGTAAGGTATGTGTATTGAATATTTTTTGCCACCTTTTTGGTGCATCTCAGGTATGTAAAAAGTTTTTTTTTTTAAATAGAATGTTTTAGGCCTTTTTTTCTCTAAAAGTTTAATTTTTAAAGCCAATCTTTATATTTTAAATAGAATTTTGAATGTTTTTGTTCATTTATTTTCTGAATTATTTCAAATATTTAAATTTCTTTAACATTTTAGATAGTTAAAAGACAAAATTGCCAAAAAAAAAAAGATTGACTTAATTACATGTAGCTTTCTACTTTCTGACACATTTTACTTTTTGTAGATATCTTAAAAAGCAAGAAAGTTACAGCCATTTTAGTGAGAGGGGTACAGTTGGAAAATTTGGTTTTAATGAAGAGAAAATGGGGCTATTTTTCAGGCTTACGGTAGGTGCAATTGAATCCAAATATCTCCAAAACTATTGGTCAGACTGACATAAAATTTGGAAGAATGACTCGTATTATATCACACAAGGCATAGGGTAAGTTTTATTAAAATCTAGCAATTTTCAGCTTATATTTAGGAACGACAACACAATTAATGACCTTTGCAACTCGTTGTCCACGAATGTAGTTCCCCATAAAATAGTGTATTTCTTTGTAATTTTTTTTCTTTGGCTTTTTTCTTGTTTTGGTTCTACTTTTGGGGCTTATTGGAAAGAAGGATCTTGAAAAAAATTTTAAAATTAAACATTTGATGAAATATAATGGATTAGGAGTAATTTAGTCTAGTGAATAATTGCCAATTTCCTGTTTTCGGGGTCTCTCAGACTTCATCGATTGAGATAGGGATGCTTCCAGAGCTTTAAAAAAAGTTTGAGGTATTACAGTTTTCTGAATTTTTGATATAGTTTAGAAGAGGGTATGGAACTTTCAGACCCCCAAATGGCGTTCCAGAAACGAAGGTGGAATTTTTTTAATTGACTTTATGTTAATATAAACAAAGAGGGAAAAAGAGGTCTTCAACAATTGTGGTTTTGTTCCTAGGAAGGAGCCAGAATGAGGTGAGTAAAAAAAGTTAGATTTTTCACTCTACATTGGCACTAAAGGCAAAAGTTTTGTCAAGTTCAATGAAAAACAATGTAAATACAAGAATGTATGAAAATTTAACAGTTTTATTGTTTTTTAGGGTCTTTTTAAATTTGGTTCAAAATTATTACTTTTCTATATGATTTTCTATTAAGGGTATCCTATTGGCCACCCCTCTTTTTGTTGACATAATAAATACCCATTTCCATGGAAACAAAAGTTGTAGGATTTAAAAATGGAGGTGTTTTTCAAAAATATAGCCATAAAGTTGAGAAAAACTGTGCTATTGGGCTTTAAGGAGATAGCTTAATTTGGCCAGGAGCTTGCATATCCAATCCAATGGCAATTATGGGGTTTTAAATTGTTAACTGCCAGAAGCCAGGGGGGTGGAGACAGATGCACATGCATGCACAGATTGGCATACATGATACAGCAGGGGATACTTAATTTTTTTTTAATGCTCGTGATTCGCATCTGTGCCACAACAGGAAAGTGTGAATGTCGGCCATCTTGTGTTGGCCTCCGGGCTTCAACAACAGAAGATTAGGCCACCCTGCTCCTTTGTGGTCTTGTAAAAATGCTTGAAAAATGGAAAAAAAAACAACATTAGTAGTCTATTCTGGTTACTTTTAAATGATAGAGTTTTCTTTTCTTTGTTTTTCTGAAAAAAGGGGGGGGGGGGAGGGTAGAGACTTTTGAATTATGTTTACTGTGAAAAAGGAGCAGGTTGACCTTTAATTATTTTCATCTGTATACATGTGTTTGTTTATTTCATTTTAAAATTGAAACAACAATATAGATTCTTTTTGGAAAATCTTGTTGGCCCTTAAAAGGGCCTTTTTTCAGTAATCAGCAGGATCTCTGGGTAGTTTCTACTTGCAGCAGTCACTGTTGTGTACAGTTCAGATCTAGCTGTCCTTTCTTGAACTCTGGATTCTTACTGTGCAGATCTTTTGTCTTCTGTTCTTGAAGTCTGACAACACTTTACTTGAGTGGTCTTCTTTTTCTGTATTTAGCTATTTGTAGGTATTTAGTGCTATCTTCACATAGCTAACATCTCTCTGTAGACTGTAGAGTAGTGTATGAAGCAAGTACACTCATACATTCACTGTCAACTAATCTCAAGGTGCCAGGTACACTCTTCTCTTCTTGTTCTGTTATCAAGTTGCTGGATTTACCATCTGAGGAGTGAAATGTGAGATGGTATTGATTAGAACCTGCTGTCATCTCTGTCATTCCATGTACATCTAGACTGTGTTCATGAACCTCCAGTCTTGACTTGAGTCCATGTGATTGAATGAGGTGTTGGCTTCTTCATCATGAGCTTTAGATGTATAATCATTTCTTCTGAACAATTCATTAGCCTTCCTGTATTTACCAGCATGAAGAACTTTCCTATTCTGCAGTCAGACAGTCTTTCATGATAGGATTGTAACCAGTGGTAAACATCTTCAATACTACGCTTGCTGGTGTATAGTGTAGCCCTACAGCATCAACACAAAAATGATGACAGGACCACAGAACTGCAGGTTTGTTACAACTTATTTTTCTATTTAATTTCAAATTAAAAATGTTTCATTATTTTTTCCCGTTCAAATCCAAATATATTCATTTTTCAAGCTAGATTTATGATTTTTAGGTTTTTAATAATTCTTATCTTAAATTTAGCACTACATCCAAAGACTTGTTGGTTAAAGTCGCATGTTAACATTAAAATGTTTATTTCTGTGAAATTTATCTTCAATTTACAATTAATTAAGCAATAGAAATATTAATTAATGAGTTATTTGCAATTTCTTTGAAATTTACAACCTGTTAAGGTTTATTGCTCTCCCCCTTGACCTGAGGCAAGTGTAAGGTATGTGTATTGAATATTTTTTGCCACCTTTTTGGTGCATCTCAGGTATGTAAAAAAGTTTTTTTTTTTTAAATAGAATGTTTTAGGCCTTTTTTTCTCTAAAAGTTTAATTTTTAAAGCCAATCTTTATATTTTAAATAGAATTTTGAATGTTTTTGTTCATTTATTTTCTGAATTATTTCAAATATTTAAATTTCTTTAACATTTTAGATAGTTAAAAGACAAAATTGCCAAAAAAAAAAGATTGACTTAATTACATGTAGCTTTCTACTTTCTGACACATTTTACTTTTTGTAGATATCTTAAAAAGCAAGAAAGTTACAGCCATTTTAGTGAGAGGGGTACAGTTGGAAAATTTGGTTTTAATGAAGAGAAAATGGGGCTATTTTTCAGGCTTACGGTAGGTGCAATTGAATCCAAATATCTCCAAAACTATTGGTCAGACTGACATAAAATTTGGAAGAATGACTCGTATTATATCACACAAGGCATAGGGTAAGTTTTATTAAAATCTAGCAATTTTCAGCTTATATTTAGGAACGACAACACAATTAATGACCTTTGCAACTCGTTGTCCACGAATGTAGTTCCCCATAAAATAGTGTATTTCTTTGTAATTTTTTTTCTTTGGCTTTTTTCTTGTTTTGGTTCTACTTTTGGGGCTTATTGGAAAGAAGGATCTTGAAAAAAATTTTAAAATTAAACATTTGATGAAATATAATGGATTAGGAGTAATTTAGTCTAGTGGAATAATTGCCAATTTCCTGTTTTCGGGGTCTCTCAGACTTCATCGATTGAGATAGGGATGCTTCCAGAGCTTTAAAAAAAGTTTGAGGTATTACAGTTTTCTGAATTTTTGATATAGTTTAGAAGAGGTATGGAACTTTCAGACCCCCAAATGGCGTTCCAGAAACGAAGGTGGAATTTTTTTTAATTGACTTTATGTTAATATAAACAAAGAGGGAAAAAGAGGTCTTCAACAATTGTGGTTTTGTTCCTAGGAAGGAGCCAGAATGAGGTGAGTAAAAAAAGTTAGATTTTTCACTCTACATTGGCACTAAAGGCAAAAGTTTTGTCAAGTTCAATGAAAAACAATGTAAATACAAGAAATGTATGAAAATTTAACAGTTTTATTGTTTTTTAGGGTCTTTTTAAAATTTGGTTCAAAATTATTACTTTTCTATATGATTTTCTATTAAGGGTATCCTATTGGCCACCCCTCTTTTTGTTGACATAATAAATACCCATTTCCATGGAAACAAAAGTTGTAGGATTTAAAAATGGAGGTGTTTTTCAAAATATAGCCATAAAGTTGAGAAAACTGTGCTATTGGGCTTTAAGGAGATAGCTTAATTTGGCCAGGAGCTTGCATATCCAATCCAATGGCAATTATGGGTTTTAAATTGTTAACTGCCAGAAGCCAGGGGGGTGGAGACAGATGCACATGCATGCACAGATTGGCATACATGATACAGCAGGGGATACTTAATTTTTTTTTTAATGCTCGTGATTCGCATCTGTGCCACAACAGGAAAGTGTGAATGTCGGCCATCTTGTGTTGGCCTCCGGGCTTCAACAACAGAAGATTAGGCCACCCTGCTCCTTTGTGGTCTTGTAAAAATGCTTGAAAAATGGAAAAAAAACAAACATTAGTAGTCTATTCTGGTTACTTTTAAATGATAGAGTTTTCTTTTCTTTGTTTTTCTGAAAAAAGGGGGGGGGGAGGGTAGAGACTTTTGAATTATGTTTACTGTGAAAAAGGAGCAGGTTGACCTTTAATTATTTTCATCTGTATACATGTGTTTGTTTATTTCATTTTAAAATTGAAACAACAATATAGATTCTTTTTGGAAAATCTTGTTGGCCCTTAAAAGGGCCTTTTTTCAGTAATCAGCAGGATCTCTGGGTAGTTTCTACTTGCAGCAGTCACTGTTGTGTACAGTTCAGATCTAGCTGTCCTTTCTTGAACTCTGGATTCTTACTGTGCAGATCTTTGTCTTCTGTTCTTGAAGTCTGACAACACTTTACTTGAGTGGTCTTCTTTTTCTGTATTTAGCTATTTGTAGGTATTTAGTGCTATCTTCACATAGCTAACATCTCTCTGTAGACTGTAGAGTAGTGTATGAAGCAAGTACACTCATACATTCACTGTCAACTAATCTCAAGGTGCCAGGTACACTCTTCTCTTCTTGTTCTGTTATCAAGTTGCTGGATTTACCATCTGAGGAGTGAAATGTGAGATGGTATTGATTAGAACCTGCTGTCATCTCTGTCATTCCATGTACATCTAGACTGTGTTCATGAACCTCCAGTCTTGACTTGAGTCCATGTGATTGAATGAGGTGTTGGCTTCTTCATCATGAGCTTTAGATGTATAATCATTTCTTCTGAACAATTCATTAGCCTTCCTGTATTTACCAGCATGAAGAACTTTCCTATTCTGCAGTCAGACAGTCTTTCATGATAGGATTGTAACCAGTGGTAAACATCTTCAATACTACGCTTGCTGGTGTATAGTGTAGCCCTACAGCATCAACACAAAAATGATGACAGGACCACAGAACTGCAGGTTTGTTACAACTTATTTTTCTATTTAATTTCAAATTAAAAATGTTTCATTATTTTTCCCGTTCAAATCCAAATATATTCATTTTTCAAGCTAGATTTATGATTTTTAGGTTTTTAATAATTCTTATCTTAAATTTAGCACTACATCCAAAGACTTGTTGGTTAAAGTCGCATGTTAACATTAAAATGTTTATTTCTGTGAAATTTATCTTCAATTTACAATTAATTAAGCAATAGAAATATTAATTAATGAGTTATTTGCAATTTCTTTGAAATTTACAACCTGTTAAGGTTTATTGCTCTCCCCTTGACCTGAGGCAAGTGTAAGGTATGTGTATTGAATATTTTTTGCCACCTTTTTGGTGCATCTCAGGTATGTAAAAAGTTTTTTTTTTTAAATAGAATGTTTTTTAGGCCTTTTTTTCTCTAAAAGTTTAATTTTTAAAGCCAATCTTTATATTTTAAATAGAATTTTGAATGTTTTTGTTCATTTATTTTCTGAATTATTTCAAATATTTAAATTTCTTTAACATTTTAGATAGTTAAAAGACAAAATTGCCAAAAAAAAAAAGATTGACTTAATTACATGTAGCTTTCTACTTTCTGACACATTTTACTTTTTGTAGATATCTTAAAAAGCAAGAAAGTTACAGCCATTTTAGTGAGAGGGGTACAGTTGGAAATTTGGTTATAATGAAGAGAAAATGGGGCTATTTTTCAGGCCTTACGGTAGGTGCAATTGAATCCAAATATCTCCAAACTATTGGTCAGACTGACATAAAATTTGGAAGAATGACTCGTATTATATCACACAAGGCATAGGGTAAGTTTTATTAAAATCTAGCAATTTTCAGCTTATATTTAGGAACGACAACACAATTAATGACCTTTGCAACTCGTTGTCCACGAATGTAGTTCCCCATAAAATAGTGTATTTCTTTGTAATTTTTTTTCTTTGGCTTTTTTCTTGTTTTGGTTCTACTTTTGGGGCTTATTGGAAAGAAGGATCTTGAAAAAAATTTTAAAATTAAACATTTGATGAAATATAATGGATTAGGAGTAATTTAGTCTAGTGGAATAATTGCCAATTTCCTGTTTTCGGGGTCTCTCAGACTTCATCGATTGAGATAGGGATGCTTCCAGAGCTTTAAAAAAAGTTTGAGGTATTACAGTTTTCTGAATTTTTGATATAGTTTAGAAGAGGTATGGAACTTTCAGACCCCCAAATGGCGTTCCAGAAACGAAGGTGGAATTTTTTTTAATTGACTTTATGTTAATATAAACAAAGAGGGAAAAGAGGTCTTCAACAATTGTGGTTTTGTTCCTAGGAGCCAGAATGAGGTGAGTAAAAAAGTTAGATTTTTCACTCTACATTGGCACTAAAGGCAAAAGTTTTGTCAAGTTCAATGAAAAACAATGTAAATACAAGAAATGTATGAAAATTTAACAGTTTTATTGTTTTTTAGGGTCTTTTTAAAATTTGGTTCAAAATTATTACTTTTCTATATGATTTTCCTATTAAGGGTATCCTATTGGCCACCCTCTTTTTGTTGACATAATAAATACCCATTTCCATGGAAACAAAAGTTTGTAGGATTTAAAAATGGAGGTGTTTTTCAAAAATATAGCCATAAAGTTGAGAAAAACTGTGCTATTGGGCTTTAAGGAGATAGCTTAATTTGGCCAGGAGCTTGCATATCCAATCCAATGGCAATTATGGGGTTTTAAATTGTTAACTGCCAGAAGCCAGGGGGGTGGAGACAGATGCACATGCATGCACAGATTGGCATACATGATACAGCAGGGGATACTTAATTTTTTTTTAATGCTCGTGATTCGCATCTGTGCCACAACAGGAAAGTGTGAATGTCGGCCATCTTGTGTTGGCCTCCGGGCTTCAACAACAGAAGATTAGGCCACCCTGCTCCTTTGTGGTCTTGTAAAAATGCTTGAAAAATGGAAAAAAAACAACATTAGTAGTCTATTCTGGTTACTTTTAAATGATAGAGTTTTCTTTTCTTTGTTTTTCTGAAAAAAGGGGGGGGGGGGAGGGTAGAGACTTTTGAATTATGTTTACTGTGAAAAAGGAGCAGGTTGACCTTTAATTATTTTCATCTGTATACATGTGTTTGTTTATTTCATTTTAAAATTGAAACAACAATATAGATTCTTTTTGGAAAATCTTGTTGGCCCTTAAAAGGGCCTTTTTTCAGTAATCAGCAGGATCTCTGGGTAGTTTCTACTTGCAGCAGTCACTGTTGTGTACAGTTCAGATCTAGCTGTCCTTTCTTGAACTCTGGATTCTTACTGTGCAGATCTTTTGTCTTCTGTTCTTGAAGTCTGACAACACTTTACTTGAGTGGTCTTCTTTTTCTGTATTTAGCTATTTGTAGGTATTTAGTGCTATCTTCACATAGCTAACATCTCTCTGTAGACTGTAGAGTAGTGTATGAAGCAAGTACACTCATACATTCACTGTCAACTAATCTCAAGGTGCCAGGTACACTCTTCTCTTCTTGTTCTGTTATCAAGTTGCTGGATTTACCATCTGAGGAGTGAAATGTGAGATGGTATTGATTAGAACCTGCTGTCATCTCTGTCATTCCATGTACATCTAGACTGTGTTCATGAACCTCCAGTCTTGACTTGAGTCCATGTGATTGAATGAGGTGTTGGCTTCTTCATCATGAGCTTTAGATGTATAATCATTTCTTCTGAACAATTCATTAGCCTTCCTGTATTTACCAGCATGAAGAACTTTCCTATTCTGCAGTCAGACAGTCTTTCATGATAGGATTGTAACCAGTGGTAAACATCTTCAATACTACGCTTGCTGGTGTATAGTGTAGCCCTACAGCATCAACACAAAAATGATGACAGGACCACAGAACTGCAGGTTTGTTACAACTTATTTTTCTATTTAATTTCAAATTAAAAATGTTTCATTATTTTTCCCGTTCAAATCCAAATATATTCATTTTTCAAGCTAGATTTATGATTTTTAGGTTTTTAATAATTCTTATCTTAAATTTAGCACTACATCCAAAGACTTGTTGGTTAAAGTCGCATGTTAACATTAAAATGTTTATTTCTGTGAAATTTATCTTCAATTTACAATTAATTAAGCAATAGAAATATTAATTAATGAGTTATTTGCAATTTCTTTGAAATTTACAACCTGTTAAGGTTTATTGCTCTCCCCTTGACCTGAGGCAAGTGTAAGGTATGTGTATTGAATATTTTTTGCCACCTTTTTGGTGCATCTCAGGTATGTAAAAAGTTTTTTTTTTTAAATAGAATGTTTTAGGCCTTTTTTTCTCTAAAAGTTTAATTTTTAAAGCCAATCTTTATATTTTAAATAGAATTTTGAATGTTTTTGTTCATTTATTTTCTGAATTATTTCAAATATTTAAATTTCTTTAACATTTTAGATAGTTAAAAGTCAAAATTGCCACAAAAAAGAAGATTGACTTAATTACATGTAGCTTTCTACTTTCTGACACATTTTACTTTTTGTAGATATCTTAAAAAGCAAGAAAGTTACAGCCATTTTAGTGAGAGGGGTACAGTTGGAAAATTTGGTTTTAATGAAGAGAAAATGGGGCTATTTTTCAGGCTTACGGTAGGTGCAATTGAATCCAAATATCTCCAAAACTATTGGTCAGACTGACATAAAATTTGGAAGAATGACTCGTATTATATCACACAAGGCATAGGGTAAGTTTTATTAAAATCTAGCAATTTTCAGCTTATATTTAGGAACGACAACACAATTAATGACCTTTGCAATTCGTTGTCCACGAATGTAGTTCCCCATAAAATAGTGTATTTCTTTGTAATTTTTTTTCTTTGGCTTTTTTCTTGTTTTGGTTCTACTTTTGGGGCTTATTGGAAAGAAGGATCTTTGAAAAAAATTTTAAAATTAAACATTTGATGAAATATAATGGATTAGGAGTAATTTAGTCTAGTGGAATAATTGCCAATTTCCTGTTTTCGGGGTCTCTCAGACTTCATCGATGAAGATAGGGATGCTTCCAGAGCTTTAAAAAAAGTTTGAGGTATTACAGTTTTCTGAATTTTTGATATAGTTTAGAAGAGGTATGGAACTTTCAGACCCCCAAATGGCGTTCCAGAAACGAAGGTGGAATTTTTTTTAATTGACTTTATGTTAATATAAACAAAGAGGGAAAAAGAGGTCTTCAACAATTGTGGTTTTGTTCCTAGGAGCCAGAATGAGGTGAGTAAAAAAAGTTAGATTTTTCACTCTACATTGGCACTAAAGGCAAAAGTTTTGTCAAGTTCAATGAAAAACAATGTAAATACAAGAAATGTATGAAAATTTAACAGTTTTATTGTTTTTTAGGGTCTTTTTAAAATTTGGTTCAAAATTATTACTTTTCTATATGATTTTCTATTAAGGGTATCCTATTGGCCACCCCTCTTTTTGTTGACATAATAAATACCCATTTCCATGGAAACAAAAGTTGTAGGATTTAAAAATGGAGGTGTTTTTCAAAAATATAGCCATAAAGTTGAGAAAAACTGTGCTATTGGGCTTTAAGGAGATAGCTTAATTTGGCCAGGAGCTTGCATATCCAATCCAATGGCAATTATGGGGTTTTAAATTGTTAACTGCCAGAAGCCAGGGGGGTGGAGACAGATGCACATGCATGCACAGATTGGCATACATGATACAGCAGGGGATACTTAATTTTTTTTTTAATGCTCGTGATTCGCATCTGTGCCACAACAGGAAAGTGTGAATGTCGGCCATCTTGTGTTGGCCTCCGGGCTTCAACAACAGAAGATTAGGCCACCCTGCTCCTTTGTGGTCTTGTAAAAATGCTTGAAAAATGGAAAAAAAACAACATTAGTAGTCTATTCTGGTTACTTTTAAATGATAGAGTTTTCTTTTCTTTGTTTTTCTGAAAAAAGGGGGGGGGGAGGGTAGAGACTTTTGAATTATGTTTACTGTGAAAAAGGAGCAGGTTGACCTTTAATTATTTTCATCTGTATACATGTGTTTGTTTATTTCATTTTAAAATTGAAACAACAATATAGATTCTTTTTGGAAAATCTTGTTGGCCCTTAAAAGGGCCTTTTTTCAGTAATCAGCAGGATCTCTGGGTAGTTTCTACTTGCAGCAGTCACTGTTGTGTACAGTTCAGATCTAGCTGTCCTTTCTTGAACTCTGGATTCTTACTGTGCAGATCTTTTGTCTTCTGTTCTTGAAGTCTGACAACACTTTACTTGAGTGGTCTTCTTTTTCTGTATTTAGCTATTTGTAGGTATTTAGTGCTATCTTCACATAGCTAACATCTCTCTGTAGACTGTAGAGTAGTGTATGAAGCAAGTACACTCATACATTCACTGTCAACTAATCTCAAGGTGCCAGGTACACTCTTCTCTTCTTGTTCTGTTATCAAGTTGCTGGATTTACCATCTGAGGAGTGAAATGTGAGATGGTATTGATTAGAACCTGCTGTCATCTCTGTCATTCCATGTACATCTAGACTGTGTTCATGAACCTCCAGTCTTGACTTGAGTCCATGTGATTGAATGAGGTGTTGGCTTCTTCATCATGAGCTTTAGATGTATAATCATTTCTTCTGAACAATTCATTAGCCTTCCTGTATTTACCAGCATGAAGAACTTTCCTATTCTGCAGTCAGACAGTCTTTCATGATAGGATTGTAACCAGTGGTAAACATCTTCAATACTACGCTTGCTGGTGTATAGTGTAGCCCTACAGCATCAACACAAAAATGATGACAGGACCACAGAACTGCAGGTTTGTTACAACTTATTTTTCTATTTAATTTCAAATTAAAAATGTTTCATTATTTTTCCCGTTCAAATCCAAATATATTCATTTTTCAAGCTAGATTTATGATTTTTAGGTTTTTAATAATTCTTATCTTAAATTTAGCACTACATCCAAAGACTTGTTGGTTAAAGTCGCATGTTAACATTAAAATGTTTATTTCTGTGAAATTTATCTTCAATTTACAATTAATTAAGCAATAGAAATATTAATTAATGAGTTATTTGCAATTTCTTTGAAATTTACAACCTGTTAAGGTTTATTGCTCTCCCCTTGACCTGAGGCAAGTGTAAGGTATGTGTATTGAATATTTTTTGCCACCTTTTTGGTGCATCTCAGGTATGTAAAAAGTTTTTTTTTTTAAATAGAATGTTTTAGGCCTTTTTTTCTCTAAAAGTTTAATTTTTAAAGCCAATCTTTATATTTTAAATAGAATTTTGAATGTTTTTGTTCATTTATTTTCTGAATTATTTCAAATATTTAAATTTCTTTAACATTTTAGATAGTTAAAAGTCAAAATTGCCACAAAAAAGAAGATTGACTTAATTACATGTAGCTTTCTACTTTCTGACACATTTTACTTTTTGTAGATATCTTAAAAAGCAAGAAAGTTACAGCCATTTTAGTGAGAGGGGTACAGTTGGAAAATTTGGTTTTAATGAAGAGAAAATGGGGCTATTTTTCAGGCTTACGGTAGGTGCAATTGAATCCAAATATCTCCAAAACTATTGGTCAGACTGACATAAAATTTGGAAGAATGACTCGTATTATATCACACAAGGCATAGGGTAAGTTTTATTAAAATCTAGCAATTTTCAGCTTATATTTAGGAACGAAAACACAATTAATGACCTTTGCAATTCGTTGTCCACGAATGTAGTTCCCCATAAAATAGTGTATTTCTTTGTAATTTTTTTTCTTTGGCTTTTTTCTTGTTTTGGTTCTACTTTTGGGGCTTATTGGAAAGAAGGATCTTTGAAAAAAATTTTAAAATTAAACATTTGATGAAATATAATGGATTAGGAGTAATTTAGTCTAGTGGAATAATTGCCAATTTCCTGTTTTCGGGGTCTCTCAGACTTCATCGATGAAGATAGGGATGCTTCCAGAGCTTTAAAAAAAGTTTGAGGTATTACAGTTTTCTGAATTTTTGATATAGTTTAGAAGAGGTATGGAACTTTCAGACCCCCAAATGGCGTTCCAGAAACGAAGGTGGAATTTTTTTTAATTGACTTTATGTTAATATAAACAAAGAGGGAAAAAGAGGTCTTCAACAATTGTGGTTTTGTTCCTAGGAGCCAGAATGAGGTGAGTAAAAAAAGTTAGATTTTTCACTCTACATTGGCACTAAAGGCAAAAGTTTTGTCAAGTTCAATGAAAAACAATGTAAATACAAGAAATGTATGAAAATTTAACAGTTTTATTGTTTTTTAGGGTCTTTTTAAAATTTGGTTCAAAATTATTACTTTTCTATATGATTTTCTATTAAGGGTATCCTATTGGCCACCCCTCTTTTTGTTGACATAATAAATACCCATTTCCATGGAAACAAAAGTTGTAGGATTTAAAAATGGAGGTGTTTTTCAAAAATATAGCCATAAAGTTGAGAAAAACTGTGCTATTGGGCTTTAAGGAGATAGCTTAATTTGGCCAGGAGCTTGCATATCCAATCCAATGGCAATTATGGGGTTTTAAATTGTTAACTGCCAGAAGCCAGGGGGGTGGAGACAGATGCACATGCATGCACAGATTGGCATACATGATACAGCAGGGGATACTTAATTTTTTTTTTAATGCTCGTGATTCGCATCTGTGCCACAACAGGAAAGTGTGAATGTCGGCCATCTTGTGTTGGCCTCCGGGCTTCAACAACAGAAGATTAGGCCACCCTGCTCCTTTGTGGTCTTGTAAAAATGCTTGAAAAATGGAAAAAAAACAACATTAGTAGTCTATTCTGGTTACTTTTAAATGATAGAGTTTTCTTTTCTTTGTTTTTCTGAAAAAAGGGGGGGGGGAGGGTAGAGACTTTTGAATTATGTTTACTGTGAAAAAGGAGCAGGTTGACCTTTAATTATTTTCATCTGTATACATGTGTTTGTTTATTTCATTTTAAAATTGAAACAACAATATAGATTCTTTTTGGAAAATCTTGTTGGCCCTTAAAAGGGCCTTTTTTCAGTAATCAGCAGGATCTCTGGGTAGTTTCTACTTGCAGCAGTCACTGTTGTGTACAGTTCAGATCTAGCTGTCCTTTCTTGAACTCTGGATTCTTACTGTGCAGATCTTTTGTCTTCTGTTCTTGAAGTCTGACAACACTTTACTTGAGTGGTCTTCTTTTTCTGTATTTAGCTATTTGTAGGTATTTAGTGCTATCTTCACATAGCTAACATCTCTCTGTAGACTGTAGAGTAGTGTATGAAGCAAGTACACTCATACATTCACTGTCAACTAATCTCAAGGTGCCAGGTACACTCTTCTCTTCTTGTTCTGTTATCAAGTTGCTGGATTTACCATCTGAGGAGTGAAATGTGAGATGGTATTGATTAGAACCTGCTGTCATCTCTGTCATTCCATGTACATCTAGACTGTGTTCATGAACCTCCAGTCTTGACTTGAGTCCATGTGATTGAATGAGGTGTTGGCTTCTTCATCATGAGCTTTAGATGTATAATCATTTCTTCTGAACAATTCATTAGCCTTCCTGTATTTACCAGCATGAAGAACTTTCCTATTCTGCAGTCAGACAGTCTTTCATGATAGGATTGTAACCAGTGGTAAACATCTTCAATACTACGCTTGCTGGTGTATAGTGTAGCCCTACAGCATCAACACAAAAATGATGACAGGACCACAGAACTGCAGGTTTGTTACAACTTATTTTTCTATTTAATTTCAAATTAAAAATGTTTCATTATTTTTCCCGTTCAAATCCAAATATATTCATTTTTCAAGCTAGATTTATGATTTTTAGGTTTTTAATAATTCTTATCTTAAATTTAGCACTACATCCAAAGACTTGTTGGTTAAAGTCGCATGTTAACATTAAAATGTTTATTTCTGTGAAATTTATCTTCAATTTACAATTAATTAAGCAATAGAAATATTAATTAATGAGTTATTTGCAATTTCTTTGAAATTTACAACCTGTTAAGGTTTATTGCTCTCCCCTTGACCTGAGGCAAGTGTAAGGTATGTGTATTGAATATTTTTTGCCACCTTTTTGGTGCATCTCAGGTATGTAAAAAGTTTTTTTTTTTAAATAGAATGTTTTAGGCCTTTTTTTCTCTAAAAGTTTAATTTTTAAAGCCAATCTTTATATTTTAAATAGAATTTTGAATGTTTTTGTTCATTTATTTTCTGAATTATTTCAAATATTTAAATTTCTTTAACATTTTAGATAGTTAAAAGTCAAAATTGCCAAAAAAAAAAAAGATTGACTTAATTACATGTAGCTTTCTACTTTCTGACACATTTTACTTTTTGTAGATATCTTAAAAAGCAAGAAAGTTACAGCCATTTTAGTGAGAGGGGTACAGTTGGAAAATTTGGTTTTAATGAAGAGAAAATGGGGCTATTTTTCAGGCTTACGGTAGGTGCAATTGAATCCAAATATCTCCAAAACTATTGGTCAGACTGACATAAAATTTGGAAGAATGACTCGTATTATATCACACAAGGCATAGGGTAAGTTTTATTAAAATCTAGCAATTTTCAGCTTATATTTAGGAACGACAACACAATTAATGACCTTTGCAATTCGTTGTCCACGAATGTAGTTCCCCATAAAATAGTGTATTTCTTTGTAATTTTTTTTCTTTGGCTTTTTTCTTGTTTTGGTTCTACTTTTGGGGCTTATTGGAAAGAAGGATCTTTGAAAAAAATTTTAAAATTAAACATTTGATGAAATATAATGGATTAGGAGTAATTTAGTCTAGTGGAATAATTGCCAATTTCCTGTTTTCGGGGTCTCTCAGACTTCATCGATGAAGATAGGGATGCTTCCAGAGCTTTAAAAAAAGTTTGAGGTATTACAGTTTTCTGAATTTTTGATATAGTTTAGAAGAGGTATGGAACTTTCAGACCCCCAAATGGCGTTCCAGAAACGAAGGTGGAATTTTTTTTAATTGACTTTATGTTAATATAAACAAAGAGGGAAAAAGAGGTCTTCAACAATTGTGGTTTTGTTCCTAGGAGCCAGAATGAGGTGAGTAAAAAAAGTTAGATTTTTCACTCTACATTGGCACTAAAGGCAAAAGTTTTGTCAAGTTCAATGAAAAACAATGTAAATACAAGAAATGTATGAAAATTTAACAGTTTTATTGTTTTTTAGGGTCTTTTTAAAATTTGGTTCAAAATTATTACTTTTCTATATGATTTTCTATTAAGGGTATCCTATTGGTCACCCCTCTTTTTGTTGACATAATAAATACCCATTTCCATGGAAACAAAAGTTGTAGGATTTAAAAATGGAGGTGTTTTTCAAAAATATAGCCATAAAGTTGAGAAAAACTGTGCTATTGGGCTTTAAGGAGATAGCTTAATTTGGCCAGGAGCTTGCATATCCAATCCAATGGCAATTATGGGGTTTTAAATTGTTAACTGCCAGAAGCCAGGGGGGTGGAGACAGATGCACATGCATGCACAGATTGGCATACATGATACAGCAGGGGATACTTAATTTTTTTTTTAATGCTCGTGATTCGCATCTGTGCCACAACAGGAAAGTGTGAATGTCGGCCATCTTGTGTTGGCCTCCGGGCTTCAACAACAGAAGATTAGGCCACCCTGCTCCTTTGTGGTCTTGTAAAAATGCTTGAAAAATGGAAAAAAAACAACATTAGTAGTCTATTCTGGTTACTTTTAAATGATAGAGTTTTCTTTTCTTTGTTTTTCTGAAAAAAAGGGGGGGGGGAGGGTAGAGACTTTTGAATTATGTTTACTGTGAAAAAGGAGCAGGTTGACCTTTAATTATTTTCATCTGTATACATGTGTTTGTTTATTTCATTTTAAAATTGAAACAACAATATAGATTCTTTTTGGAAAATCTTGTTGGCCCTTAAAAGGGCCTTTTTTCAGTAATCAGCAGGATCTCTGGGTAGTTTCTACTTGCAGCAGTCACTGTTGTGTACAGTTCAGATCTAGCTGTCCTTTCTTGAACTCTGGATTCTTACTGTGCAGATCTTTTGTCTTCTGTTCTTGAAGTCTGACAACACTTTACTTGAGTGGTCTTCTTTTTCTGTATTTAGCTATTTGTAGGTATTTAGTGCTATCTTCACATAGCTAACATCTCTCTGTAGACTGTAGAGTAGTGTATGAAGCAAGTACACTCATACATTCACTGTCAACTAATCTCAAGGTGCCAGGTACACTCTTCTCTTCTTGTTCTGTTATCAAGTTGCTGGATTTACCATCTGAGGAGTGAAATGTGAGATGGTATTGATTAGAACCTGCTGTCATCTCTGTCATTCCATGTACATCTAGACTGTGTTCATGAACCTCCAGTCTTGACTTGAGTCCATGTGATTGAATGAGGTGTTGGCTTCTTCATCATGAGCTTTAGATGTATAATCATTTCTTCTGAACAATTCATTAGCCTTCCTGTATTTACCAGCATGAAGAACTTTCCTATTCTGCAGTCAGACAGTCTTTCATGATAGGATTGTAACCAGTGGTAAACATCTTCAATACTACGCTTGCTGGTGTATAGTGTAGCCCTACAGCATCAACACAAAAATGATGACAGGACCACAGAACTGCAGGTTTGTTACAACTTATTTTTCTATTTAATTTCAAATTAAAAATGTTTCATTATTTTTCCCGTTCAAATCCAAATATATTCATTTTTCAAGCTAGATTTATGATTTTTAGGTTTTTAATAATTCTTATCTTAAATTTAGCACTACATCCAAAGACTTGTTGGTTAAAGTCGCATGTTAACATTAAAATGTTTATTTCTGTGAAATTTATCTTCAATTTACAATTAATTAAGCAATAGAAATATTAATTAATGAGTTATTTGCAATTTCTTTGAAATTTACAACCTGTTAAGGTTTATTGCTCTCCCCTTGACCTGAGGCAAGTGTAAGGTATGTGTATTGAATATTTTTTGCCACCTTTTTGGTGCATCTCAGGTATGTAAAAAGTTTTTTTTTTTAAATAGAATGTTTTAGGCCTTTTTTTCTCTAAAAGTTTAATTTTTAAAGCCAATCTTTATATTTTAAATAGAATTTTGAATGTTTTTGTTCATTTATTTTCTGAATTATTTCAAATATTTAAATTTCTTTAACATTTTAGATAGTTAAAAGTCAAAATTGCCAAAAAAAAAAAGATTGACTTAATTACATGTAGCTTTCTACTTTCTGACACATTTTACTTTTTGTAGATATCTTAAAAAGCAAGAAAGTTACAGCCATTTTAGTGAGAGGGGTACAGTTGGAAAATTTGGTTTTAATGAAGAGAAAATGGGGCTATTTTTCAGGCTTACGGTAGGTGCAATTGAATCCAAATATCTCCAAAACTATTGGTCAGACTGACATAAAATTTGGAAGAATGACTCGTATTATATCACACAAGGCATAGGGTAAGTTTTATTAAAATCTAGCAATTTTCAGCTTATATTTAGGAACGACAACACAATTAATGACCTTTGCAATTCGTTGTCCACGAATGTAGTTCCCCATAAAATAGTGTATTTCTTTGTAATTTTTTTTCTTTGGCTTTTTTCTTGTTTTGGTTCTACTTTTGGGGCTTATTGGAAAGAAGGATCTTTGAAAAAAATTTTAAAATTAAACATTTGATGAAATATAATGGATTAGGAGTAATTTAGTCTAGTGGAATAATTGCCAATTTCCTGTTTTCGGGGTCTCTCAGACTTCATCGATGAAGATAGGGATGCTTCCAGAGCTTTAAAAAAAGTTTGAGGTATTACAGTTTTCTGAATTTTTGATATAGTTTAGAAGAGGTATGGAACTTTCAGACCCCCAAATGGCGTTCCAGAAACGAAGGTGGAATTTTTTTTAATTGACTTTATGTTAATATAAACAAAGAGGGAAAAAGAGGTCTTCAACAATTGTGGTTTTGTTCCTAGGAGCCAGAATGAGGTGAGTAAAAAAAGTTAGATTTTTCACTCTACATTGGCACTAAAGGCAAAAGTTTTGTCAAGTTCAATGAAAAACAATGTAAATACAAGAAATGTATGAAAATTTAACAGTTTTATTGTTTTTTAGGGTCTTTTTAAAATTTGGTTCAAAATTATTACTTTTCTATATGATTTTCTATTAAGGGTATCCTATTGGCCACCCCTCTTTTTGTTGACATAATAAATACCCATTTCCATGGAAACAAAAGTTGTAGGATTTAAAAATGGAGGTGTTTTTCAAAAATATAGCCATAAAGTTGAGAAAAACTGTGCTATTGGGCTTTAAGGAGATAGCTTAATTTGGCCAGGAGCTTGCATATCCAATCCAATGGCAATTATGGGGTTTTAAATTGTTAACTGCCAGAAGCCAGGGGGGTGGAGACAGATGCACATGCATGCACAGATTGGCATACATGATACAGCAGGGGATACTTAATTTTTTTTTTAATGCTCGTGATTCGCATCTGTGCCACAACAGGAAAGTGTGAATGTCGGCCATCTTGTGTTGGCCTCCGGGCTTCAACAACAGAAGATTAGGCCACCCTGCTCCTTTGTGGTCTTGTAAAAATGCTTGAAAAATGGAAAAAAAACAACATTAGTAGTCTATTCTGGTTACTTTTAAATGATAGAGTTTTCTTTTCTTTGTTTTTCTGAAAAAAAGGGGGGGGGGGGAGGGTAGAGACTTTTGAATTATGTTTACTGTGAAAAAGGAGCAGGTTGACCTTTAATTATTTTCATCTGTATACATGTGTTTGTTTATTTCATTTTAAAATTGAAACAACAATATAGATTCTTTTTGGAAAATCTTGTTGGCCCTTAAAAGGGCCTTTTTTCAGTAATCAGCAGGATCTCTGGGTAGTTTCTACTTGCAGCAGTCACTGTTGTGTACAGTTCAGATCTAGCTGTCCTTTCTTGAACTCTGGATTCTTACTGTGCAGATCTTTTGTCTTCTGTTCTTGAAGTCTGACAACACTTTACTTGAGTGGTCTTCTTTTTCTGTATTTAGCTATTTGTAGGTATTTAGTGCTATCTTCACATAGCTAACATCTCTCTGTAGACTGTAGAGTAGTGTATGAAGCAAGTACACTCATACATTCACTGTCAACTAATCTCAAGGTGCCAGGTACACTCTTCTCTTCTTGTTCTGTTATCAAGTTGCTGGATTTACCATCTGAGGAGTGAAATGTGAGATGGTATTGATTAGAACCTGCTGTCATCTCTGTCATTCCATGTACATCTAGACTGTGTTCATGAACCTCCAGTCTTGACTTGAGTCCATGTGATTGAATGAGGTGTTGGCTTCTTCATCATGAGCTTTAGATGTATAATCATTTCTTCTGAACAATTCATTAGCCTTCCTGTATTTACCAGCATGAAGAACTTTCCTATTCTGCAGTCAGACAGTCTTTCATGATAGGATTGTAACCAGTGGTAAACATCTTCAATACTACGCTTGCTGGTGTATAGTGTAGCCCTACAGCATCAACACAAAAATGATGACAGGACCACAGAACTGCAGGTTTGTTACAACTTATTTTTCTATTTAATTTCAAATTAAAAATGTTTCATTATTTTTCCCGTTCAAATCCAAATATATTCATTTTTCAAGCTAGATTTATGATTTTTAGGTTTTTAATAATTCTTATCTTAAATTTAGCACTACATCCAAAGACTTGTTGGTTAAAGTCGCATGTTAACATTAAAATGTTTATTTCTGTGAAATTTATCTTCAATTTACAATTAATTAAGCAATAGAAATATTAATTAATGAGTTATTTGCAATTTCTTTGAAATTTACAACCTGTTAAGGTTTATTGCTCTCCCCTTGACCTGAGGCAAGTGTAAGGTATGTGTATTGAATATTTTTTGCCACCTTTTTGGTGCATCTCAGGTATGTAAAAAGTTTTTTTTTTTAAATAGAATGTTTTAGGCCTTTTTTTCTCTAAAAGTTTAATTTTTAAAGCCAATCTTTATATTTTAAATAGAATTTTGAATGTTTTTGTTCATTTATTTTCTGAATTATTTCAAATATTTAAATTTCTTTAACATTTTAGATAGTTAAAAGTCAAAATTGCCAAAAAAAAAAAAGATTGACTTAATTACATGTAGCTTTCTACTTTCTGACACATTTTACTTTTTGTAGATATCTTAAAAAGCAAGAAAGTTACAGCCATTTTAGTGAGAGGGGTACAGTTGGAAAATTTGGTTTTAATGAAGAGAAAATGGGGCTATTTTTCAGGCTTACGGTAGGTGCAATTGAATCCAAATATCTCCAAAACTATTGGTCAGACTGACATAAAATTTGGAAGAATGACTCGTATTATATCACACAAGGCATAGGGTAAGTTTTATTAAAATCTAGCAATTTTCAGCTTATATTTAGGAACGACAACACAATTAATGACCTTTGCAATTCGTTGTCCACGAATGTAGTTCCCCATAAAATAGTGTATTTCTTTGTAATTTTTTTTCTTTGGCTTTTTTCTTGTTTTGGTTCTACTTTTGGGGCTTATTGGAAAGAAGGATCTTTGAAAAAAATTTTAAAATTAAACATTTGATGAAATATAATGGATTAGGAGTAATTTAGTCTAGTGGAATAATTGCCAATTTCCTGTTTTCGGGGTCTCTCAGACTTCATCGATGAAGATAGGGATGCTTCCAGAGCTTTAAAAAAAGTTTGAGGTATTACAGTTTTCTGAATTTTTGATATAGTTTAGAAGAGGTATGGAACTTTCAGACCCCCAAATGGCGTTCCAGAAACGAAGGTGGAATTTTTTTTAATTGACTTTATGTTAATATAAACAAAGAGGGAAAAAGAGGTCTTCAACAATTGTGGTTTTGTTCCTAGGAGCCAGAATGAGGTGAGTAAAAAAAGTTAGATTTTTCACTCTACATTGGCACTAAAGGCAAAAGTTTTGTCAAGTTCAATGAAAAACAATGTAAATACAAGAAATGTATGAAAATTTAACAGTTTTATTGTTTTTTAGGGTCTTTTTAAAATTTGGTTCAAAATTATTACTTTTCTATATGATTTTCTATTAAGGGTATCCTATTGGCCACCCCTCTTTTTGTTGACATAATAAATACCCATTTCCATGGAAACAAAAGTTGTAGGATTTAAAAATGGAGGTGTTTTTCAAAAATATAGCCATAAAGTTGAGAAAAACTGTGCTATTGGGCTTTAAGGAGATAGCTTAATTTGGCCAGGAGCTTGCATATCCAATCCAATGGCAATTATGGGGTTTTAAATTGTTAACTGCCAGAAGCCAGGGGGGTGGAGACAGATGCACATGCATGCACAGATTGGCATACATGATACAGCAGGGGATACTTAATTTTTTTTTTAATGCTCGTGATTCGCATCTGTGCCACAACAGGAAAGTGTGAATGTCGGCCATCTTGTGTTGGCCTCCGGGCTTCAACAACAGAAGATTAGGCCACCCTGCTCCTTTGTGGTCTTGTAAAAATGCTTGAAAAATGGAAAAAAAACAACATTAGTAGTCTATTCTGGTTACTTTTAAATGATAGAGTTTTCTTTTCTTTGTTTTTCTGAAAAAAGGGGGGGGGAGGGTAGAGACTTTTGAATTATGTTTACTGTGAAAAAGGAGCAGGTTGACCTTTAATTATTTTCATCTGTATACATGTGTTTGTTTATTTCATTTTAAAATTGAAACAACAATATAGATTCTTTTTGGAAAATCTTGTTGGCCCTTAAAAGGGCCTTTTTTTCAGTAATCAGCAGGATCTCTGGGTAGTTTCTACTTGCAGCAGTCACTGTTGTGTACAGTTCAGATCTAGCTGTCCTTTCTTGAACTCTGGATTCTTACTGTGCAGATCTTTTGTCTTCTGTTCTTGAAGTCTGACAACACTTTACTTGAGTGGTCTTCTTTTTCTGTATTTAGCTATTTGTAGGTATTTAGTGCTATCTTCACATAGCTAACATCTCTCTGTAGACTGTAGAGTAGTGTATGAAGCAAGTACACTCATACATTCACTGTCAACTAATCTCAAGGTGCCAGGTACACTCTTCTCTTCTTGTTCTGTTATCAAGTTGCTGGATTTACCATCTGAGGAGTGAAATGTGAGATGGTATTGATTAGAACCTGCTGTCATCTCTGTCATTCCATGTACATCTAGACTGTGTTCATGAACCTCCAGTCTTGACTTGAGTCCATGTGATTGAATGAGGTGTTGGCTTCTTCATCATGAGCTTTAGATGTATAATCATTTCTTCTGAACAATTCATTAGCCTTCCTGTATTTACCAGCATGAAGAACTTTCCTATTCTGCAGTCAGACAGTCTTTCATGATAGGATTGTAACCAGTGGTAAACATCTTCAATACTACGCTTGCTGGTGTATAGTGTAGCCCTACAGCATCAACACAAAAATGATGACAGGACCACAGAACTGCAGGTTTGTTACAACTTATTTTTCTATTTAATTTCAAATTAAAAATGTTTCATTATTTTTCCCGTTCAAATCCAAATATATTCATTTTTCAAGCTAGATTTATGATTTTTAGGTTTTTAATAATTCTTATCTTAAATTTAGCACTACATCCAAAGACTTGTTGGTTAAAGTCGCATGTTAACATTAAAATGTTTATTTCTGTGAAATTTATCTTCAATTTACAATTAATTAAGCAATAGAAATATTAATTAATGAGTTATTTGCAATTTCTTTGAAATTTACAACCTGTTAAGGTTTATTGCTCTCCCCTTGACCTGAGGCAAGTGTAAGGTATGTGTATTGAATATTTTTTGCCACCTTTTTGGTGCATCTCAGGTATGTAAAAAGTTGTTTTTTTAAATAGAATGTTTTAGGCCTTTTTTTCTCTAAAAGTTTAATTTTTAAAGCCAATCTTTATATTTTAAATAGAATTTTGAATGTTTTTGTTCATTTATTTTCTGAATTATTTCAAATATTTAAATTTCTTTAACATTTTAGATAGTTAAAAGTCAAAATTGCCAAAAAAAAAAGATTGACTTAATTACATGTAGCTTTCTACTTTCTGACACATTTTACTTTTTGTAGATATCTTAAAAAGCAAGAAAGTTACAGCCATTTTAGTGAGAGGGGTACAGTTGGAAAATTTGGTTTTAATGAAGAGAAAATGGGGCTATTTTTCAGGCTTACGGTAGGTGCAATTGAATCCAAATATCTCCAAAACTATTGGTCAGACTGACATAAAATTTGGAAGAATGACTCGTATTATATCACACAAGGCATAGGGTGTTTTATTAAAATCTAGCAATTTTCAGCTTATATTTAGGAACGACAACACAATTAATGACCTTTGCAACTCGTTGTCCACGAATGTAGTTCCCCATAAAATAGTGTATTTCTTTGTAATTTTTTTTCTTTGGCTTTTTTCTTGTTTTGGTTCTACTTTTGGGGCTTATTGGAAAGAAGGATCTTTGAAAAAAATTTTAAAATTAAACATTTGATGAAATATAATGGATTAGGAGTAATTTAGTCTAGTGGAATAATTGCCAATTTCCTGTTTTCGGGGTCTCTCAGACTTCATCGATGAAGATAGGGATGCTTCCAGAGCTTTAAAAAAAGTTTGAGGTATTACAGTTTTCTGAATTTTTGATATAGTTTAGAAGAGGTATGGAACTTTCAGACCCCCAAATGGCGTTCCAGAAACGAAGGTGGAATTTTTTTTAATTGACTTTATGTTAATATAAACAAAGAGGGAAAAAGAGGTCTTCAACAATTGTGGTTTTGTTCCTAGGAGCCAGAATGAGGTGAGTAAAAAAAGTTAGATTTTTCACTCTACATTGGCACTAAAGGCAAAAGTTTTGTCAAGTTCAATGAAAAACAATGTAAATACAAGAAATGTATGAAAATTTAACAGTTTTATTGTTTTTTAGGGTCTTTTTAAAATTTGGTTCAAAATTATTACTTTTCTATATGATTTTCTATTAAGGGTATCCTACTGGCCACCCCTCTTTTTGTTGACATAATAAATACCCATTTCCATGGAAACAAAAGTTGTAGGATTTAAAAATGGAGGTGTTTTTCAAAAATATAGCCATAAAGTTGAGAAAAACTGTGCTATTGGGCTTTAAGGAGATAGCTTAATTTGGCCAGGAGCTTGCATATCCAATCCAATGGCAATTATGGGGTTTTAAATTGTTAACTGCCAGAAGCCAGGGGGGTGGAGACAGATGCACATGCATGCACAGATTGGCATACATGATACAGCAGGGGATACTTAATTTTTTTTTTAATGCTCGTGATTCGCATCTGTGCCACAACAGGAAAGTGTGAATGTCGGCCATCTTGTGTTGGCCTCCGGGCTTCAACAACAGAAGATTAGGCCACCCTGCTCCTTTGTGGTCTTGTAAAAATGCTTGAAAAATGGAAAAAAAACAACATTAGTAGTCTATTCTGGTTACTTTTAAATGATAGAGTTTTCTTTTCTTTGTTTTTCTGAAAAAAGGGGGGGGGGAGGGTAGAGACTTTTGAATTATGTTTACTGTGAAAAAGGAGCAGGTTGACCTTTAATTATTTTCATCTGTATACATGTGTTTGTTTATTTCATTTTAAAATTGAAACAACAATATAGATTCTTTTTGGAAAATCTTGTTGGCCCTTAAAAGGGCCTTTTTTCAGTAATCAGCAGGATCTCTGGGTAGTTTCTACTTGCAGCAGTCACTGTTGTGTACAGTTCAGATCTAGCTGTCCTTTCTTGAACTCTGGATTCTTACTGTGCAGATCTTTTGTCTTCTGTTCTTGAAGTCTGACAACACTTTACTTGAGTGGTCTTCTTTTTCTGTATTTAGCTATTTGTAGGTATTTAGTGCTATCTTCACATAGCTAACATCTCTCTGTAGACTGTAGAGTAGTGTATGAAGCAAGTACACTCATACATTCACTGTCAACTAATCTCAAGGTGCCAGGTACACTCTTCTCTTCTTGTTCTGTTATCAAGTTGCTGGATTTACCATCTGAGGAGTGAAATGTGAGATGGTATTGATTAGAACCTGCTGTCATCTCTGTCATTCCATGTACATCTAGACTGTGTTCATGAACCTCCAGTCTTGACTTGAGTCCATGTGATTGAATGAGGTGTTGGCTTCTTCATCATGAGCTTTAGATGTATAATCATTTCTTCTGAACAATTCATTAGCCTTCCTGTATTTACCAGCATGAAGAACTTTCCTATTCTGCAGTCAGACAGTCTTTCATGATAGGATTGTAACCAGTGGTAAACATCTTCAATACTACGCTTGCTGGTGTATAGTGTAGCCCTACAGCATCAACACAAAAATGATGACAGGACCACAGAACTGCAGGTTTGTTACAACTTATTTTTCTATTTAATTTCAAATTAAAAATGTTTCATTATTTTTCCCGTTCAAATCCAAATATATTCATTTTTCAAGCTAGATTTATGATTTTTAGGTTTTTAATAATTCTTATCTTAAATTTAGCACTACATCCAAAGACTTGTTGGTTAAAGTCGCATGTTAACATTAAAATGTTTATTTCTGTGAAATTTATCTTCAATTTACAATTAATTAAGCAATAGAAATATTAATTAATGAGTTATTTGCAATTTCTTTGAAATTTACAACCTGTTAAGGTTTATTGCTCTCCCCTTGACCTGAGGCAAGTGTAAGGTATGTGTATTGAATATTTTTTGCCACCTTTTTGGTGCATCTCAGGTATGTAAAAAGTTTTTTTTTTTAAATAGAATGTTTTAGGCCTTTTTTTCTCTAAAAGTTTAATTTTTAAAGCCAATCTTTATATTTTAAATAGAATTTTGAATGTTTTTGTTCATTTATTTTCTGAATTATTTCAAATATTTAAATTTCTTTAACATTTTAGATAGTTAAAAGTCAAAATTGCCAAAAAAAAAAAGATTGACTTAATTACATGTAGCTTTCTACTTTCTGACACATTTTACTTTTTGTAGATATCTTAAAAAGCAAGAAAGTTACAGCCATTTTAGTGAGAGGGGTACAGTTGGAAAATTTGGTTTTAATGAAGAGAAAATGGGGCTATTTTTCAGGCTTACGGTAGGTGCAATTGAATCCAAATATCTCCAAAACTATTGGTCAGACTGACATAAAATTTGGAAGAATGACTCGTATTATATCACACAAGGCATAGGGTAAGTTTTATTAAAATCTAGCAATTTTCAGCTTATATTTAGGAACGACAACACAATTAATGACCTTTGCAACTCGTTGTCCACGAATGTAGTTCCCCATAAAATAGTGTATTTCTTTGTAATTTTTTTTCTTTGGCTTTTTTCTTGTTTTGGTTCTACTTTTGGGGCTTATTGGAAAGAAGGATCTTTGAAAAAATTTTTAAAATTAAACATTTGATGAAATATAATGGATTAGGAGTAATTTAGTCTAGTGGAATAATTGCCAATTTCCTGTTTTCGGGGTCTCTCAGACTTCATCGATGAAGATAGGGATGCTTCCAGAGCTTTAAAAAAAGTTTGAGGTATTACAGTTTTCTGAATTTTTGATATAGTTTAGAAGAGGTATGGAACTTTCAGACCCCCAAATGGCGTTCCAGAAACGAAGGTGGAATTTTTTTTAATTGACTTTATGTTAATATAAACAAAGAGGGAAAAAGAGGTCTTCAACAATTGTGGTTTTGTTCCTAGGAGCCAGAATGAGGTGAGTAAAAAAAGTTAGATTTTTCACTCTACATTGGCACTAAAGGCAAAAGTTTTGTCAAGTTCAATGAAAAACAATGTAAATACAAGAAATGTATGAAAATTTAACAGTTTTATTGTTTTTTAGGGTCTTTTTAAAATTTGGTTCAAAATTATTACTTTTCTATATGATTTTCTATTAAGGGTATCCTATTGGCCACCCCTCTTTTTGTTGACATAATAAATACCCATTTCCATGGAAACAAAAGTTGTAGGATTTAAAAATGGAGGTGTTTTTCAAAAATATAGCCATAAAGTTGAGAAAAACTGTGCTATTGGGCTTTAAGGAGATAGCTTAATTTGGCCAGGAGCTTGCATATCCAATCCAATGGCAATTATGGGGTTTTAAATTGTTAACTGCCAGAAGCCAGGGGGTGGAGACAGATGCACATGCATGCACAGATTGGCATACATGATACAGCAGGGGATACTTAATTTTTTTTTTAATGCTCGTGATTCGCATCTGTGCCACAACAGGAAAGTGTGAATGTCGGCCATCTTGTGTTGGCCTCCGGGCTTCAACAACAGAAGATTAGGCCACCCTGCTCCTTTGTGGTCTTGTAAAAATGCTTGAAAAATGGAAAAAAAACAACATTAGTAGTCTATTCTGGTTACTTTTAAATGATAGAGTTTTCTTTTCTTTGTTTTTCTGAAAAAAGGGGGGGGGGGGGGGAGGGTAGAGACTTTTGAATTATGTTTACTGTGAAAAAGGAGCAGGTTGACCTTTAATTATTTTCATCTGTATACATGTGTTTGTTTATTTCATTTTAAAATTGAAACAACAATATAGATTCTTTTTGGAAAATCTTGTTGGCCCTTAAAAGGGCCTTTTTTCAGTAATCAGCAGGATCTCTGGGTAGTTTCTACTTGCAGCAGTCACTGTTGTGTACAGTTCAGATCTAGCTGTCCTTTCTTGAACTCTGGATTCTTACTGTGCAGATCTTTTGTCTTCTGTTCTTGAAGTCTGACAACACTTTACTTGAGTGGTCTTCTTTTTCTGTATTTAGCTATTTGTAGGTATTTAGTGCTATCTTCACATAGCTAACATCTCTCTGTAGACTGTAGAGTAGTGTATGAAGCAAGTACACTCATACATTCACTGTCAACTAATCTCAAGGTGCCAGGTACACTCTTCTCTTCTTGTTCTGTTATCAAGTTGCTGGATTTACCATCTGAGGAGTGAAATGTGAGATGGTATTGATTAGAACCTGCTGTCATCTCTGTCATTCCATGTACATCTAGACTGTGTTCATGAACCTCCAGTCTTGACTTGAGTCCATGTGATTGAATGAGGTGTTGGCTTCTTCATCATGAGCTTTAGATGTATAATCATTTCTTCTGAACAATTCATTAGCCTTCCTGTATTTACCAGCATGAAGAACTTTCCTATTCTGCAGTCAGACAGTCTTTCATGATAGGATTGTAACCAGTGGTAAACATCTTCAATACTACGCTTGCTGGTGTATAGTGTAGCCCTACAGCATCAACACAAAAATGATGACAGGACCACAGAACTGCAGGTTTGTTACAACTTATTTTTCTATTTAATTTCAAATTAAAAATGTTTCATTATTTTTCCCGTTCAAATCCAAATATATTCATTTTTCAAGCTAGATTTATGATTTTTAGGTTTTTAATAATTCTTATCTTAAATTTAGCACTACATCCAAAGACTTGTTGGTTAAAGTCGCATGTTAACATTAAAATGTTTATTTCTGTGAAATTTATCTTCAATTTACAATTAATTAAGCAATAGAAATATTAATTAATGAGTTATTTGCAATTTCTTTGAAATTTACAACCTGTTAAGGTTTATTGCTCTCCCCTTGACCTGAGGCAAGTGTAAGGTATGTGTATTGAATATTTTTTGCCACCTTTTTGGTGCATCTCAGGTATGTAAAAAGTTTTTTTTTTTAAATAGAATGTTTTAGGCCTTTTTTTCTCTAAAAGTTTAATTTTTAAAGCCAATCTTTATATTTTAAATAGAATTTTGAATGTTTTTGTTCATTTATTTTCTGAATTATTTCAAATATTTAAATTTCTTTAACATTTTAGATAGTTAAAAGTCAAAATTGCCAAAAAAAAAAAGATTGACTTAATTACATGTAGCTTTCTACTTTCTGACACATTTTACTTTTTGTAGATATCTTAAAAAGCAAGAAAGTTACAGCCATTTTAGTGAGAGGGGTACAGTTGGAAAATTTGGTTTTAATGAAGAGAAAATGGGGCTATTTTTCAGGCTTACGGTAGGTGCAATTGAATCCAAATATCTCCAAAACTATTGGTCAGACTGACATAAAATTTGGAAGAATGACTCGTATTATATCACACAAGGCATAGGGTAAGTTTTATTAAAATCTAGCAATTTTCAGCTTATATTTAGGAACGACAACACAATTAATGACCTTTGCAACTCGTTGTCCACGAATGTAGTTCCCCATAAAATAGTGTATTTCTTTGTAATTTTTTTTCTTTGGCTTTTTTCTTGTTTTGGTTCTACTTTTGGGGCTTATTGGAAAGAAGGATCTTTGAAAAAAATTTTAAAATTAAACATTTGATGAAATATAATGGATTAGGAGTAATTTAGTCTAGTGGAATAATTGCCAATTTCCTGTTTTCGGGGTCTCTCAGACTTCATCGATGAAGATAGGGATGCTTCCAGAGCTTTAAAAAAAAGTTTGAGGTATTACAGTTTTCTGAATTTTTGATATAGTTTAGAAGAGGTATGGAACTTTCAGACCCCCAAATGGCGTTCCAGAAACGAAGGTGGAATTTTTTTTAATTGACTTTATGTTAATATAAACAAAGAGGGAAAAAGAGGTCTTCAACAATTGTGGTTTTGTTCCTAGGAGCCAGAATGAGGTGAGTAAAAAAAGTTAGATTTTTCACTCTACATTGGCACTAAAGGCAAAAGTTTTGTCAAGTTCAATGAAAAACAATGTAAATACAAGAAATGTATGAAAATTTAACAGTTTTATTGTTTTTTAGGGTCTTTTTAAAATTTGGTTCAAAATTATTACTTTTCTATATGATTTTCTATTAAGGGTATCCTATTGGCCACCCCTCTTTTTGTTGACATAATAAATACCCATTTCCATGGAAACAAAAGTTGTAGGATTTAAAAATGGAGGTGTTTTTCAAAAATATAGCCATAAAGTTGAGAAAAACTGTGCTATTGGGCTTTAAGGAGATAGCTTAATTTGGCCAGGAGCTTGCATATCCAATCCAATGGCAATTATGGGGTTTTAAATTGTTAACTGCCAGAAGCCAGGGGGGTGGAGACAGATGCACATGCATGCACAGATTGGCATACATGATACAGCAGGGGATACTTAATTTTTTTTTTAATGCTCGTGATTCGCATCTGTGCCACAACAGGAAAGTGTGAATGTCGGCCATCTTGTGTTGGCCTCCGGGCTTCAACAACAGAAGATTAGGCCACCCTGCTCCTTTGTGGTCTTGTAAAAATGCTTGAAAAATGGAAAAAAAACAACATTAGTAGTCTATTCTGGTTACTTTTAAATGATAGAGTTTTCTTTTCTTTGTTTTTCTGAAAAAAGGGGGGGGGGGAGGGTAGAGACTTTTGAATTATGTTTACTGTGAAAAAGGAGCAGGTTGACCTTTAATTATTTTCATCTGTATACATGTGTTTGTTTATTTCATTTTAAAATTGAAACAACAATATAGATTCTTTTTGGAAAATCTTGTTGGCCCTTAAAAGGGCCTTTTTTCAGTAATCAGCAGGATCTCTGGGTAGTTTCTACTTGCAGCAGTCACTGTTGTGTACAGTTCAGATCTAGCTGTCCTTTCTTGAACTCTGGATTCTTACTGTGCAGATCTTTTGTCTTCTGTTCTTGAAGTCTGACAACACTTTACTTGAGTGGTCTTCTTTTTCTGTATTTAGCTATTTGTAGGTATTTAGTGCTATCTTCACATAGCTAACATCTCTCTGTAGACTGTAGAGTAGTGTATGAAGCAAGTACACTCATACATTCACTGTCAACTAATCTCAAGGTGCCAGGTACACTCTTCTCTTCTTGTTCTGTTATCAAGTTGCTGGATTTACCATCTGAGGAGTGAAATGTGAGATGGTATTGATTAGAACCTGCTGTCATCTCTGTCATTCCATGTACATCTAGACTGTGTTCATGAACCTCCAGTCTTGACTTGAGTCCATGTGATTGAATGAGGTGTTGGCTTCTTCATCATGAGCTTTAGATGTATAATCATTTCTTCTGAACAATTCATTAGCCTTCCTGTATTTACCAGCATGAAGAACTTTCCTATTCTGCAGTCAGACAGTCTTTCATGATAGGATTGTAACCAGTGGTAAACATCTTCAATACTACGCTTGCTGGTGTATAGTGTAGCCCTACAGCATCAACACAAAAATGATGACAGGACCACAGAACTGCAGGTTTGTTACAACTTATTTTTCTATTTAATTTCAAATTAAAAATGTTTCATTATTTTTCCCGTTCAAATCCAAATATATTCATTTTTCAAGCTAGATTTATGATTTTTAGGTTTTTAATCATTCTTATCTTAAATTTAGCACTACATCCAAAGACTTGTTGGTTAAAGTCGCATGTTAACATTAAAATGTTTATTTCTGTGAAATTTATCTTCAATTTACAATTAATTAAGCAATAGAAATATTAATTAATGAGTTATTTGCAATTTCTTTGAAATTTACAACCTGTTAAGGTTTATTGCTCTCCCCTTGACCTGAGGCAAGTGTAAGGTATGTGTATTGAATATTTTTTGCCACCTTTTTGGTGCATCTCAGGTATGTAAAAAGTTTTTTTTTTTAAATAGAATGTTTTAGGCCTTTTTTTCTCTAAAAGTTTAATTTTTAAAGCCAATCTTTATATTTTAAATAGAATTTTGAATGTTTTTGTTCATTTATTTTCTGAATTATTTCAAATATTTAAATTTCTTTAACATTTTAGATAGTTAAAAGTGAAAATTGCCAAAAAAAAAAAGATTGACTTAATTACATGTAGCTTTCTACTTTCTGACACATTTTACTTTTTGTAGATATCTTAAAAAGCAAGAAAGTTACAGCCATTTTAGTGAGAGGGGTACAGTTGGAAAATTTGGTTTTAATGAAGAGAAAATGGGGCTATTTTTCAGGCTTACGGTAGGTGCAATTGAATCCAAATATCTCCAAAACTATTGGTCAGACTGACATAAAATTTGGAAGAATGACTCGTATTATATCACACAAGGCATAGGGTAAGTTTTATTAAAATCTAGCAATTTTCAGCTTATATTTAGGAACGACAACACAATTAATGACCTTTGCAACTCGTTGTCCACGAATGTAGTTCCCCATAAAATAGTGTATTTCTTTGTAATTTTTTTTCTTTGGCTTTTTTCTTGTTTTGGTTCTACTTTTGGGGCTTATTGGAAAGAAGGATCTTTGAAAAAAATTTTAAAATTAAACATTTGATGAAATATAATGGATTAGGAGTAATTTAGTCTAGTGGAATAATTGCCAATTTCCTGTTTTCGGGGTCTCTCAGACTTCATCGATGAAGATAGGGATGCTTCCAGAGCTTTAAAAAAAGTTTGAGGTATTACAGTTTTCTGAATTTTTGATATAGTTTAGAAGAGGTATGGAACTTTCAGACCCCCAAATGGCGTTCCAGAAACGAAGGTGGAATTTTTTTTAATTGACTTTATGTTAATATAAACAAAGAGGGAAAAAGAGGTCTTCAACAATTGTGGTTTTGTTCCTAGGAGCCAGAATGAGGTGAGTAAAAAAAGTTAGATTTTTCACTCTACATTGGCACTAAAGGCAAAAGTTTTGTCAAGTTCAATGAAAAACAATGTAAATACAAGAAATGTATGAAAATTTAACAGTTTTATTGTTTTTTAGGGTCTTTTTAAAATTTGGTTCAAAATTATTACTTTTCTATATGATTTTCTATTAAGGGTATCCTATTGGCCACCCCTCTTTTTGTTGACATAATAAATACCCATTTCCATGGAAACAAAAGTTGTAGGATTTAAAAATGGAGGTGTTTTTCAAAAATATAGCCATAAAGTTGAGAAAAACTGTGCTATTGGGCTTTAAGGAGATAGCTTAATTTGGCCAGGAGCTTGCATATCCAATCCAATGGCAATTATGGGGTTTTAAATTGTTAACTGCCAGAAGCCAGGGGGGTGGAGACAGATGCACATGCATGCACAGATTGGCATACATGATACAGCAGGGGATACTTAATTTTTTTTTTAATGCTCGTGATTCGCATCTGTGCCACAACAGGAAAGTGTGAATGTCGGCCATCTTGTGTTGGCCTCCGGGCTTCAACAACAGAAGATTAGGCCACCCTGCTCCTTTGTGGTCTTGTAAAAATGCTTGAAAAATGGAAAAAAAACAACATTAGTAGTCTATTCTGGTTACTTTTAAATGATAGAGTTTTCTTTTCTTTGTTTTTCTGAAAAAAGGGGGGGGGGAGGGTAGAGACTTTTGAATTATGTTTACTGTGAAAAAGGAGCAGGTTGACCTTTAATTATTTTCATCTGTATACATGTGTTTGTTTATTTCATTTTAAAATTGAAACAACAATATAGATTCTTTTTGGAAAATCTTGTTGGCCCTTAAAAGGGCCTTTTTTCAGTAATCAGCAGGATCTCTGGGTAGTTTCTACTTGCAGCAGTCACTGTTGTGTACAGTTCAGATCTAGCTGTCCTTTCTTGAACTCTGGATTCTTACTGTGCAGATCTTTTGTCTTCTGTTCTTGAAGTCTGACAACACTTTACTTGAGTGGTCTTCTTTTTCTGTATTTAGCTATTTGTAGGTATTTAGTGCTATCTTCACATAGCTAACATCTCTCTGTAGACTGTAGAGTAGTGTATGAAGCAAGTACACTCATACATTCACTGTCAACTAATCTCAAGGTGCCAGGTACACTCTTCTCTTCTTGTTCTGTTATCAAGTTGCTGGATTTACCATCTGAGGAGTGAAATGTGAGATGGTATTGATTAGAACCTGCTGTCATCTCTGTCATTCCATGTACATCTAGACTGTGTTCATGAACCTCCAGTCTTGACTTGAGTCCATGTGATTGAATGAGGTGTTGGCTTCTTCATCATGAGCTTTAGATGTATAATCATTTCTTCTGAACAATTCATTAGCCTTCCTGTATTTACCAGCATGAAGAACTTTCCTATTCTGCAGTCAGACAGTCTTTCATGATAGGATTGTAACCAGTGGTAAACATCTTCAATACTACGCTTGCTGGTGTATAGTGTAGCCCTACAGCATCAACACAAAAATGATGACAGGACCACAGAACTGCAGGTTTGTTACAACTTATTTTTCTATTTAATTTCAAATTAAAAATGTTTCATTATTTTTCCCGTTCAAATCCAAATATATTCATTTTTCAAGCTAGATTTATGATTTTTAGGTTTTTAATAATTCTTATCTTAAATTTAGCACTACATCCAAAGACTTGTTGGTTAAAGTCGCATGTTAACATTAAAATGTTTATTTCTGTGAAATTTATCTTCAATTTACAATTAATTAAGCAATAGAAATATTAATTAATGAGTTATTTGCAATTTCTTTGAAATTTACAACCTGTTAAGGTTTATTGCTCTCCCCTTGACCTGAGGCAAGTGTAAGGTATGTGTATTGAATATTTTTTGCCACCTTTTTGGTGCATCTCAGGTATGTAAAAAGTTTTTTTTTTTAAATAGAATGTTTTAGGCCTTTTTTTCTCTAAAAGTTTAATTTTTAAAGCCAATCTTTATATTTTAAATAGAATTTTGAATGTTTTTGTTCATTTATTTTCTGAATTATTTCAAATATTTAAATTTCTTTAACATTTTAGATAGTTAAAAGTCAAAATTGCCAAAAAAAAAAAGATTGACTTAATTACATGTAGCTTTCTACTTTCTGACACATTTTACTTTTTGTAGATATCTTAAAAAGCAAGAAAGTTACAGCCATTTTAGTGAGAGGGGTACAGTTGGAAAATTTGGTTTTAATGAAGAGAAAATGGGGCTATTTTTCAGGCTTACGGTAGGTGCAATTGAATCCAAATATCTCCAAAACTATTGGTCAGACTGACATAAAATTTGGAAGAATGACTCGTATTATATCACACAAGGCATAGGGTAAGTTTTATTAAAATCTAGCAATTTTCAGCTTATATTTAGGAACGACAACACAATTAATGACCTTTGCAACTCGTTGTCCACGAATGTAGTTCCCCATAAAATAGTGTATTTCTTTGTAATTTTTTTTCTTTGGCTTTTTTCTTGTTTTGGTTCTACTTTTGGGGCTTATTGGAAAGAAGGCTCTTTGAAAAAAATTTTAAAATTAAACATTTGATGAAATATAATGGATTAGGAGTAATTTAGTCTAGTGGAATAATTGCCAATTTCCTGTTTTCGGGGTCTCTCAGACTTCATCGATGAAGATAGGGATGCTTCCAGAGCTTTAAAAAAAGTTTGAGGTATTACAGTTTTCTGAATTTTTGATATAGTTTAGAAGAGGTATGGAACTTTCAGACCCCCAAATGGCGTTCCAGAAACGAAGGTGGAATTTTTTTTAATTGACTTTATGTTAATATAAACAAAGAGGGAAAAAGAGGTCTTCAACAATTGTGGTTTTGTTCCTAGGAGCCAGAATGAGGTGAGTAAAAAAAGTTAGATTTTTCACTCTACATTGGCACTAAAGGCAAAAGTTTTGTCAAGTTCAATGAAAAACAATGTAAATACAAGAAATGTATGAAAATTTAACAGTTTTATTGTTTTTTAGGGTCTTTTTAAAATTTGGTTCAAAATTATTACTTTTCTATATGATTTTCTATTAAGGGTATCCTATTGGCCACCCCTCTTTTTGTTGACATAATAAATACCCATTTCCATGGAAACAAAAGTTGTAGGATTTAAAAATGGAGGTGTTTTTCAAAAATATAGCCATAAAGTTGAGAAAAACTGTGCTATTGGGCTTTAAGGAGATAGCTTAATTTGGCCAGGAGCTTGCATATCCAATCCAATGGCAATTATGGGGTTTTAAATTGTTAACTGCCAGAAGCCAGGGGGGTGGAGACAGATGCACATGCATGCACAGATTGGCATACATGATACAGCAGGGGATACTTAATTTTTTTTTTAATGCTCGTGATTCGCATCTGTGCCACAACAGGAAAGTGTGAATGTCGGCCATCTTGTGTTGGCCTCCGGGCTTCAACAACAGAAGATTAGGCCACCCTGCTCCTTTGTGGTCTTGTAAAAATGCTTGAAAAATGGAAAAAAAACAACATTAGTATCCCAGACAATTTTGAAGCGTCGCTTTTATGTCACAGCGTAACTTAAATGCCGCTTATTATCTGCATAGAATCCGCTGTTGTAAAAAGCAGTATTTAAGCGACATGCATAATTACCGCTTAATTTTAACCTACATAATTAGCAATGCTTTAACTCCACTTTTATCCAACTTAAACTATACTGATTTTCTAAGTAGAAAAAAAGCGAGACTACAGGTAATTGATTATTCCTGCTTAAATCCAACTGATAAATATTTGTCATTTTTAATTTTATTACAAACCTACTTAATCCCTGCTGATTTATCTTAGTAAATTAAACTGAACGTTTTTTTCCAACTGAAAAAACTTAAAGGTGCTACAGCAAATACTTTTTCCCTACTGATTTAACTCTGCTCTATAAAATATTAGTTGAACTCCGCTTAAAAACAACTGAAAAAACTCAATAAAATATTTATATTATTTGTTGTCTGTTTTCCAATTATTTAGTGACTATCTAATCAAAAAATAATTAGTTATATTATTTTTATATCAACCAAATTGCTTTTTAACTTCACATATGAACAATTTACTATTGAAGAGCAGAAATAATGCACAAATGTCTTAAGTATGCAGTTTGAGTATTTTCTATAGAAAATGTTTGGAATTATTTATTACTACTTTAAATGAAGATTAAAGTTTTTAATCCAAATAGAGAACAAGGACACTGATATTACACATGACAAAATTTAGCATGACCATGGCCTAATAACACCAATATTCTCAAAACATAAATAAAAATACATTAAATTTTCTTCTATGCTGTATGTTCTGCCAATTTATGGTACAATTGCAATGATGAATATTAAATTATAGCTTAAATATCAAATATTTTCATGCAATATCAATAAAAAACCAGAAATCATAAAAACACATTCACAATATAAAACAATTCTTGATACATTATACTACAAACTTATGTAGTAAACAGAAAACTGTTTACTAAGAAAAAGTATAATCATAGGGGAGATAACTCTAAAGGGGAGCCAACTCTACAATCTTTTGTCCACATTCAAAAATACCACAATGGAAGCTTACTTTCTAATAAATTTAATGTAACCATTTTTTTTATTTTTAACAAGCAATAAAAACAGTTAAGAACTATCTTCATATGAACAATAGAATAAATGGAACTTTTTACAACAGCATGTTTTAGTTTATGTAGAAGTGCTATATAACTAATATCACCATTTTCCTCTACAACTGTTAAAAAGCAACATTTATAAACCAATGCATAATCAACACAATGAATATGATGATTATGAAGAAAGAACTATAAAATATATGTAAAAAGATATAACTTTACTGATAAATTCTCCACAATATTTAATTTGTCAGTGGACAGTTTGGCTTCAACTACTAAAAATATTAAATGTCCAATTCTTTTTCCATTTTTTGGCAAACTGCTTTTCACAGAAAGAAGAAACAGTGTTTCTGCCTCTGATTTACAGTACATATATTTCTTCAGGGCACACGGTTGTTGTTTGCTTCTGAATGTTGACAGCAAGTAGAATATGGTGCTGAATGTTATTTGTTTCCTTCAAATCTTCATAGAAACTAAAATCAATCCAAAACCAGACTTGTCAAAATGTTCTTTGTAAAGTTTTTCTGTCAAAACATCTTGATGTTATTATTCTTATTTTTCATTCCTTCTTGTCTTTGATGTACATTTTTTCCTGTAAAAACACAAAAAATAATATTGCAGAAAAAACTGCAAAGAAAGAACATTCATAGCTAAAGTTTGCAAATTCCACACAATAATAGAATGTTGACATAGCAAAAACCTTTTATTTTATTATTCGGAAATTTCTGTTACATGAGGTTTACAAAATGCATGTACCAATGAGCTACAATGCTTACTCAAGCCGCACTAGTGACCGGAGCAGAATCATTAGAATTATGCGCAACCTTAACTGCAGAGTATGTGTAATTAGGACATTATATTTTAACAATTTCTTTGAATTATGTCCATTTGAAGAAGTTGAACACACTTTTATTTAGTACACTTAACTGAATACCCTAAAAATTATCTCCCCTTTCATATGTTAACAGATTTTACACCCATATGTTTCCCCCTTTTTTCAATTGTGTGGCCATTCATTTTGTAGCCTGAATTCCCTTGACCTAATAATAATTTGTGTCATATTAAATTGAAATAGGCCCAGTATTGGCTATTTACCTTACTATTTTAATTACTATTGGTCTTCATACTGCATTTCAAAATTACTGACACCACTTCCCATATTTGTTGCACAATCTACAATGGACACAAACATGTATAATAAAAAACGACACTGTTCTCTACATTGATAGTGTATTCTGCTAAATTATGCCAACAATTTTAATGTTTCAGAGAAAACAAAATTATATAAGAAATTTTGAAAAAATGTCAAATTACACGAAATGATTCTTGTGGCGACTAATATGAATGTGCATATTTCGGTACTTCTACGAATATTGTCTACGCAATGTGGACTATAGGTCACTAAGGTCAATAGCAAACATGTGTAAAAAGGTACTGCATCAAAATTTGATATTTATCACAGATGAAAAATATTTACATTGTGAACATATACGTAGGAAAATGGTGAAACTTAAAATATATTTACCTCAAGTTGCAGGCGGCAACGCCGTGTAAGTGCATTTCTCTTAGTGTCGAAATGGCGTGTGGTGACTATCTTTACTTCTTTTCGACTTTTGTACTACTTTGTCTTCGAGACACATTGAAACCATAATTGTACGGGCCTTTTCTTGCTTTGCTTTTGAACATATTTTGACCGTCGTTTGCCATTTTTGTTTTACTCCGGGTACTACACTTTGGATTGTACGGAAGTTCAACTGGTTACAAAGAAAGTATTTTGAAGGGTACCAGAGCAGGTATGTTTAATGTATTTATTTTTAATTTCTTTTTTTACGTGATATTCTATGACAAATTGTTTGGACACATAATTGTTTTGTTTATCGGGTATTTTTGTTTGTATATTTTTCGGCTGATGAAAATCTGTGTAAACTTGTGACGTCGATTTTCCAAAGCCCGCGCATAATTTGAATTATTCAAAACATAGTCACATAGCTGGGCAAGTTTTTCGCTTTGGTTCAGTAAATTAAGTAAGTAGGATTGTTGTTTACAGTCGTCATATTTATACATAACGAAGAAAACTACATACTGATGAAAGCACATGACTTTTGTCATGATGATCTGGCATTATCGTTCATACGCACGTCACCGGTCATATAACTTTCAATGACCATAGAATAAAATCTATGCATTAAGTGAAAACACACAAAAAGCACGACAAACAAAAAAGGATCAAATACTATAGTGTTACTGAGCATTAAATCCAAGCATTATAGGCAGAAACATAATTAAGAACACATGCACAAAAACCATGGCATTTTTATTAAGGAAGTATAGGGTATAAATTAAAACACTATTATTTAGCTGCAATATATATACAAATAAGCATAGCAATAAGCATTTTATCTTAGTGCGTGATGCTGGGAGTCATTAAGGTACAAATAAATCGGGACATATAAGTTATCAGATAACATGTACCGAAAGATATTTATTATAGAGGGATTGTTTAGACATATGTTTGAGGGTATAATTGTAAGTGCATGCATTTAATTGTGACATTCCTACATATTCAAAATCTCAGTATGAGATTTTGAATATTTGGGAATTTAACTGAGAAATCTAAATTACACTATATTCAATTTGTATTGTGCTGAGAATTTTGTAGCCGATTTAAGAATGGTCATATATTGCATATATGTCTTCATTTATTTTGTAGACTAAGAATTCCGAAGGCCACCCTAACTATTGCAGTGAAACAACCAATTCAAGGAACAGCTACCAAACCTGCTCACCCATTCAGTCAAAACAACATAACCACGGTAACAGAAATTCTACTTGTATGTCCATGTGCAATAATGTTAATAAAAGAATAGCTAGTCCATTCATGTTTTACAACCTGTAAATGACTGGCGTTATTGATAAAATATCGTATATTTTCTAGAAATATTTAAACACAAAGATTACTTTAATTGTCAACACCAAGTCTCACTGCTGAAGGGTGTGCTTGATTCCAATTTTAATTGACGAGGATGGCCAGTTTTCCTACTGAAGGTCGGGTTTTACCCTGTTAGTCTGGCTTCCTTCCCCAATATTTACAACATAAATATGTCTTTTTAATTGACATTGACTGTTCTATTTTTTTTTATTTTGTAAATGTTGGTTTATGTTCAGTGTTTGCTTGTGAGATGAAACAATTTATATACATTTTTATTTGTAGTTTGTAAGCTGCTTTGATCTGGAAACAATAATTAAGTTTTTAGAGAGTAAGCTTAAAGAAAGCACTTTAGATGACTGGTAAGTTCATGAAGTAATTATAATTATAGAACATCATTTTCATTGAACTATATTTTTATTAAATGTAACTAATACTGAAATCAGGGGAAATTTTTTACTTTTATTCTTAAAGGAGCACACAAAATATCAAATAACAGTTGTTTAACACATATAACATACTCATTTATTAGGTTTTAAACTTTAATGCTTCTAAGAAGGGGAAGCAACTCATATTAGGAGAAGATAACTCAAATGAGTTTTTCTTAGACAAAACTATCAAACAAGTTTACAACTGCACGCTCATTGTGTTACAAATGTGTAAATTATATATATGTCTCTTATTATTTATTATTGTATAAATATCTTTAAATATTTAATACACGATTGTTTATTTTAGTATCAGGAGCAAAATTTTTTAGCTATCTTTGGAAATGTTACATAATTCTTGGAAATATTTGTACATTAAATGAAAATTATTGTAATTTCAGAGTTATGTGCTGCATATGATAGTTCATCAATCGAGAAATAAGGGAAGCAATGCGAGTGGAAAAGATGAGAAAAACTAAAACAGAAACTGAGAAGGTCAATTTAAACTTGTATTTATGTTGTAAATATTTTGTAAATAGTTATTTTCATAATTATATTATGTTATGTTTTAAAGGTTACATTATGCAACTATAAATATGAATGCTCAAATAAACTTATATGATTGTATTTTTTTTATCATTATTTAATCCTTTTAAACAGAATGAAGCAAGAGGTACACAAAAACAAGTACAAAAAAGACAGGTTTAGAAAATGGCCAAATTTCAGATTTAACTCGTGGAGCACAGTAATGCTGCTTTTAGCTCTAAAACAGCTTGACCTACACCAAATTTGCAATTTTTAATATCATGTATGCTTCAACTCAACATAGACAATTACAATTGTATTTACACATGAGACGCTAACACTTAAAACAGACTTTTTAAATTTCCAGCTTAAAACAGGCTGACATCTCCAACTTAAAACACGCTGACATCTCCAGCTTAAAACACGCTGACATCTCCAACTTAAAACACGCTGACATCTCCAACTTAAAGTACGCTGAGATTATACACTGAAAACACGCTTGTATAACCACCTAAAATCCGCTTTTGTACATTTGCTATATTCCGCTTATTTACCGCTGACAACTAATTTGCATATTCCACTTCAAATCCACTGATTTGTACCGCTTAATCCCAACTTCACCTAATTTACATAATTTAGACGCTTCAGCCCAACTTATTTCACACTTCTTTACCGCTTATTGTCCTAATCACTGAACCAAATATGCAAATTAGTTTTAAAAAGCGGTATTTCAGCAGTTCATTAGGTAAATATAAGTTGATTAAAAGTAACACTGATATACTACTTTTATTCAACTTTAAATCAGCTATTATCAAGCTTTTTGATAAAAAATAATACCGCTGCAATCATACTTAAAGATAGCTTTTTCTCAACTTAAAATTGTCCTGGGTTCTATTCTGGTTACTTTTAAATGATAGAGTTTTCTTTTCTTTGTTTTTCTGAAAAAAGGGGGGGGGGAGGGTAGAGACTTTTGAATTATGTTTACTGTGAAAAAGGAGCAGGTTGACCTTTAATTATTTTCATCTGTATACATGTGTTTGTTTATTTCATTTTAAAATTGAAACAACAATATAGATTCTTTTTGGAAAATCTTGTTGGCCCTTAAAAGGGCCTTTTTTCAGTAATCAGCAGGATCTCTGGGTAGTTTCTACTTGCAGCAGTCACTGTTGTGTACAGTTCAGATCTAGCTGTCCTTTCTTGAACTCTGGATTCTTACTGTGCAGATCTTTTGTCTTCTGTTCTTGAAGTCTGACAACACTTTACTTGAGTGGTCTTCTTTTTCTGTATTTAGCTATTTGTAGGTATTTAGTGCTATCTTCACATAGCTAACATCTCTCTGTAGACTGTAGAGTAGTGTATGAAGCAAGTACACTCATACATTCACTGTCAACTAATCTCAAGGTGCCAGGTACACTCTTCTCTTCTTGTTCTGTTATCAAGTTGCTGGATTTACCATCTGAGGAGTGAAATGTGAGATGGTATTGATTAGAACCTGCTGTCATCTCTGTCATTCCATGTACATCTAGACTGTGTTCATGAACCTCCAGTCTTGACTTGAGTCCATGTGATTGAATGAGGTGTTGGCTTCTTCATCATGAGCTTTAGATGTATAATCATTTCTTCTGAACAATTCATTAGCCTTCCTGTATTTACCAGCATGAAGAACTTTCCTATTCTGCAGTCAGACAGTCTTTCATGATAGGATTGTAACCAGTGGTAAACATCTTCAATACTACGCTTGCTGGTGTATAGTGTAGCCCTACAGCATCAACACAAAAATGATGACAGGACCACAGAACTGCAGGTTTGTTACAACTTATTTTTCTATTTAATTTCAAATTAAAAATGTTTCATTATTTTTCCCGTTCAAATCCAAATATATTCATTTTTCAAGCTAGATTTATGATTTTTAGGTTTTTAATAATTCTTATCTTAAATTTAGCACTACATCCAAAGACTTGTTGGTTAAAGTCGCATGTTAACATTAAAATGTTTATTTCTGTGAAATTTATCTTCAATTTACAATTAATTAAGCAATAGAAATATTAATTAATGAGTTATTTGCAATTTCTTTGAAATTTACAACCTGTTAAGGTTTATTGCTCTCCCCTTGACCTGAGGCAAGTGTAAGGTATGTGTATTGAATATTTTTTGCCACCTTTTTGGTGCATCTCAGGTATGTAAAAAGTTTTTTTTTTTAAATAGAATGTTTTAGGCCTTTTTTTCTCTAAAAGTTGAATTTTTAAAGCCAATCTTTATATTTTAAATAGAATTTTGAATGTTTTTGTTCATTTATTTTCTGAATTATTTCAAATATTTAAATTTCTTTAACATTTTAGATAGTTAAAAGTCAAAATTGCCAAAAAAAAAAAGATTGACTTAATTACATGTAGCTTTCTACTTTCTGACACATTTTACTTTTTGTAGATATCTTAAAAAGCAAGAAAGTTACAGCCATTTTAGTGAGAGGGGTACAGTTGGAAAATTTGGTTTTAATGAAGAGAAAATGGGGCTATTTTTCAGGCTTACGGTAGGTGCAATTGAATCCAAATATCTCCAAAACTATTGGTCAGACTGACATAAAATTTGGAAGAATGACTCGTATTATATCACACAAGGCATAGGGTAAGTTTTATTAAAATCTAGCAATTTTCAGCTTATATTTAGGAACGACAACACAATTAATGACCTTTGCAACTCGTTGTCCACGAATGTAGTTCCCCATAAAATAGTGTATTTCTTTGTAATTTTTTTTCTTTGGCTTTTTTCTTGTTTTGGTTCTACTTTTGGGGCTTATTGGAAAGAAGGATCTTTGAAAAAAATTTTAAAATTAAACATTTGATGAAATATAATGGATTAGGAGTAATTTAGTCTAGTGGAATAATTGCCAATTTCCTGTTTTCGGGGTCTCTCAGACTTCATCGATGAAGATAGGGATGCTTCCAGAGCTTTAAAAAAAGTTTGAGGTATTACAGTTTTCTGAATTTTTGATATAGTTTAGAAGAGGTATGGAACTTTCAGACCCCCAAATGGCGTTCCAGAAACGAAGGTGGAATTTTTTTTAATTGACTTTATGTTAATATAAACAAAGAGGGAAAAAGAGGTCTTCAACAATTGTGGTTTTGTTCCTTATGGTCAATGACAGATTTCGGTTATCTCCCATTGCCCGCCATTGTAATTCCATTGACCAAGTGCAATTGAACACAAAGTGTCATTAGTTAAATTTGGGTCTTTACAAAAGATGCAGACTTAAGTTGTCTGTTTCAAACATTGAGTTATAGAAACGGGTTAATGTCCCAAAAAGTCTCTTAAATATTGTATCTTGGGCAATATATTAATTATTCATATCTCGAGCATGTATTACCGGACGTCCACTTAGGTTAGCAATATATTTAAAGAGACGTGTCTAATACTGTTATGTCTAAACACCACGGTGCAAAATGATTGGTCTCTTGGTTGAACTTCCTACATGGCACTTCGAGCTAACAAACAAGCAAGTAAAAAATGACACTGTCATATAGAAACGCAATAAATTACAGAAAATTTTGTTTTGTTTGTTTAAGTGTTGTTTTATGTGGCATAAAACACCACACAAACAATTGTTCAGCAATATCGTGGCGTCCAGTTTTTATTGACGAATGTAGCCGGAAAAAACTCAGGCTTTCGATAGGTAAACTGGCAGTCCTTGTCAATTAAAATTGGTCATAAAAGATACCAATGTTGTCAAATTTATGAGTCGTTTTCTGCTAATTATTTCTAGAGATTTACCTGTAATACTGGAGATTTACTCTGTAATACTGGAGATTTACTCTGTAATACTAGAGATTTACACTGTAATACTAGAGATTTACTCTGTATTACTGGAGATTTACTCTGTAATACTGGAGATTTACACTGTAATACTAGAGATTTACACTGTAATACTAGAGATTTACTCTGTAATACTGGAGATTTACACTGCAATACTAGAGATTTACACTGTAATACTAGAGATTTACACTGTAATACTAGAGATTTACTCTGTAATACTGGAGATTTACTCTAATACTGGAGATTTACACTGTAATACTAGAGATTTACACTGTAATACTAGAGATTTACTCTGTAATACTAGAGATTTACTCTGTAATACTGAAGATTTACACTGTAATACTAGAGATCTACACTGTAATACTGGGGCCTCGGTGGCCGAGTGGTCAAGGTAGTTCGTCTACTATTGATCACGTGGTCTGTCAACACTGAGATTGCGGGTTCGATTCTCACTGCAGGCAGGGTGTACTCGACTCCAATCTTAATTGACAAGGATTGCCAGTTTTCCTACCGCATGTCGGGGGTTTTCTACGGGTACTCCGGCTTCCTCCCCCAATAAGAACTGGATGCCATGATATAGCTGAAAAATTGCTGAAAGTGGCGTTAAACACCATCAAACAAACAAACAAACAACAACACTGTAATACTAGAGATTTACTCTGTAATACTAGAGATTTACACTGTAATACTGGAAATTTACTCTGTAATATTGGAGATTTACACTGTTATACTGGAGATTAATACTGTAATACTGTAATACTAGAGATTTACACTGTAATACTAGAGATTTACTCTGTAATACTAGAGATTTTTTGCTTGTTTAAACGGACGATGAAAACGTCCACGGAATAATTGATATTTCCAAAAGTATTGGGAGGAACAATTTTTTTTTGCCAGTTTTTGATCCGTAGAATTTTAATCGAAAAGCACTTCATGCCTTTCTCTTTCTAAAATCTTGGTTTCTTTCTATCATCATGTTTTATATGATTTCATTCGGATTTGTTCGTGCTTTGATGGAAGTTCTAGTTTTTCTAATATAAGTTTTCTTTATGAAAGTTTGTGTTTCGTACAGATGATCGTGTTTTGTGGGACTTCTTGCAACTTTGGTTTTTTTGTTTTGAAGGACTTCGTGCTTTTTGGAGTTGGTATTTTCTTCTTACGATTTACAAGAAGCTTAACACAATCTAATTTATTAAAAGAAACCTAGTATTGAAAAATTGTATATTATTAAACTATTGGCTGTTTGACAATAATATTTTATGTATCACTACAGCCAAGTTGACGAAGTAGTTGCAGCTTACTTGTTGGAGGTCATTGCCTGATTAATCATACAATTCTGATATGACGTCCTGCTTTAGCTCTGTAAATAATGCCGTGTTAAAATTCCAATAAATTTAGTTCGCACATGTCAGCTGTGTGTTTTGTGTACATGTAAAAACTGACTTAAATAATTCAGTTTGTTATGTTTTATCCATAATTATCGTTATTGTTAATAATGCAGTTATTTTTAGCCTGAATTCTGTGATTTGTATGATTTAACATTCTCCTGATAGATTATTCTTTCTAACAGCTCTACATTCGGATTAATATGACGTCACAATTAGAATTCCGACATCATATACGCTCAACTGCCAATTTCAAACTTAAAAGGTACGTATATTCAATAAAATGACGAGTATTTATATTTATGACAATTTCATTTGCTTTTAACATACTGTTTTGGGATATATCTTATTAGTTTAAAAAAACGATATTACCATTGAAACCGTCCTCTTTGAACCGCTTCGAAATTTTAAAACATTTGTTAAACATATTAGAATCGAAATACAAAATGTAGATTATTGAAATCTGGCTCTATTCGAATAAGAACATGGTCAGACCTTATATTTGTCCTCATTTTATACCTCGCTATCGCTCTGTATAAAATGAAGACAGATATAAGGTCCGACCATGTTCTAATTCGAATAGAGCTCGATAGCAATAACAAATCTACTTCTTAATTTTAATCTGTCAGTATTTACTTATTTCGATAATAAGTTTGATTACCACGATAAAGCAAAACAATTGTTAAAACTTTTAGTATTTGTTTGAAATTGCATTAGTTTTCCTGCCCAGTGGGCATTATATCACTTATGATCACTCTTCGTGAAAGACAGTTTTATGTAAACTGCCATCAAATTATTGACATCAAAAATACAACCAATTTCCAGGCAATCAATTTTGCTACGCCTGACGCGCTTTTCGTCTATTCAAGACTCAACAGAGGCGCTCTGACCAAAAAATTGAAAATGCCAAACATTATATGAATATGAAGAGCATAGAACTATAAAACCAAAATATGCCGAACTGGAAGCCAAATTTTGACTAAGATCAACTTAAGCTTGGGGTAGGAAGAACCTTAGGGTTTTGACAATTTTGAAATTTAAACGGACAATTTCATAGCTTTGATGTGTTCTTCAACACACAATTGTTGATGCCGAAGTGGGCTAACTTTTGGGGAATTAAAACTCCACCAGCAGCGCTTACCATCACGGATGTTAAAAATCAAAAAATACAACAAAGTTCCAGGCAATAAAATTTGCTACGCCTGACGCGCGTTTCGTCTATTTAAGACTCAACAGAGGCGCTCTAACCAAAAATTGATAATGCCAAACACAATATGAATATGAAGAGCATAGAACAATAAAACCAAAATATGCCGAACTGGAAACCCAACCTATATACCTTGGGTAGGAAGAACCTTAGGGTTTTGACAATTTTTAAATTTACACGGAAAATTTCAAAGCTTTGATGTGTTAATGTGATGTGCTGTGAAGAATAAATAGCATTAATTGTGGTACTAAGACTCTCCCATAGTTGGGGAATCATATAATGCAGATGAGCGGGACTAGATTACGTCCGTAAAAATGGGAATTGTCAAAACGAGACCAGGAAAAAACGAGAAAAGAAAAATGAGGTGGTGCTAAACACCAACCAATGAACTATTATCAATAGTGATAGAGCTACAGTTTACATATTTATATATATATATATTTAAGTGTTATTATTTCCATATGATATATATTTTATGATATATCTTTACAGATCGGACTAATTTGTATATTTCAAATGCAATACTTACAGTACTTGAGACTGAAAACGCAACACTTTTAGCAATCCGTCAGTGTTTCAAAATCCGTCAGCAATTAGTCAGATCAGTCAAATCGTTCCAAATCCGTCACATCGTTTCCAATCCGTCTATCCGTCACTTGACGAATTTAGAATGATTTTACTGATCTGACGGATTGATTTGGACTGACCGGTCAGTGAAATTAAATATTTCGAAATGTGAAAATTCGTTTCACTCGCTAATATTAAAAGAATAATAAACATGTCAAGTGTTAATTTCCTCATTTCTGGTTCGTTTTACCTAAAAATGTTCTATAATTGAATTAAAAATGTTGTCAACTAACAAAAAAACCATCCAGGCATACATTTGTAAGTAACTTGTTTGTTTATTCTGACTGCATGTAAACAGGATTTCTGTCAAAAAGAGGCAAAACAGAATAAGCTGAAATCACGAGTCGCGAAAAAAGATCAATAATGGATTACGAAAATAAACATTTTCCTCGTAGCTATTGATCTGCCTCAAATGGAACGGAGTTTTTTTAAGGTTTACGTGACACGACCCACAGTGAAGACCTGCTTTACAGTAATTTGCTTTATTATATAATATAAACAAAATAGGGTTGTTTTTGTTTGTTTTTTTCCTTCGAACATTTTTATTAACTTTTTTTTAATACTTGCGTTTTTTTCTGATAAAAGCATATGTAATACATAAATGACGCAGAATTCGTTTCATCTTCAAATTATGAAGTTATACGTATCCGTCAATAAACTGACCGAATTTTGCATATAATTAAATGGCGGGTTCTGTATCGCTCTGATTGAAATGATCGCACTGATCGCTGACGGTTACCAAGGTAATGACGGATTCATAATTTTTGACGGATGTATTCGTCAGCAATCAGTTAGCGATCAGTAAGCGTTCCAAAATCTGTCAGCAATCAGTCAAAGTGTTGTGTTTTATGGTGCAAATACTGTAATACTTTATATTCTGTTGAAGTAATGTATCTAGTGAATCCCTACACTTTGATTGGTTAATCAAGACGGGGATATATACCGCACTTCGAAAGTGAAATTTATCATTAAAAGTTTTGCTGGGAATAAAAGTCGTCAAAAAATATCAAGGTTATAAAATTTAAAATGCCATAACAAGTTTCGTTGGATGCTTAAATGTGTTGAATGGTAGGTTCTCCAATAGTGGTGGTCCAAACTAAGTTTTTCTTCAAGCATGAGAAATGTCTAATCTAATTATATACTCTAGAATATTAGTACAAGACGACTTCAACAGAATATAATTGTTATTCGGGCTTCACAGGGGATACGGGTTCATATTCCCTGTCTGTATTCTATTTTCCCTTCGCCTCCGGCTCAGGGAATATAAAACACAGACAGGGAATATGAACCCGTATCCCCTGTGAAGATCCCGAATAACATATAATAGTATTCGTTCAAGTGTAAATGTTTTCTCATATTTTATTGGTCAGCTTATTCTTGGCGGGAATCTATTGTTTTACGGTCATTCTGTTTTTGTTAATACATTTGACAAGCTGGCATATTTTGTTGACATTACATTTTGTGTACCTTTTGATTTTGGAATTTATTGGACAGTTTATACTATATTTTAAGGTCAGTCTTTACTTATATTCCTAGTAATCCCAAAATATTTTAATATAAAGGATATTTTTTTAAAATACATGTAGTTTGGTTGAATGAGCGATTAATTGAAAGAGTGAACTTTTGAGAGTTTAACATCAGATGAAATAAACTATATAATTATTTGATTGGGGAGTTTTTAACGCCCTGCACCGACAACTTAATGCCCTTGGTCGGATGGTACACTATAAATTTTTTTAAAAATAGTATGATTACCAAGCGAAGCTTATAATTAATGACTAGGATTTGCATAAAATTAATACCTAAAGTAAAAAAAAACTATTAAATTTATAATTCTCTGTTTAACCTATAATTTCAGTAATTTCAGCTAGTTGTGTGAGTGTTAGAAATGATAATGACAAACAAATAAGTAATTAATCTACTTTTCGATTCAATAAAGGGAGATAATGCTGTTTTTGACATAGTTAATTAAATATTTAAGGTAATAAATATTTATACTTCAAAGTTCAGGTTAAAGAGAGTATTAATTATAATTGACACAATATTACTGAAGTACTTGAAAGAGCCATTACACCTACACGTGAGGTATGTTTCTATGTGTTTTATGCAGTATTAATCATTTGTGACTGTTTGCTAATTAGTTTTATGCAAGCTTTAAAGCCTTGTTCTTTTTTCTAATATTTAATGAGGGGGCAAGATATTTTTTTCAGTGTGCTTTTGGGCGTTTTTACACAACTGTTAGGTCGGGGGTTTTCTCCGGGTAAGCCGGCTTCCTCCCCCAATAAAAAACTGGCGCCATGAAAAATTGCTGAAAGTGGCGTTAAAACACAATTCAAACAATCTAACAAAACACAATTGTAAACTGGTTAAATAACCAACTGTTAACTGGTTTTCAACCATTAGTTGTTATCTGTTTTCTTAAAAATTAAAATTGTTGTTAACTGTTAAAATCAAAATTAAAACAGTATTTTCTGTTAATAGTCAGAACACTGTTAACTGTTTTACAGATTTTCTCCGTTATTCCCTCTAAATTTCTCAATTCTGCTGTTATCAGTTTTTTTTCGAGTGTAATTTAGAAGTGTTATTGATTGTTTGTTTGGTACATTTTGTAAACATTGTGTTTACCTTTTATGTTCCTTTGTTTATTTGTTCTTTATATAAAAGGGTATATTTTATTTGGAACCAGTTCAATTTCTTTTAAATCAACTAGATATATTTGACATGATATCTACTCAAGTAAACAGTGATTTCAATCTATCAGTATAATTAAACATATTGTATCTGAAATGGACAGAGAGGAATATCACATCTTCCTAAGTTATTATAGGAAAAGAAATATCCTGATGGTATTTTGTAAAATAAAATTTTTTTTTTGCAGGATAAGGGTAGTTTGTCAGCTCCAGAAGTCAATTTTGATGTTGATCTTGAAGACATATTATTGTTAACTAGCTGAAATAAAACTCATGAAAGTCGACCAAAACGTAACAAACCCAAATATGGTCCATCTAGTATATATAAATTAACTGTTATCTGTGTTGGGAATAAAATAGGATATTGTTCAACTATTAATGGACCCCCTCTTTAATTGCTTGCTTTTGTGTTTTCGGTTTACGTCATTTACAGAAAAACGTATCTAATTGTGAGCACATTTTAAAGGTGTATTAATAATGAGACAAACATATACATTTTAATACTGCTAGAAAGTGTAAATCATTTGCTTGTTCACCCTGTTTGATATTTTATTTTAGTCTTATTTGTAGGTGTGTTATTACAAGGCTTTTGGATGTTTACCTGTAAGTTTGGAATCTATAATTTGTAATACATGTAGAGCCATGGAAGTTAATTTACCTTTATTGAAAGGCCGAAAGCAACCCTACTACAATAACACAAATTTTTGTTGAAATTTAATTTAAGGTGGTGCTAATCACCAACCAGTGTGCTTATATCAGTTTATGAAAATAAGTGGTAGATGTTGACCGAGGTTCTGGGCGTTGTATCCACCTAATTTTTAAAAGTATTAAGATTTCACAGATTATTAAGGTAAAATTAAGAAAAATTGCAAACACACCAATTTTTACCCGAACCACCACTTTTTTTTAGATGCGCTCTAAACAAAGTTCTCTAATTATTTGGTTATATGTGTATTAGTCAATTTCAGTATATATATTCTTTCAGCGACTTCCAACGATTTCGTATGCATTTCATTTATTTGTCTTTTCTGTTCCCGTTTTAATAATTTACGTGTATACCCCTCATTCATTGAATTTACAGGCAATTATTAAATAGATCTTATTTGCAAAAAATTTGATTCAAGTAAAATCGGCCCACTTCAAAAACGCCCCCATTTTAAACAAAATCCCCCCACTTAACAAAAACGTCCAATCGAAAACGCCCCCACCTTGAGCAAAATCGCTAATTTACAAAAATCGGTATACTGTATTAAATTATTTCTTTTTATTATTTGTTTGATTGTATGTTATGATCCAATTTAAAATGAATCGTAAATCTGCTCTTTCTTAGGTTCTTCGTTTTTCCCAATCATCGCTCTTGTCTTGTTCGGACATTCTACGAACATTCTATACAGTTACTAGCCATTTTGTATGATGACAGTTCAAGAAAGAACACGTTTATATATCATTATTACTAATATAGTTCCTAATAAAAATCATTAGGTTAATTAGACATAATCGATCATCTAAAAAAAAAAACATTTATAAATGTTCACCAGCGACAACATTAATGCGTTATTCAATATAAAACAATAAAATCATAAAAAGCAGAAAATAGCTGCACAACTTAACAATTCTATACTATAAAGTGATTTTTGTAAGTGGGGCGATTTTGCTATTGTTTGGAGCGTTTTTAGCTGGGCGATTTTACGATTTAGCGATCATTTGCAAACAGTGGGGTGTTTTTGAACGGGGCAATTTTACCAGCTTCCTAAATATAAATATAGAAACGTCAGTCAGTTGGGAACAAAATACATGTCTATGTAATATAAATGTTGTCTACAAATAAACAATTGATAACAAGAGATTCTATATGGTTGACTTCCACATATACATTTAAGGAGCATCACTTATGTTGTCAAATACATACTTTCATCTTTGCAGTGGTTTTATCCTGGTTTGCCCACATTTAATTAGCTGTATAATCAATTAAGTTAAATAAACAAAAAAGACAATAGGTTTAATGACCATAAAGATCTATAGTCTGTTCTATTTTAATAGGTACAAAATGTATAGAAAGTATGTAGTTTTTATATATTTCTCTATGCAGAAGGAAAAGTTATTACATTTGTGTTGAAACAGAAAATTAGAAATTGTATTTTAAACAATACAATTGGTTAAAAATATGCTAATAAAACGAATAGATTAAACATTTAAAATATTGTTAATACAAAATATATATTTTAACATTGTTACAATAAAAATTATCCTAGATGAAGTAGATGAGATGCTGCGTCGGCGTTGTCAATCACACTGATGAGTCCTTGTTGGTAGCGAATCTTGAGTTGCTGTAGTCTGTAATCCATGGTTTTGCATCGTAGTCTGTTTGTTGGTCGTGTTCCTCCTGCTCCGTACTGGATGATAGTGTATTCTGTGTGTGCCTGTGTATTCTGTAAAACCTTGACGATCTCGTAGATGTTGGGATGGGAGTGCTGAACCTTCTTCATCTTGTTGTGCCATCCTTCCAGGTGGTTGGTAGTGCGTGGTCCTTCTGTAAGGTAGTGGTTCCATAAAAAACGTTGTCCTTCTACCCACTGCTCGGTAACATAGTCTGTAAATGATGCTGTGTTGGGTACGTTGTCAGCGTCGTTGATGTCTTCCAGAGCGTTGAACCGTACGTCTGCGGTTATTCTTAACACGGTTAAGATAGCCATCTAGAATCAAGCTGTCTCTCCCAAACTTGTTCTGGACAAATTTACGAGGTTGAAGTTGTGCGTTTGCCATACTTGCTGATAATGACCCAAATCCAGTGATTGCATATTTATATCGTACTAAAATGATCAGTTAAAAGGTCTTAGGCATCCAAAACTTGTTAAAATTGGAATAATAAATTGTTATCAATTATTATCCTTTAAAATTAAAATCTGTTCTTTCTTAAATTATAAAAAAACTGTATTTTGTTATATAAAATACCAATGAATTCTATTATATATGCCACACTTTAGTCATTTTAATGGTATAAAATACAGGTGAAAAATTAGACTATTTTCCAGAAATGAACTATAATTGCTAAAACAACAAAAACACCTTATGTTTATATATACCCCTAATTAAAAGTGGGCAAACCAGGATGACACCTTTGCGGTTCTAATCGTCCAAAATGGCTGTAATTATAGCTGCAGGGGTAAGTAGTTATCAATTATGTACTTTAAAAGAGGTCAATACGCGTTTATATGGACCTTGTATAATGATATTGACCGACGACGGTATAAAGCGTAAGCGTATTGGCCGAATTGTTACGTTACATATGGAAACCAGATCTGAAACTGTAATTTCTTTGATATGTTTCGTCTTTACACCCGCAATTGTGTTTATTTCAATCGTATACTAAAACAGAACAGATGTTAGTAAATGTAGCGTCAATATTCGTTAGAATAAAGACAATAGCGTCAATATTTATTAAAAAGAGAAACAAAGCGTCAGTATTTGTTAAAAATAGAAACAATTCGTTGTTTGTAAAAAAATTCACAGAATATTCTGTTAATCACGTGATTAGCTTAAACAATCATAATTGTATTACAACACACCACATGTAATATAGTAAGTATTTTCATGCATGTTTATTTCGAATAAACCATAAATGATTAGTTATTCAACGGATCAAAACGACAAAATCTGCCACAAGTCTGAAACTACCAACTGGTATTTTTGTTAAATCACGTGTAATCCATAATGAAGTGTACGTCGTCTTTTATACAGAGTTGAAATTTCGGTTAACAATATTAGTAATTTTAACAATAAATTATAAAAAAATACACGGAGTTATCTGCCTTAGTATTAAACAAATATTCCGTGTTAAATCATTGAAATTGGATTATCAGTATGCCATTATACAGTTCAACGTCAAATATAGGAACATATTGCCCTTCTCCGTATTGTTTAGAGTATTATATGAATATCTTTCCATATTGGACGTTATGCTTAAGTTTTTTAATTTGTATTTATTCTGTTAGCAATTATAATAATTGTTTCGCGTTTCATGGTCGTTTGTATCGTGTTTCATGCAAAAATCATTTTGCTCCGTGTTAAATGAACAAAATTCTGAACCGTTTATCATAGTTTTATTTCTCACACCCTCTATTGTGAACCCTCTTTTAACCAAAGTTTGGTTTGCATTAAGTTTATGGTGTTGCTTGCGCTAAGTTTTGATACTGAGGATCGGAAATCGCTTAATTATTAAGTGTATTTTAATAAACCTCAGTAATTTCTAATACAACATTTAATACTTGTCTTCATTCTAGGCTGCATTTCTTGGTGCTGCTGGAGCTGCTTATGTCTTCTTTAAGACGAGTAATAAAATTATTAAAAATTTGAATGAACTTCAACCAGGTGATCATATCAAATTCCGGAGAGGACTGTATTCCCACCGCGCTGTCGTCGTTGATATCAACTCGGAGAAAGATACGTATACTGTGATTCATTTTTCAGGAGAGATAAAATCAGGACTTCCGGTCGAAATTAAAAAGGAGACATTTAATTTTGTACCGAATCAAATAACATTAATACGTTACAGATACGATAGATTAGACAGAAGATTTACGGTAGAACTTGCGCAAAGACTTCTCAAGCTTCAGGAGACAACTCACATAATTTACAATGTTTTAACAAACAACTGTGAACACTTTGCCACTTGGTGTGTTACCGGTAAAGCCACAAGTGTACAGGTCAATAAGGCTTTGGCTCCGTTTGCTCCGTACATAAATATTGTTGGTAAAACAGATAGACCTTATAAAGATCTACGACTTTAACGCATATTATAAATAGTTCTAAAGATATGTAATAAAACATGTTACTGCAGATGTTCTAAAATAAATGTTTGTATTTAATGTGAGGGGCCTCGGTTGCAGTGATTTATTATTGATCACGTGGTCAATCAACATTGAGGTTGCGGTTCAATTCTCAATGCGGGCAGGTGCGCTCGACTCCAATCTTAATTGAAAAGTATTGTCCTTTTTCCTACAGAAGATCGGGGTTTTCCCTGGATCGATACACCGGATTCCTCCCTCAATAAAAAACAGGACTCCATGATATAGCGGAAAAATTGCTGAAAGTGGCCTTAAGCAACATTTAAACGAACAAGCATGTATCCCACGTACAATTTATTAGGTATATTTATTATATAGTAGGGGCCGCGGTAGCCGAGTGATCAAGGTAGTTCGTCTATCATTGATCACGTGGTATGTCAACACTGAGATTGCGGGTTCGATTCTCACTGCAGGCAGGGTGTACTCGACTCATAGGATTGCCAGTTTTCCTACCGCAGGTCGGGGGTTTTCTCTTGGTACTCCAGCTTCCTCCCCCAATAAAAACTGGACGCCATGATATAGCTGAAAAATTGCTGAAAGTGGCGTTAAACACCATCAAACAAACAAACATTATATAGTATTCTACATACAGTAGTTTTAGATATGCGATTCAGTGCACTATCTTGAATACATATCGCGCATTTTGACGAGAACCATTTATCCCATGCCTACGTTTTATCGCAGTGGCGGATCCAGGGGGGGGGGCGTAGGATCGTACGCCCCCCTAAAAAAAGGAAAGGAAAGGAAAAAAGAGAACAGGGAGGGTAACAACCAGCGCCAAAGGCAAAAATGTAATCCCCGCTCGTCCTCGCCATAAATTAATGCAAGATATAACTTGCGTGACCTATGACCTATTCTTACGCCGTTAAAATTCAAATAGTTCCATGACGTCATCGTTTTCACTATACAAATTGCTAAAATTTATAGTTAAAATTAAATTATACGGAATATTTAAAATTTCTTAGGCGTAAACAGACCCAAACCATATTATATCGTATAAACTGTTCAGAAATTTGAAGTATTACTTAAATACATTAAATAAATCTGTTTTAGTATGCTGAAATCGGTAGAAGCAGTTTATTGATTACGGAATACGGAATTGGTATAAAAGGCTATCCGTTTAATAGCAGAGCAATATTGATTGATATCAGTGGTATGAAGTTGCATTAAACAGATAGGTAATTTCCGCTGGGTTTTGGACGGAAATTCATCATCGTGTATAAAGCTCATTAGATACGAATGCAAATCATATTTGTACAGTATGTTGATGATATCGGCAATGAATTCAATATGCCATCCTGTAGGAATAACAAGTAGGAAAACAGCCTATAAAAATAGTTTTTTAGTAAGATATTTATTATCTAACGTACACAGTTTCTGTAGGAATGTCATTTTCTTATCGTCAACACGTGCAACTATTGGGTGAAGTCCGAGTAAACTTTGACACAAGTATTCTTTTAACAAGAAAGTGTTGAAATTAGTTTAGGGTAACGATGTCTCTAGATTTCATGTTTGTCCAGAATTCAGATCCGTATAAGTCGGGGGGATGGACAGCTGACTTGTATAAATTCAAAAGCACTTTTGGGTGAGTGCATTGTGATACAATTGCATTAATGGCAAAAAAGGTATTTCGACATTTTCTACATGCACTTTCGATTGTCATTTTAAGACTAAGCTTAGAATCTATTATTATGCCGAGGTGCAATGCATTATCCCACACAGGCATGCGTTTCCCATCAATAGTCCAAGAGTAGTCAAGAGTTTTGGAGCGATTATTCAACTTGAATCGGACAATTCCGGATTTATTTGAATTAAAACAAAAGCGCAATTTGGATGCATATTTAGAAAATACATTAATCATACATTGCAATCTGTTCGTATTATTGCTTTTGCATGAAATTTCGTCAGCAAGAGTTGGACAGTAGCTTGTAACACTGTAAATACCAGTATTTCTAAAGGACTGTTCAAGTTTTATCAATAAGTCTTTGATAAATACTAAATATAATAAAGCAGATAAAACACCACTTTGTCTTACACCTTCATGCACAAAAAAAAATAGGACATAATTTGGTCAACACTGACAGAACTTTCAGTATTAACTTAACAATCATTGATTATAAGCCATAGTTTACCTTTTACGCCTAAGTAAAACAGTTTACACATCATAGCAAAGCGAAGCGCCAGACAGTATCAAATGCGTTTTTACTGTCAAAGAAAGCTATATATACATTACTTTGTGACTCTAAATTATGATATACTGTTTCTCTGAGATTAAAGGAAGCAGTTAAACAACCCCAAAATTTTTGAAATCCTTGTTGTTGGGGATTAATAAAAGTTTGTCAACAAAAACATGATCAAATAGACGAGACTGAATAATGTTTTCAAACACTTTATAAGTACACGACAGTAGGCTAACAGGTCTGTAGCTGTCTGGAGACTTTTTACATTTTTATCACCTTTATAAAATGGAACAATCAAACCACGTTTCCATTGTGCAGGAATGTGTCCTTCTCGAACTATCAAATTAAACAATGATGCTAAACATCGCACGATAATTACACCTCCGTAACGTAAATGCTCATGTTACAGCTTGTCATACACAGACGCTTTTCTTAATTTCAATCTGTTAATAACATTATTCAATTCACTTTCCACTATCACTCCACCAGGTAAAACTTGTTCTGCAGTATGGTCTTAAGAAAGTTTGTGCATTCATTTTCTATCTTATGTTTATATTCTTTGTCAAATGAATTATTTGTTTATATACGTCACTATAATAATCAGCAAAACAGTTTGCTATTGATGTAAGGGTATTGTATGATCTATCTTTATAAGCAATTTCAGGGTATATCTGAGATGCCTTTTTTAAAAAGCGTTTTGTCATTTTCCAAAACAAGCGAATGTCACGGCCTGCAGCATAGTTCATTCTTTAAAACACTTTTGTTCATATTCTTTATTTGCTGCGATTTGTATACACCTGAACTCATACTTAGCACGTTTGTAGGACCTATACGAGTCATATTGCATACCTTCCTTGGCGACTCTGTGCCAGCCATTCTCGTCTAAATGCACGTTCATGTCATGTGCTTTCTTAGCATTGGCATTCCAATATGGTTTCGTATATTTATTATAACCACATTTCGAAATAGCTTTATCGGCTGAGCTTATTAAAATGTTCACGAAGGAGTCATATGCTTTGTCATCAGATGCCGCACCAGATTCTATCTCACATGTTCACAGTCCTATCTTTAATCTATTATCTATAATCTTTGTAAAGTTCTATTTCAGTATCATTCACTTTATGCCAAGCAGGTAGCCTACTTATATTATTAAGAATCTTATAAGGTACTCCCTGAGTTCTAATTTAACTATGATTGGGAGATGATCACTAAAGAACTATTACTGAAGAACCCCTCAGCAAGGATTTCATAAGATAAAAGATTTCCACACAAAGCTTCAATTACAAGTACATTATCGAACATTGTCTGTTTTGTAATATATGTGTATGATGGACCTTTATCCTCCCGCAAAACAAACTGTAGTAATTCGAAAAACTTGACAGATTTGTTTTCATACCATCTTGTTTTATGCAGCTAGCATTTAAATCACCTTTAACTATTATATTACCATAATTACTATATAATGTACATAATGTATTTAGAACATTCAAATGGTATTTGTAGTTGTCAATAGACTCATCTGCTGGCTGAGTTTATATTTGGTATCTCAGCTATCAGAAAAACCATTTTCTAAACTTGAAAAGTAATTTAAAGATTGAGGTTTTAACTTCTGCTCTGAAATTACACAAATATCACAATTGGTTTTGTTCAACAATAAACTTAAGCACAAAGGACATAATGCCTCGGACATTCCATTATAAAATTGTTAAACTAAATATTAATAATACCTGAGTAAAAGAACTAAAAATCAAGGTTAATATAACATATGGGAAATAATTCATTATTGTAATTAATTATTAATCGACAGCATTGGTTTGTCTGTCGCTTTGGTGATCACCATACCATTCTCTGTTGCTTACCCATCGCCTACATTTCACTCCTATGGGCCACACAATTGATCAGAACCATTTTCTGATACATTTAAATTTGCTGACATTATTCGTAGATTGCTTTTGGAACTGAAGAACCTTAAGAAAGTTACGTAAACACCTCTTTGCTCGAGATATGTAACTATACCGCTTCTGGTTGATTTAGCGTTAATACCATGTTTCGTTGTTTATGTTTTCTGTAATCGGCAGAGAAGGATTCCCTCGTGCAGTAATTTCGTCAAGTTCCGTTGATCTACAATTAAGATCAACAGGCCGTCGGGTATTCGTATGAGCATTATTGTCATGCTCCAACGATATGGGTGATTTCACGGGAAATGTATTGGATTTGTTGAGTTTAGTTACCGCGTTATTAGATTCAGGGGTATCCTTTGGGGACGCCACACTAGAGTATGAAGGTTTACAGCTTGTTTTTAATTCATTGATAACTCTTTGAACGTTAGCAATCAGCTTTTGAATTCTAGACTGTTCCATTTCCATTGTCTTCATTTTTTGCGTACACATTTCAAAATAAAAAAACTGGATGCATTTGCGATCAAAAGCCGTTTAATTAGTTTCTGGTTGGATGTGAGCTTCATCTAGTTTACTTTGTAACTTTTCGTATTCACATTTAAGTTTAATACTTATACCTGTAAAGATGTTTACTTTCTTAAGTCATTCGATTATAATTGACGTTCATAATTCCAACACCGGACTGTATTGTCGGTTAAGAGATTTATAGTATGATTTGTTTTTGTAAACGTCTACCTTGGAATATAGCAGAATAGAGTATAAAATTACAAACAAGTGATTATCATAATTAGTGACATGTATAACAGAGCAAACAAAATTACAATAACAATTTGATAATGTCATAACTTATGACACTTATGTTGGACTAGGGCAGAGCCAAGAGATACATATATACATGTAGGTAAATTTATGACATATGCATGTAAATAGAAGAGAGACAATTATTAGTTGATAAAAAAGATTGGTATAGTCCAGTGATAAATTTAAACAATAATATTTGATGATCTTCTTAATTGAAGACTTTGAAACACATAATTTCCAAACTCTCTGAGCAAATCTAAATCTTCTTGTATGAAAATCCAATTGAATTTTAAATGTTTTGTAAGTTATTGAATTTTTACAATAATGTTTGAAAAAATATTTCAGCATATAATGGACATTCAATAATAAAATGTAATTCATCCTCTGTTTTGTTCAGAGTACAATATTGACATTTTCTTTATGATCTTTTAATTTAAATTTGAATATCTATCTTTCTCTACCCTTATTCTAATCTTGCACAATGCTTGTCGAAATCTAAAATCTTTTAAACTATTTTTCACATCCAAATGTAGTTTTAAAAGAAAAATATGTATAAAGTTTCCCTTGCTCAGAATTTAAAATCTTATTCCTATAATCTTTCCAAAATTGTAGAAAACTATTCAACAACTTATCTTTTACTTGTTTGATAAATTGGTAAACACGTAGTTTTTTTCATTTGTTTAAAACATAAACCAAGTTTTTTCATAATATTATCTATAGTAGAAAGCAACGAGCTTGTATTATTTTGACAAAAGATTTTTACTGCAAACATATGCATTAAATAATAGTCCATCATCCATATAGTCTAATCTATAATAATATTTTAACATTGATAAGATAATAGAAAAATACATAGGATATCTTCCAAATTCAGACAGACTACAAAATTGCTGGAGCTATATATAGAATACTTATCTGGATCATCCGATACCTATTACCATATTCACGATTAGGAAGAAACAGTATACGTTTCGATCATCTTATCTTAAGGTATCCGAACCATAATTGAAGTTACCGTTTAATTTTATTTTTCGACCAAGAAATATAGCTTAATTAAATCAATATATTGCTAATTAATGATACAAATTAAATATATTGTTCTAGTATAAGTCAATGTTAACATTTTTTATAAAAAAAGTTAGTTACTCAAATAGTATTTCCGATGTTTGCCGAAAATTACCGAGGTCTGCTTCATTTAAAAGCAATGGACATAAAGGACATCAAATATGATCACGTGGTCAATTATGGTCCGGATACCTTAACTGGAACATCATTCGACGAGGACAACCATTTGGGTCACAAATCACGGGACGAGGCACTGTTTGCTGATGGAGCATGTGGCAGCGGATATTTATAATAGCTCGTGGTATCCCTCGTGGTACCCGTTTCTTTCAAATGTTTTTTGACATCTTACTTCATAAAAAAATTCATCTCTGTCTACTGGTAATTTTTCCTTCATTTTTATAAAATACAATAATATTACATTTCTTCACTTTCTGGTATTTAATAAAAAAGACAATCATTGAGAGGGCGGACAAGGTAGTGGGAGACAGGGAGAGAGAGGGGGGAAAGGAGCAAAGGGGAGGGAGAAAGGATCAAAGGGGAGGGAGAAAGGAGCAAACGGGGGAGACAGGAGCAAAGGGGAGCGAGAAAGAAGCAACCGGGGGGGGAGTGAAAGGAGAAAGGGGGAGGGAGAAAGGAAAAAAATATATAAAAAGAGGGAGGTAGTACTGTCTAGTACAAACATATTCTTTAATTCGTACCTGAAAATCATTTAATAAGTGCCAATTCATTGATTTAATTGCAAAAAGACTAAAATTATTTACATAAAGCTCCAGTAAAGAGATAACTTGCATCCAAATGATCAGTCTTTATCCACTCATTTAATTCATATATGGTATAAAAGGGTCAGTGTGGAAAGAGCATGGTACAAATTGTTTACAACGTACAGTACAAACTGGTAGATTTAATATGAAATATAAAAAAAAAATATTATTGTTTTCTTTTAATTTAATGTTGTGCATTTTCTTTGTATCTGTATGTCTTACAAAATCAACTATCCACCCTGTCTGATTGATATTGCTGTGTAAGAGACGGCACATTTTGTTATAACCCTGTATGTCCATCCAACTGATTAACGGGGTTAACAGAAATGTGATTGTAGCTACATTAATTGCAAATTTTAAAGTTCTACAGATTTTACCAATAAACATTTTAAACATTAGCATCTATTAAATATGGGTATTACATTAATTTGAAGCATGTAACGTGTGTCACATGTGTTAATATTCACATGCATGTAACACATGTTAGACATGCATGTGACACACATGTAGGGAAAACACACATGTATCACACATGTAAAACGCATGTGTTACACATGTGATCGGCTACACATGTGTCACATGCGTGGCACTTTTAGCCTAGTACAGACCAGCTATACAGACTGTTTGAATTATTTTATAAATTCATTACGAACTGATTGATTATGTATTGGCCTTGTATTGATTATCGGTCTTCTGTCATGGCCTTTAATCCTACAGGTATCTTGACCAATGCAGCCAAACTCAAATCAATATGAGCCAATCAAGAATCAGGTAGTAAGTAATACTATATTCTTATATAATCGAGATTCCCGTTAAAGACTGATGCTGCATTTTCAGCAGTGTAGACAGTTATATATACCTTAGTATCATAAGCAAAAGCTTAATGAAACCTATATCAATAACAATATCATTTATGAATATAAAGAACAATTTAAGAAGGCAAGGAATGGAACTATAGGGCACGTATGTCCACGTAGTTTTACCATTTACAGAAACCCCCGTTAAACTCAAATCATTGAACCCGTCCCGATAAATATTTTTTAAACACTCTTTTAATCTTTTCTGTCATTTTGCCCTTTTAATGTTTTACAATTAAAACATTATTAGTGTTATGTAAATATGGAATATAGGACATTTTGTTTGTGATACAGACTTTATCACGGCCAGTATCAGGTGAGCCCGTAGGTAATTTTCAAAAAGAGTATTTTTGGTCAATGTAGGCCAAATTTTTTAGGAACTACTTTTATGGTCGAAGTGATCTGTGAAAAACGGTTTGCTACGTCATTTAGCGTCAACGTCATTCAATCGGAATGTGGCGTGATGAATGGACGTGTTTTTTCATTAATCCTCTGTAAGGCAAGTCTTTTTTTATCGTTTATGTAATAGTTTGTGAATAAGAATCTTTTAAATTACTCTTATTTATCATATGGGGTGTCAAACTTTGTGTTTTTGTTGCTAACACCCAACGTTTCTGACCGATTTTCTAATTGAGTGTCAGTTTCACTTTTTATTGTTTTCTATACTTTGTATTTTATATCATTTCTGGTAACTGTTTGGTGCTGTGTTATTTTTAATTTTAAGTACTTTGCAGTGGCTATGGGAGATACGATTTACACATCATTTATTAAGAAATTCCGATTGTAATTCCAATGAATATGCGATGAGTTGTAGGTTCTTATGTAGGCCGAATTTTCCTGCCGTAATGATCCCATTACAGTTTTATGATTTGTCGGATTAAACCCCCAAAATGGCGAGGTTATTCGCAATTTCTTGTGGCGAATGAACAGGAATTCGGGATTGTCACTTGCTGTTGATGTTTATGCAATTTGAAGATTGTTATGTTCTAAAAAGATTAAAGAGAATTGATTTTAAGGGAAATAACTCTTGATTAAATAAAGTCAGTTACTTTTCAATTATTATATAACATGTTGAGTTAATTTGTATGCAGTGCGTTTCTGTAGAGTTTTGTTCAGATTATTTAAACTGTATTATTGTTAACGGAAGATTGCTGCAAAAACGGAGCACTGGTGGTCGCACTGTGTTCGTTTTCTTTGCCTTTGGGGGAGGGATGGGGGTTAGAACTTTTTTACCTTGCTTTCATGTTTGTTTATTTTTGAACATTCTGTTAGTTACTGTGACGTAATCATTGTTAGATTCTTCCGCAGCCTACTGAAACGATAAATTTGGTGATAAATGCCAGTACGTTGTTACTGACTTTATCACCGGTACACATCAAAGGGAAAATGTCCAAATTACCGATAAATTAACATAACCGATTTAAGTGCACCACGTCAAAATGTGTCGCCGTCTTTCTGACAGCCAACATACTGGTAATATATTTTGCCCATTAACAACAATCAGCTTCTTTATTTGTAGGTATACGCATCTTGGCGCAGTTTTTAAAAACTGAATACTTCATCGCTGTAAGGATTGTCGCTTTCTTGGGTCATTCGAACATTTGACGTTCATAATTCCACCACAGGATTTCATTGTCTGTTATAGGATTTATTGTCTGATTTATTGTTAAACGTCTACCTATTGTGAATTATTCCTCAATTAAGCACATGTAAAACGATTATGATGTGTATCCTTTGCTTAACTTTTATGCGAACTAATGACGATGGAATGTTATTATACTTCATAAAAATACTACAAAATTTTGTTAAATTGTAGTGAAATAATTGTTTTATAGGCAACTTGTTCAAATTGAGCAAAACTATTGAAATTTTCTGAAACGCGCGAAATTTAGATCATGGAATAATTCAGCATGTTGAATGGGCAACTAATATCAGAGGCCACACTTAAAACGTTGTAATTACTCCAGAAAAATCCAAAACTATTTCGAAGATACCCTCTGTTGTGGAAACAACAACTGGCATCTCACTTGATCCTTCGATCATTTTGTAATCGTTTGTACTCTAATCTTTTAAAACCTCCGAAGCAACGGAAACCATTATCACTTCGAAGATACAACGAAATCAATATTAGTACCTTTCAATCAGACATTAATAGTTCATGCCTATCCGTACAACAGGTTGTAACTGTTTATTAAACTGAAGTCACTGAGGAACTAAAAATGCGAAAGTCAAATCTTACTGCTGATAAACAAATTTACAATGAATGTTGTGCTTCGCAAAGCAAGTTACTTCAGAAATGCAATACCGAGTATTATTTGAGCAAAATATCCGAGTTCGGTAATGACCACAAACGCCGTTTGAAGCTCACGAACAATCTCATGGGAAATACAAATGAAGTAATTGTACCATCGCATCAGACAGAAAAAGAGCTAGCCCTCAGATTTACATTGACTGTATTCACGCCCGCTTCTATTGAGGAGGTACGCATAACCATAATGAAAGCTCCAAGTAAATTCTGTGAACTTCGCGTCTAAATTCACAGTCTCATTACCGTGTATATATATATACTGAACGAATCATTTCAGAAATTTTTGGTACCTGATTGTTCAAGAGTGCTATTTTGAAACCGCTTTTGAAAAAAAAGGTTATGACAATGACGTTTTGAAAAATTATCGGCCTGTATCAAATTTGCCGTTTGTGTCGATAATGATAGAAAAAAAGTCGAAAAATCAATATAGTTCGCTTATAGAGCATGTCATTTCACCAAAACATCGCTATTACGTGTCCACCATGACATTTCAGTTTAATAATACTCGATACTAATTGATGTACCGCACTTCTGATGTTAGATCTATCAGCAGGTTTCGACCATGACATACTGCATAAACGATTACAGTATTCGTTCAGGATATCAGTAGAAGCATTGAGTTTGTTGAACTCTAACCTAAGAGATAGAACTCTGCGAATTGCTATCGGGTCTGCCTTATCAGACGAAATCAAATTGCAGCAATGGTCCCACAAGGATCGGTTTTGGGACGAAAGTTATATTGCATCTTTTCGAACTCTATCGTCGAAATATCCAGACGGCACAACATGTCTCACCACTGCTATGCGGACGAAACTCTAGTGTATCTTGTAATTAAGCCTTTAGACAGCTGGAAAAACATTTTTCACCGACTAGAACTGTGTTTGTCTGACATCAGCACATGGATGTGTAGTAATATGATCAATCTTAATAAATTTAAAACAGAACTGTTTCGCCTCAAAAACATCGGGTCAAAGACATTTCGAACTGCAACATCTGTTTTGAAGGTAAAGTCGTTAGTAGCGCAGATTGTTTCCTTTTTCGATATAAACTTTTGCTGTATGTGTTTAAGATTCTTACCGGGAGGAACGCCCTACCAGAACTCGCTGAAATGTACACTCCATGAAAATCATTACGCTCTGAAAATAGATCTCTTTTAGTGACAGCAACTGTTCGTACAAAAGCTTACGGCGAGAGACGGTTTGATAAAGCTGCTGCTCTACAGTGGAACGCCCTACCAGATGATATGCGGGACACCACTTTATTATTTGAGGTTTTAAGCAAGCTTTTTAGTTGCTTCTAATGACTGTAATGGACTTGTGACAAACGTTTGCATCTGTGGTAAAATTGTTTTTAAGCTCAGTAATATTATTTTATTCATTTATTTAAGTATATACTTATAATTTTAGTTATTAATTTTCTTGCATTTAAACTATTGTAATAACTGATGTTTGTTTCTTAAATTCTTATTTGATTTATTTAAAGTTTGGTTTTTAATTTTTCGTTTAGGTTCAGTTTTAACTTTTATATTAAATCTTGTTTAAATAATTTTATCCATTAAAACAATATGCGTTTTTACATTTTTAAGTTGTACCTCCATATCCGACTTAATTCAAAATTTTAATGGAGTTCGTAATTGATTTCTATATTACTACATTTTATTTTCCTAACCATTAAATTTATTTGCATATTTATTGTTCTATGTACAGCGCTTTGACCATTGTATATAAAAGATAAAGCGCTATATAAGAACTGTAAATAATAATAAAAAGAAAAAACATAACAAAAGCATAGAACGCATACTGCATGTCATTTAGTTATTAAATATATCAAATTTCATTTTAATGTTTATGCTCACCTGCGTCAATAAAAAATACAAGAAAGTAAAAATAATATATTTTTAACTGTTTGGTCTACTGGAACGAGAATGAACGAGATTTTGTAGTAAGCAGCAGCTTACGATGTCATTCAAAATCCTATTAGCCATGATTGCTGTGTTCGGAAGGTTTAAGGCAGCAGAGTCATTACTGATGTTTTTATGCTACAATCATATGCTTACATTTATACATAACATGACAATTTCTTGGTAACCACAATTTCATAACTTTTTTCTAGTTGTTAAATTCGATTCTTATTTTGGACAAGATGTGTTCAACTTCGAAATTAATGGAGAAAGGTTGTAATTCTTCAGAAAAACTAGACTCCCAATTTTTGAACAAAACATTATACCTGAATAAAGAATTTTCTACAGGAAATCATTTGAGCATTTAGGACTATTTTTTAGGAAAGACTACATGCATTACGGAGGACCTTCTTCGATGGGAGAGAACACCAGTCAAGGACATGAAACAGACAGTTCAGGTAAACTTTGAAAATTACTTGTAATAGTGTACTAATTTTTAATAAGGTCAATGATGTCCATGGATTACTTCAATAGTGAAAATCATGATTTTAGTTTTTATGTCAGATAAACTGACATACAGTTATCTTCAAGTAAATATCATGATCTTATACGTTAGTCACATGTTAGTCTTTTTGGTGCCAAACTGTAATATTTTAATTTTCCTTTAAATATTCAACAGCTGAGCAAGTTTGTCTATTTCGTATAACCTAACTTGCTATACTGACTTCATAATTATAGGTATTGATGACGTTGACTATACATTCTTGTGCAAACAACAAGTCACGACACTAAAAACTGTGAATTGAAAATATTAATTTACTTCTTGTAAAATATTGTTTTTGTTATTTCTTTTCATAGTATTGAATTTAAAATATAAGAATTGTTTTCAATTGTTGGTTAGATTATTGGATATAGAAGACTTTGCGTGAGTTTACGCTAAACATAAACCGCTTTTCGGTTTATTGGCTTAAACAGACCCAAAGTCGTCTATATTCAATAATCTAACCAGCAATTGAAAACAATCCTTAAACAGATCAAATTTCCATTTTCATCTCATTTTTCAGGACAGAATAACAAACCAGCGTTTTATGAATCGTTAACACATTGGGACAATTACAATGGAGAAGTTATCAAGTTTGACGCTGTTAAAACCAACATTGGGAATAACTACAACCCATCGAATGGAGAATTTACTGCGCAGAGAAATAGAATCTACCAAATTTATTGTGTTATTATGGCTTTCACATACAATTCCGTAAACTACCAGGTTAAAAAGAATGATGACGTTTTTGCTGATGCATATACTAGTAAGATTCTAAATGGTTCCAGTACTAACATGTGGATGGTCGAGTTAAAGAAAGGAGACCGTTTTCCTTAAACATAATTCATCTTCGCAACGTATTCAAGGACTAGGAAACTCATATTTCGGAGGATATCTTATATAATCAATAAAGTAATTCTAGTCATTACTTTGTTTCTTGTGTTTTGTTTCATTTTGCTTAAAATACCATAGGCAGTAATATTGAAATCCTTTTTTCCCTACATCCTAAATCTAACTTTACAGATATTTTGGTTGAGTCTTTACTCATGAGTCTTTATAAGACAAAACATTAATTGACGTAGTGAGTTCTATAAGCTGTACTTTGTTTGTTGACATTGATTTACAAGCAATTAACAATGTGTCGATGGATATCACCACCTCAGAAATCACACTCATGGTTACATGAAGGATCTTTTAAAAAAAATTCCTAGAGGCCTTGATGGCCGAATGATGAGGTAGTTAGTCTGTATTGATAACGTGGTCTGTCAACACTGAATTTCGGTTTGGAGTCTCACTGGGAACAGGGTGTGCTCGACTGCAACCTTAATTGACAAATATTTCCAGTTTTCCTCAAAGGATCGGGGTTATCTCTGATTACTCCGGGTTCCTTCTCCAATAAAAACTAGATATTGCTAAAGTGGTGTTCAAACAAACAAACATACAAAAAAACTTTCCTAAGTTGCGAAAATGGTTTTCTATCCTCAGAGTGTACACGGCTTTAGCCGGGTTCGGTCTTTCTTTGTGAATGTTAGTGTTCAAAAAACTTCTTTGCTTGTCATTATACTTGGTTACAGCTTCACTGGTGAGTTGTGAAGAAACGCCAGTCGGGTGTAGTAAATATTTGAAGCTTAGTTTCTTTTATTACATGCCATTGTAGTCGATATCTTATGTCTTGGCTTTCTCTCTTTGAATTAGATGTAATGCCAGCCAATTACAGTTGTTTTAAGTCATTTGGAAGTGGCTAAGTTTGTTCCAGAACGAATAATCGTAGCCTCGCCTTTTTTAAAGTCACGATTGATCCGACGAATCGCAACACTAACATCAGATAACGACAGTACAATTCGGCCTCGATTTATTAGTGGAGGACATCTAGCAAACATATAGCTTTGATGGCAGATGTCAAGAACTTTGTTTATACCAGGATATGGAAATAAAAATGATCGAAATCTTTTGGCTTTGTTTTTCTTATCCCAAATATAAGTATTCATATAACTATTTAATATATCTATGGGTTGTAATTGAAAGTATTATTAGGGCTAAAACTGGTAGTTTAACTCTTTCTTTTTATTGTTCTGAATCCATCGTAGTAAACACAATAGTCCTTAATAGAGCTGGCTAATTATGAAGGATGTTTTCCCCCCAAAAATAACCGGATTTAGTCACTTTCCTATGCTTAGTAATACAGGTACCAGGTAAACATCATGTTTTTGAAAGTTATAAGACAATAAAAAAAAGAAAATCCTCCGTTTACGTAATGGGCGACATTATATGGACGACAGGGTTATGAGATTGATACAAAGTTTTGGTTTAAATTGACCCACTTGAAGCGAACAAACAATTTGTTTTACGTTAGTGGCCTCGGCTGCCGATTGGTTAAGGTTTTCGTTTACTATTGATCACATGGTTTGACAACCCTGAGATTGACAAGGACTGCCAGTTGTCCTACCGGAGATCATTGTTTTTCTCTGTACTCAAGCTTCCTAACCCAATATAAACCGGACGCCATGATATAGCTGAAAAAGTCTAAAAGTGGCGTTAAACACTATTCAAACAAGCAACCAAAACGTAATACTAAATCTTTTATATGTTAAAACAAGCTGAATGTGACTATTACTTGTAGATGAAAAAATTAACGAAAGAAATAAACAAATAGGTGCCATAAATTAAAGTACTGGCTTTGAACATTCATATAAATTAGTGTCTAAACCAGTTTAATGAATCCCAAACCCTCCCACTGTACTGTTTGCTGATCATTTTTCAGTTGTTTTGAGTCCTATTATCCTATATTTTTGGACAATGTATTGATATTGATTTTATCATGCACCCTACATTTTACACTTTTTACCTGAAATTTTCGGCTAGGTATTCTAATAATAGTCTGACATCACAAACAACAAATGGTATTTGCATATACATGTCGTTTGTATTTCCGCTCAAATCTGTCAAAGACACAAGATATACATGAAAATGGTAAATTTTTATTCGGAAATCAACTAGTAGACAAACAAGCATTTTCAATTGAACATATAATACAGTGCTCTATATATATTTTATTTCATATTTCGTCTTTAGACTATGCCGATTGTTTAGTATTATAGAAGACGAAATATGGAGGTAGAAAAATCTCAGAAATCTCATCTTGTGATAATATACCTTAACACACTCGTTCAAGAGCAGTATGACTATAACATAACCCCAAAATGTTTCATTTAATAGTAGTATTATTTTGTCATGTTTTAAACATGTGTAATATATTGAAAACATAATAACCTTGTTTGCCATATAATAACTATTGTATTGTCACGATTACCTTCTATAGTTTAGAATGGACCAGCAGCAGCTAAAAATTAGTTCTTCAAACTGTCTTGTACAGTGGAACTTGTCCCAAAAATTAGCAGTGCCACTCAATATCAGTCCAACAGCTGTCATTAAGGGAAAAAAGTTTCAACAAGCATTCTTGATCAGAACTGCTGTGCAAGTCCTTTCAGTTCTTTTTCAATTAAATCTTTGGAAAAAGTGTATTAAGGTATAATACTGAGTTAAACATATATTAGAAAATTAGAACAATAATGATTCCTTTACATGTATTTTGTTTTATATACTGAGAATAATAACATACCAGTATATGGTTTCAACCTTGAATTTTATAGTAATAAAATTTCTGTGCATTAGCCTACCAAGAATGTATGGCTGGCAATCTTTAAAACTGAAATTTGTCTACGTTTAGTGAGGCTTTGATTCAATGGTCGAGTGGTTAGTCATCTACTTTTGATCATGTGCCTGACAACACTGAGGGTGTTCTGAACTCCAATCTTAATTGACAAGGATTGCCAGTTTTCATACCGAAGGTCAAGTGTTTTCACCATATTCTCTGACTTCCTTCCCCAGTAAAAATTTGATGTCATATATACAATTTAGCTTAAATATTGCTAAGAGTGGTCATAACTTCCAATCAACTTTAATAAAATATTCATGTTTCACACACAAAATTTAAATAAAATTAAAACTTTTCTATTAATTTATTTTCCATCTTGAGTGTTTTTATTGCTTTATGAACTGTTAATGTTTCCATTGCAGGAAGTCACAAGTTGAGGATTAAAACCAATAAATAACCAAATGAAGATGATATTAACAGATAATTTCGTTACTTTGTATTGAAATAAACAAAAACAATTATTTTTATAATTTTTTTTTATATATTTATATCTTGAAATGTTAAAGAATTATATACGCTGGTAATCTGAACTGAACCTTTTCAAAAAGTTGTACTAAATATGTAAACATATGTAACGACGCTGGCCATGTTAGCCAAACATTTCCATTATATTTGCACAATATGCATGTATTGACATTTACTAATGACGTATATATATGTGTTACAATCAACTTTGGCCAAAATTTGAAATATAGATATTAACATCAATATGGAAATTCAATAGAGAGGTACAGTTAAGTTAAACATGTCATAATTTAAATCACCTAAAATTATAATTATGGTAGTTCAACTTTAAGTTTAGCAAAATCTTGTAAAGATTAACTTCCTTGTTGTGTACATAAATTTTGCTGTAATTTTTAATAAATGATATTTTGATGGGTAATGTCTTTTTGTCTTAGCAGCCTTTACAATAACTGAGCAAGGCGCCATTTTAGGTTGTTTGTCATTTGGCCTCCATCAATGCATGGTACATACTATAGTTGTATTTTACCACGTGGAGTTGTCACTCAAATTTCTAGTTTGTATTATTCGTCATACAATAAGCAAACATAAATGATAGTTTTGTTAAAATTTTTATTCCTATTGCTGGTTTTTTCTTATCGTCGAATGTCTTAGCAGCCTTTTCCATGTTTATAAAAACCTAAACAAGGAGTTACTTTAGGTTGTCTGACATTTGGAATCCATCAATGCATGGTATATTAATCATTTAGTTACATTTATCACTCAAAATTCTAGTTTTCTCATTTGTCACACAATGTAAAAACATAAAAACGAATTTATGAATACATTCATTTCCATTGCAATTCGTGTGTACCATACTTTTATTGTTACTAAATATACGATACACAATAATCAATACTTGTGACTATATTTAGATCCTTTTAATCAGTGACTGATTTCAAGTCACCTGTCACAACAAAATTTCTCTCGACAAGAAGCAATCGCCATTTTGATACTATTTAAACAATTTTAGCCAATATCCACCAAAATCTAGTTTAAGTATCTAACCATATAATGTTAAACTTATTGTTTATAATGCAAGTTGTGTTATTTAAATGTGACATACAATGGTGTTTTATGTTATTAATGCATTCTAAGGTAGTGCAAATGTGCAAATACCATTTTTGAAGGCCAACATTTGTATAGGCTAGTTGTTTAAGGGAGTTAATTCTAAAACTTTAATTATAGCAAAATCTTGAAAAGGTTAGCTTTCTTGTTGTGTACATAATTTTAACTTTCTTGTTGTGTACATAATGTTTGTCGTCATTTTTTATGAATGACATTTTGATCGTATATTGTCGATATTTGCTTCCTCTTTACGTTATTGTTGGGTTTTTGCCGGTTCTTATTACTATACACATCGCCATAAGTCAAGCAACACCCTATTATTTTCGAGGGATTCATTTAAGATTTTATATATTTTAATTTTTTTTAAAGACATGACAATTTATTGAACATTAATGACAAATGAAACATATAAACAACATGTTAAAAGTCGCTTTACTTATTGTTTGATGAAAAAATGTTCAAAGCAAAGATATAAAAAAAACAGTGCAAATATAACTTTCATTTGTCAAAAAAATAAGTTTGATTGCATACTTCAATTTCATGAACTTAAAGTAAACACATCATCACAGGTCAACGTTCAGGGAAAGAAAAGTCACTCTGAAATGTGTTAAACGCAAAAATACTCAGTAAGTCGTTTAACCACCAAGCTTCCGGTACAGTTCATTAACTGTCCTCCTCATGCTGTTGAATAACGACGCGAAGAAGTGTAGCATGTGGTAAATTTTGAATGGCTACACGTATTTCTTGGACCATTTGACAAGCAGGTGCTCTGTCAATGATTTTACGGCCAATGATATCCCACAAATGTTCAATTGGATTCATATCCGGTGACATGGATGGCCATGGAAGATGCTCAATAGTGCAATATGATGATGGCTTTAGTACATTAATAACGCAAAGTTAATATTCATTCAGACTTTTGAAATTATAAAAAAGATTTAGGTGTTGCTTAACTTATGACGAGGTGTATAGTTAGTGAAACCAACTACACGTTTGATCACGTGACCAAAATTTGCAAAATAAAGAAAATAGTAAGAGTCTCTATTTGTAGGGCGTCACAACATATAGTGCGCGTCTTAGATAGAACAGCAGACGAGGATCCAGTAAGGTAGGTGGATTTATATTTTAGTTTCAATCATCACTTGATTTGTATCAAAAGTTTAAAAGGAAACTTATCAATCCCAACCTTGCAAACGTGTGTAGTCTGGATCACCAAGACGCATATTTATCACGTTTTTGTAGCTTCCTTACTAACGAGTGGAGACAAAATAATCATTCTATTTAGGGATCTATATTTAGACCAGCAAAACCATAAAACATTCAACACATATAAACTGACGTCACGGTTTGCTGCTCTCTTGCAGTGTGCATAACAATAATAATTGTTTAATCGAGACTAATCCACCTATGTAGACATCACGTGATTTAAATGACGTAACATATAGCCTTGCTGTATTTCGATCAATGGAACCATTACAACACTTTAAATACAACTTTATACAACTGTGCGACGGGGCTAGGGTTTGTTTCTCCTAGGTACGAATAAAGTGCAGTTGTAGGACTACCTCTGGTTTCAGCCGATTGGTAGCCTAATTTAAATTAAATTTATGTCGACCTATGTTGACATTACAAAAAGGGGGATATGCTATTTTAAAGTCATATGGCATGATGTGAGACGGGCTAGGCTTCCTCTTTCCAAGATATACCTATCATGGGTAAAAGCCGATTAGTGAAATAAGGTAAAGTAATCTTGAAACAAATGTCCAAGTTCGTCAAAGTCAGTCAACGTAGCAATAACTCGGGTTTCAGCGGATTGGAGCACTAATGATTAAGCCCTAGACCACCAATCGGCTTATACCCGTGGTAGGTCTACATCTACTCTTTATTTTTAACTAAGAGCGAGAAAGCATAGCTTCTTCTCACAACACGCAATATGTCTTTCAAAGTGCCTACCTCAACTCCTTTTTTGTAAAGTGAACATTGGTTGACTTTGAAAGGCAAACATTTTAATTTACCTTGGACCACTAATCCGCTGAAAACCGAGTTATTCCTACATGTACTTCATTTGTACCTTGAATCCAAAATCCCTAGCCCCATTACACACTATGATTAATTTACCGTGGGACAGCAATCTGCTTATACCCGAGGTTTGCGTAAATATAACTATGTATAATAGGAGAGTTAAAGGCTAAAACTAGTCAACCGACATTTAAATTTAGCTTATGTCACCAGAGGTATGCCTACATTTTACACTTTAATTGAACTTAGGCCCTGGAGAGCCTACCCGCGTCTCACACAGTGATATATGGCTTTCAAAGAACCTACCCCCACCGCTTTCTGTTTGAGGACAATGGTCGACTTTGATATGCCGAAAACAATTTAATTTACATTATGCCACCAATCCGCTGAAGCCTGTGTAGGTCTACATGTAATCTTCATTTGTATCTAGGAGCCGGTAACTCTAGCCCGGTCTCACACTATGTCATGTGACTTTCAAAGATCTTACCACTTCCTTTCATTATGGACTGACTTTGACCAACTTAGATATGTGTTCCAAAGATAACTTTACCTTAGGCTACCAATTGGCTTATACCTATGGTAGCCTACATATAGAGCGCGAAAACCTAGGCCGTCTCGCTCCTTGCCATATGACTTTGAAAGAGCCTACCTCAACCTATTTACGTAATGTAAACATTGGTCAATTTTTAAAGGACTATATTTTAATTTAGCTTAGGCCAATAATCCGCTGAAAACCAAAGTCCTCTTCATTTAAATCAAGACGCGAGAAACCCTAGCTCCGTCTCAAACTATGTCATAAGACTTTCGAAAAGCCTTTATTCCCTTTTCACTTTGACCAAATTCTACATTTTTTCCAAAGAATACTTTACCTTAGGCCACCAATCAGCTTATACCCAAAGTAGGCCTACCTTTACCTTTCATTTATACCAAGGAGCGAGAAAGCCTAGCCCCGTTTCACGCCATGTCATATTTCTCCCTTTTCATTGTTGCAACTTGGAGTTATTTTTTTACCAATTTTGACATTTGTTTTTAAGACTTTATCTATAGCCAATAATTAGCTTATACAAGAGGTAGGTCTACGTATACCCGACATTTATACCTAAAAGCGAGAAAACTTAGCTCCGTCTCAGACCTTCATATGACTTGCAAAGAGCCGAACCCCTCTCCTTTTCCTAATGTGAACATTGGTCCAATTCGATAGGCCAACAACATTTTAATTTACCTTAAGACAATAATTCGCTAAAACCCAAGGTAGGCCTACATTTACTGTACATTTATATCTAGGAACGAGTATACCTATCCCTTTATTACACATACCATAAAATTTTCAAAGAGCCTACCCCTACCCCTTTTCGTAAGGTGAACATTGATCGAATTGGAAAGGCCTACAACATTTTAATTTACCTTAAGACACTAATGAGCTGCCTATTTGTACTCTTTTATTTGTGTTTATGAGCAAGAAACCGGAGCCCCGTCTCACAATATGCCATATGACTTTTAAAGAGCCTACCCCTTGGATTTGGACTGACTTTTACCAAATTTGACATTTGTTCCAAAGATAAATTTACCTTACGCCAGCAATCAGCATATACCCGAGATGGGCCTGCATGTAATCTGTATTTGTACTTAGGAGCGAGAAAGCCTAGCAACGTCTCACACCATGACATATGGTTTTCAGAGAGCCTACTCCAACCATTTTCGTAATAAAAACATTGATCGATTTTGACAGGCCCACAAAATTTTATTTACCTTAGGCTACCAATCTACTACAACCCTATATGTACCCGTCATTTGTACGTGGGAGCCAGTAACGCTAGCTCCATCTCACTCTATGTCAAATGAACTTTAAAGAGCCTACCACTCCCTTTTCATTATTGCAATTCGGACTGACTTTGACCAACTTTGACATTTGTTCCAAAAGATAACATTACCGTAGGCCACCAATTAGTTTATACCGCCCGATTTGCAAAATAAAAGTGGTCGTACAAAAGAGGTAGTGTCTTAAATGGAATTAGTTATGATTAGATTGTAATCACGTGTACAAGTATTATTAGTATAATCACCAACTTGTTTTGTCAAGGATGATATCTTGGTAAATATTATTGATATTTACCACATTTTGGTGACCTACTATGGGTCGATGTAACAGTGAAACCTTCATTCACAATATCCTTGAGATATGTGCTTTAGAAATATTTAATTTGCGTACAAATCTCGAAATTTACTGCACAAAGCAAACTACACTATTTATTCCAAATTTTAACTGCCTGATTGAATTTTTAATTAGCAAACAAATTTTCAAAATAAAATAAACGTGTAATAACTGGTAACATCCGGATAATTTTTCGTCACTGTATTTAATCTAAAAATAGCTCGATGTGTAAATTATCTCCAGCCTAGTTTTAATTTATATTTGGTCGATTGATGCGGTCTTTTACTTGATCAAAATGATTAAAATGATTATGTATCATATGGAAGTATCAAACAAATTTTCTGTAATGAAAAGATGTAATTAGTAATGACAGTTCATGTGACATTTTAAAGTCACGAGGTCAACATTAATAAAAAATCGCATCTTCCAGATTTTGTTTACTGTCGTATGCAAATGGTGCAACGTCACGTGAAGAAATACTCGATTAAAAAAATAAACAACCAACACACATTCTTTTATAATTTTATTAATACTAATAATAAACAATAAGCATTTTATTCAAAATCTTTCATCTTGGAAATATCAATGTTGAACTTCGATTGACTTCTCAAACTTCTAGTTAACTTGCGGTGTAATTTCTAGTAAACATAAACATACTACAAATTGACAATGTGATACAACGTAGTTCATGAGGAGGGAAGGACATGTTTTTATAGCGATGTTGCGGTCGCTGGTCGCGTTAAAGGGGTGTTTTTCTAAAAGAGGTAAAGTTGTAAAGAAATGAGTTAATGCATGACCAAAGTGGTCGGAACAAAGACGTGGTCACTCAAACGAGGCGTCGTTCTAGAGGGTCGACTTCTGTACCACGGTAGGTCTACATAGACTCATTATTTGTAAGAGCGAGAAAATCTCGTCTAAAATCTTTCCACATGACTTTAAAAAAGCGCCAAAGATGAAATGATTGCCTTTTATGAAATGTTTATTTTTTACATATTTTTTACAAACACAATTTTATCTTTTATGGTTTTTTTCTAGGATCTAATTGTAAATCTAGACTATTGAAGATAGTAAAACTTTATGTCTGGAATGTCTGATTTTGTTCTTCTAAATTGTTAAGGGGGTATTTATTTAGGCGTTCTGGGCTATATAATTAGCAAGACGGTCTTTATCACCTTATTATTATTATTATTATTATTATTATTATTATTATTATTATTATTATTATTTTTATTATTATTATTATTATTATTATTGTTGTTGTTGTTATTATTATTATTATTATTATTATTATTATTTAACTTATTCAGGACAAGAAAACGAACATGCTTATTGTGTCGTTTCTAACACACATGCCTCACAAAAATTACTCGTTATCCCTGTTATCCTGTGTCTTTTAAATAATATTCCTGAAAAATATAGAAAGGTGACATTTCGTTAAATGAAATATTGAACATTAAAGAAAGACGGGTAATCGAATTTCAGATCAGTACAAATCGCAGTATGAAAACTGCAACCAAGCTTTATTGTAAATCTGTCAAGTAATGGTGTCCTTTTCTACTTCGCGCAAATTTATCCGAACCCACTCATTTTATTGCGGGATTTTAACTGTGGGATAGTTTGACACTAGTTAAAAAGTTTTATTATAGAATAAAGAAACAGAAACACTTTTATTACATTTAGCTTGCTATAGAACTGTACAATAAACATAACGAGATTTAAATATTACATTGTTCGTTAATTGATGTGCAAGTAAGTGTAATGATCTAATAATTCTTTCTTTGTTTTGACAAAAATGTTAAAACTTTTGTGTTGAATATTTTTATGGTTTCGTGCTTAATTGAACATATGACATTAGAACGTCTGAAGTGAGAATAAAAAGCTATCTTAGGTTTGGAAGGGTCTGTTTAATCTGAGGTCTCATGTTGGAAAAGTGTTGAATGGCAAAAGAATTCGTAGTAAAAGCTATATAAAGAGATCATTAAAAAGGAAACAGTATACAGTAGGTGTTTTTTATTGACTTTCAAAAAGTCTTTGATATGCAACGAAATCATTGTCTCCTTAAAATGGCATCACTGGGTATAAGAGGTAACGTATTAGCCTATGTTAATATTGAAAAAAAATTGAACTCTACATGTCAAAATAATGGTGCATACTTTGTTACTTAGTCTGTTCAAAATGTAAACCCTCAGTGCAGCTGTATTAGAACTACATTCTTTAATATTATTGTCAATGATTTATCCAATTAGTGTTACAAATATCGAACTTTCTCAGTTTGCAGATGATGGAGCTATCTGGAAAACAGGGGTAAATGAAATTCTTTCAGAAAATTGCAGATAAATTTGGATAAAATAAACATTTGGAGAGCCAACAGTTACACTGCATACTTGGTACTTTGCACTTAATACATCCACAATACATTACGGATGTGAAATCTATAACTCGTCATTGTTCTCGGTTAAGAAAACCCTAGACAATATTCAAATACAATCTCAAAGAATTTGCAAACGCTCTATTAAATCTGTTACACTGCCCATCGTTAGTCATATACATGTCGTAATAACACGTTAAGGGCTCACAAAGTAATGTACACAAAGGTAATAACGGTATGGGAGTGAAATATACATTAATCATTGTTTTCTACCGCAACTAACTAGGATCATTTAAGAAACAGGGTTAATAAAATGAATTAACAAATAACAGAGAAAAAATCTTAAAACAGTGAAAAGTGTTTTGACATTGTCACTTAAGAAAACATATAACAACTAATGATTGAAAAACAGCGGTTAATTTATTAAACAATACATTTAACAGAATTGACTGATGCCATGGTAATGAAAGTGCAGGATTAGAAGGAATGAACAAGTTTTTACAGACAAGAATAAACAATGTTTTACAAAATTTTAGTTCAGGTACATATATGTTATGATTATGCTTTTTACAGTATTATATTTCTCATGACAGGACAAAATATTAAACACGTGTATGATAAACCAGATAAATGTGACAACAATATTTCAACTTATTGCCAGTCAATGTTTAAATTATTGGTTGTGCCCTTTTGTGCTTACTTTATTCAGTAACCGCATGCCATAAAACAACAAAATATGTATCTGCTCTAAGTAAACTTAGGTTGATATGTCAGCTTGAATGTTATTCGTTAATAAAACTGGACGCCATGATATAGCTGAAAACTTGCTGAAAGTGGCGTTAAACACCATCAAACAACAACAAACGTTAATAAACACCTGTTAATAGAAGGTCAATTTCAATGTCTGCAATGGCTTGTACAAAACTGTATCAAGGTCACAGCAAAATGTTTGTATAAAATCGACGAATGTTACAAGATAGGAAAAAGATTCTGAATTGGAAGATACAGAGCTTGCACATTCACCACCTGTCCCAATATATAAACTGATAAAATAATAATGTGGCGTTCTTGTATGACAACCCCATCGTTGTTAGTTACTACACATTTATTTGCTTTTAATTGTTGATTTTTTTACATATTTTATATTTTCAGGATCTAATATCCAATAGTCATTAAAGCATTGCTATTAATAATATCTTCCCAGGACTTTCAATGCGAAGGAACATACAACTCTAATATTGCTAAAAGATGTTCATAGGAAACATGTTACAAAATGATTTCACATTTAAACATTTTCATACAAAGACATCTTGTGAATAATTTAGTACACATCAAAACTGAAAGCTAAAATAAGCTGTTACTCAATAGTTTTTTTACCTTGGACACAAATAATTTTGAAGCTTCTTGAGGAAATCATGTTGACACATATTTTTATGGGAAAGAAATTGAAGATATGTAGACAGTAGCACATTTCCGTTACTTGTAAACAATGTAATACGCCATCAAATAACATAATATATTTAGTAATGTAATGTTATTTTAAGGTAATTACTTTATGTGTTACATATGACTTGAAGTGTCCAGAACCAGCAGAGTGGTTTATGCGATCTAAACTGTTATGTCTGAATCCAGCGAAATATTCCTGTCTCCATGATGACTTTGCCCCCAGTGGATTTACTGAAAATTGCTCAATAGTAGACATAGAACGAGCAGGTATGGGTTAGATTTGTATTGCTTTAGTGCGAGTTCTATTTAATGCGTTTGTTACCTGATTAAATATTGTTAATATCAAACAACAATAACATGTGAACAAAGCAGAACACTATTTTATCTTAATACACTCACACAAGAATTTTCAGGGCATGCAATCAAGAAAAAAATTACTCGATTGTCTTGTTCTTGCAATCGCATATTTGTGCATGGGTCAATATAAACATTTACGCGGTATTAGAAAAAAGTTTTTGTAATTTATTTAATTGATTTTGTGCTTTGTGCTTTGTAGGTAAGATCATTATTCTCCGTGGGGGAATTGATGCTGGGGACTGCACACAAAATCGTTACCAGCCAGGAAGAATTGCTTATAGGACAAACATCAGTACTGATTGTATTTATTTCAAGTCACTCTGTAATGAGGAAGGTCAGGTGGTCCATAGGGAAGATCCTGATTATACTAGTGATACTAAGTGTAGATGTGACTACACCAGAGGATACGATTTTGTCAGCAGGCCCAGTCACCCGTGTTACTGTATACCATCACAAGAAGACTGTTCATGTTTTTTAAAGAGATGTTCGAATACTCTACATTTACTGTCACCAGGTAATATTTTCACCAGTGACAATAAATAGTATTGATGTAATACACATCTATGTTCTGACTACTTTGCTGCATTTATTCTGTACATATACTATTAGAAATGTTAAAATTTCAAAATTAAATTTGACAAGAAAACTGAGCATAGTGCACCGTTTTCGGTCTATTTGTACGTTCGTTCGTCCGTCCCACCTCACATTTTCATGAATCATGAAACACAGTTACAACTCGAGGAAATCTCTTCAAGGGCATACTTCTATAGGGCTAAGTAAACTGAAAAACCTTTGGTCCTCAGGTTTACCGTTGCGTTGAATATTTTTTTATGAAGATGACTTCACATCTTCATGAAACTGTATGCAAAGTTACAGATGAGGTCTCTTCACTGCCTAAATTTTGTAGGGTTGTGCCATATAATTCACTCTTAAGTGAAAAATGGGAAGTTTACCATTATCTGTCAATGTTGTAAGAAATGCAACCTATGATTACAATTTTCTTACCCTTACTTCTGTTCAAATGTTTTGTAAACTTAATTACGTATTTATGTTTGACTTTAAAGTAATTTACAGCCAGTTGCAGGTGGTTATTGCAAAGATAAGATAAACAAACTTGATATTACTCATACAGTGTCTGCATATAACTTTGCGCCGATATTTTATAGAAAATTTCGTCTTTCCTTCTTGCAGATTATCAATGTATTGATAGAACACAGAATAATGTAACTATTAGTTGTCCAGTGTTACAAAAGATTAAGTAAGTACACCATAATTAAACCATTAGGATTTCAATTTAAAATTTTTAAAATATATTTACGTATGGACAAAATCTAATTAAAGCAGGAAGGTGGCAGGATATTTGGCGTTTGACTAATTGTGTTTGTCATCTACATTCTACAGGTTCAGCAGCAGAATCCATAACAATATTGGCAATTTTGTTTATACTAGTAGTTTTAGTCATTATCTTTAAAAAAATGTTTTGTTTTTAATGTGCAACGATGAAGTGGTCTTAAAAAGAAAAAGGTTACTGAAAATATTTAACTATACAATAAATTGAATAAAAACCATTTTATTACTCAATAATTCTATTCATCTTTGTACTTTATTTATATTACGTGCTTTGATTGGATAAAAACACTTAAATAAGTCATCTCAGATAATTTATAAATCGATATTTCCTCTGAGCGCACTACTTTAAGTATCCAATGTAAACAAAACGGCGTCCTCCGCGCGTATCGTAAGGGAGAGGGGACAATGTTCTTTCTGTCGCAATGATTTCTAATTAGATCGATTGAAATTTAAAATAAAATATAGTATGAATAAAAATAGGGTTTTATTTTCTTGTTTTAATTTCTATTAATATCTACAGAACATAGATTCTTTTGCTACTATGTTTTGCATATTTCTACGTTTCATGGTCTTGGTACATGTTGAGTTCAAAATGGGTTTCGGTAACTATTTTTGCAGCTTTAAAAATCGCAACGATTATTTCAGAGAATTATAAGGATTAAACACTATGTTTAAGGAAATTATCAATGTGTAAACTCCGGCGACTCACTCACAAACTAAATAACTTTATATTTAAATTGTCTTTAACGATAAAGTGGTCTTAGAAAAAGGCAATCTAATTAAAATGATATCTTCACTTGGCTCCAAGTGAAGATATAATTTTAATTAGATTGAGAGAAAGGTTACTGCAAATATTTACCAATACAATAAATTGAATAAAATCCATATTATTACTCAATAAAATCCATTATAACAATAACCAAAAAGCAAAGTGAAAAAAACCCAGAAGTTACACATACTTTAACCTAAACAACTGGTTTCAGTGACATAAAACATTATTTTGTGGGGTTGAGCTAGTAAAAGGAATTTCGGTCATCCTCATTATTTCTGAAGAGTCTTTAATTGCTATCCAGACCTCCTTGATAAGATAACTGCTTACAAAAAGCTACTTAACCAGGGGTTCACAGTGCAAGATGAGGTTACAAGATTTATTTGACCGTTACAGAATATATGTAACATATGAATAGATGTGTCACAAATGTTCGTTGATTGTTAACATTAGTAATACGATGGATGGATTAATTTGTTTCATTTGGTGTAACCATTTTTCCTACGTCTTACTGGATATGACTAATTATACATAAGGAATTTTAACATCAGTAATACAATTTATGGCATGCGTTGGGCAGGGATTTGCTTAAAATTCCGTGGAACGTGGACGCAGCCCAGTATTACTCAATTTTTGGTTTGTTCGTTGTGTGTCTGCTTGTTTTGATGTTGTCTCCTTTTTGTTTAACCATGGTTTTGTCGGAACTCGCCTAGTAGTGTTCTTATTGCTCCTTGTTTTCTTCGATTCTTTGCCACAGGAAAACAGCAAAACATTTTTGTTTTACTTAGTATTTGAGTTATATAAACGGCATAGCATCTGGTTGCAGCATCCTAAACTTTTAATAATAAACATATCTGTCATTAATAAAGAGGTTTTTCAGCTTTCGGTGAAGATTAATTGGTTAATGCAAATATATTAATATAAAGTAATACAAAAAATCAATGTAAAATCGTTTTATAGGTTAATATGGCAGTGGAAAGTTTACAAAGTCTTTATAAAATTAACAGTCATATTTTAACCTATATTTTATACTTCAGAATCAAAGACACCTATCAAATTTGGAATGTTATACATATTCAAGAAAATAGAGGTAAGAAAAGTGGTCAGTCATATAAAAATTGTGAACTATGGAACAATGATAAATTTTGAATTGAGACAAAGACACATGACACAACCATATAATTTGATTCCGCATTTTTCAACGTTAGTACGGAATTCCCTTATACATTCCAAGCTAAGCTTGGAAAATAGTCGGGAAGTGTCCGAATACTCAAAGCTCGGTCGGAAAAGGGGCGGGAAATGGCTTGAATTTGAATACTCCGATCGTCGTCATATATATTTTTAAAAATAGTTTGATATTTTCTGAAATCTTGAAATTGGTCGGAAAATATGTTGGAATTTTCTGAATACATCAAGCTACAATGGAATATACTCAGAAATTATTTTAGAGTGTATGAAACAAGCCAAAAAAATTTGGTAATATCTCTGAATGGAGATGTCAAAATAGTACAAGCTAGGTTGGAAATAGCTTGAACAATAGCCTTTAGAAGCTTCAGTAGTCTTTATTCTCCATTTTGGTATACACTGTGAAATTGTCTGAACAAACGTATGAAGGTAGGCCAGAAATTGTGATTTAAAGCGAACCTGCAGTTTTTTTACATGCCTACATTCTCCATTCCACAAGCACACTGTAGTTTCGCTTTGAATATTGCTTTAAGGGCAAAAAATTTAGCCAGCCAAATAACAAGGTTGCAAGAATTAAACAAAGCTCAATGTATGACATTGTTGTTAAAAAATTGTTTCCTTATTTCTCAGCTACAGCACATTTCTTGCCAAATCTTTTGTTGAACAGCTTAACAAAGAAGAAACTTAAAATCTGTTATCATTTTCATGTACATATATCTTTCCTTTTTTGCAGATACATTTTATTCGTAAGAATTAGAAAAAGATGAATTAGTCACAATTATTAATGTCAATGCATAATGATTTTTAAGGGTAAAAACCTCCTAATCATCTTTCGGTTAATCCTAACTACAAAAATAATAAATATTGACGGATTACTCTCTTTAAAAATTTACATACATTGAAATAACTTTGTATAAAATATTTCACCTACAAAACAAATGTATAGTTTTATACACAGTTTACTGTTATTTTAATAAATAAGTAACACCTGGAGCTATTAAACGATTTAATAATTTGTCATGTGTCTTCCAAATAGTTATAAATGCCTTAAAGAAGCGTGTGAAATAGATTCCAAAATAAAACTAAAATAAGAAGTTTAACTAATTATAATTAGTAACTGACGTACTGAGGATTTTCACTTGACGTAAGTCAGTAAGAAAATGAGGAAATGCATATGTTAGATGCATTATCTTTGGGATTGGCTAGTCAGGTTGCGTCCGCAGCAAGAGATAGCACTGGATTATCTTTGAGTTTATGATATGAAATTTTGCTTTTTCAAACTGGTCGAGCCAAATTCAGACAATAATGAGAATAGCTAGCATTGGGTCGAGCTAAAATCAAGTCTTTCTAGGTAGGGCGAGTTGGATTAAGAAGATATCAACACTAGTTATAGACTTATTCAGAAACAAATAAGACCAGTCAAGTCTTTTTGGCAGGTTTAAACTGTCTTAATACTTTTAAAAAACTAGTAAAGACTTAAGTAATATTAAAAGAGAGTCAAACTTAACTTGTCCTACTTTTATTCTTTTGTAGTTAGTGAAAGAAATAACATTTAAGCGAACTTTCCAGTGTTTATTCCTTATTTTATTTTATTAAATTTTTATTTTACAGAAAAATGGACAATATATAGTGCGATAGTTTTAATCTGTTGTTTTATTGTCACTCTAGGTATGTTTATTTTAGATCGGGTTCTTAGAAACATTCTTAATCCCAATCACACAGTTGTCTCTGTTTTGTAATTGCCGATGGTAAGTTTACGTAACTTATACGCAGCCCAAAACCAGGCTGAAAGATCTTATAAAACGCTGCTTTTTCAAGAAAAACGGAAAGAGACGATATAAATACCTAGTAATTAGTCATGACAGAACTTACTTCGTCATCAATGACTCTAAATCTATTACTAAATATACTGAAGACCAAATCTGTCACATGTTAGATTTTCTGATTGACAACATATTCGTCATGTTTGGAGGATATGTTTTTCAACAGACTGCTGGTATTCCAATGAGTACTAATTGTGCTCCTCTCCTCGCCGAAGGCCTGCTGAAGAATAAAGAAAAGACACTGGCCCAGACCTTTAATTTAACATTCCGCTATATTGATTTGTCCCTCAACAATGCTAAATATGGTGACTTTTTACATTCAATTTACTCTAGCGAACTTAAAATTAAAGACACCACCAATACACTAAGGTCAGCCTCTTACTTCGACCTACTTCTAGAAATAGACTCAGGAAAACTACACACTAGACTCTACGGCAAACGTGATGACTTCAACTTTCCAATTGTCACCTTCCCGTTCATCGACAGCAACATTCCAGCAGCTCCAGCGTATGGTGTGTACATTTCACAACTTATACGTTATTCTAGATCCTGCGATCGGCATTCCGATTTTCTAGACCGATCACTGCTGTTGACTGCTAAACTACTCAAACAAGGGTTTGTTGTACCTAGGTTGAAGTTATCTGCCCAGAAGTTCTATGGTCGTCACCATGACTTAATTGATCGTTATGGGAAATCAGTAGCTCAAATACGATCTAACATTTTCGCTGAGTCATAGGTAGTGTTTCCTATTCCTGGATTTGACTTTTCCCTAGACATGACAATGAGTAACTCGACGAGTGTCTAATTAGAGGAAGACACTGCTTACTCGTCCGGAGCACCTGAGTGCACCCATGGTTTTCATTGGATTCGGGTTACTTTTTGTGTTTTATGATTTTGGTTTTTGTGTTATGTTTGTCTATATCCGGATTTGTAACTGTCCCTTGGCTTTTGGCTAATGTATTTCGGTCGGTTTTCTTTGCTATTTTCTTGTAACTTGTAATCTAAATCTTAATATATTTACAATAACAGCATTTATACATTAAAAATAGATTTGCTGCTGAAATTGTTTTATTATAAAATTTTCATTTATTGATTTGATTATATGATAAGATAATTATGCTTAGTATGTTTTTGTGCCTTTTCAGTGCTGTGCTTGATCGTTTGGTGTTTTAGAAGTAATTTGTTGCATCGATTCCATACAGGTAAAATTAGTAATTAAACAAAAATAAGATAAAGGCACTCTTTTAAATTACAAATAAGACTAATATATTGACATCTATGAAATTCTAAAAATTAAATTATTGTGTTTGATCCCTATCTTATTTGAAAGCTCCTTTGTAGAAAGTACTGGGTTTCTATAGAGTAATCATACTACAATAAATACTAATGTTAGTGAAGGTACCTTGAAACCTAAGAGTGTTTGGTATTCAAATTTTCATAATTTGAGGGTTCTAAAAAGCTATACTGTGGCGCATTTTTCTTTTGTGGTGGACAAATTCTGCCTTCTGTTGCGTCACCAATGTGCTTACTTTGTTAAAAGATCTACCTTTAACAAGAAAGAAGCATGACAATTCCAAAACACGCCAGTCTCTGTTAGTTTGATATACCTAGAATTTTTATTATGCACTTTAGCCATGTTTTGAAATTAAAACATAGTACTTTAATGTACACAATCAGGTCTAAAATAATAATAATATAGTAATAATAAATAAAAATATTAAGCCTAAGTTAACCATCAATTAAACACATTGAGAAAATTGTAGTTAAAGCTACGGCGTTAAGCTGACGTCTTAGATATTTCCTAGAAGACAGTAATGAAGTCATAAGAACGGGTTTTTGATGGTTGCTAAGTTTGCACACATCTCATGGGCAGTTGAACAATATTACTTTTGCAGTAACTACAATATGCCTACTTTTTATACGCCCATCTATGACGGACGCATTGTGGTATACACATGTCCGTCTGTCCGTCGTACACATATCACAGTCTATCTTGAGTATGCCTTCGCAAAAATTTCTCATTTAAACTGCACACAGCTGTTAATTATGTTAACCTCATGAGACTTTGTTCGTGAAAATGGGGCATTTTTAACTTTTCAGACTATAACTGAAAAACGCCTTTATCAATTTTGAAAGTTTGGGGAATAGTTTATTTTGATGGATGCGAGCTTTCTTTCGTTTAAAGTAAAATACTGATTGGCCCTCATTGAGTTATGGGACTTTGTTCAGGAAACAAGATGGAATTTAGTGTTTAGATAATAACTCAAAATTGCTTTCATCAATTGTGTTGGAAGTTAAGGGACTTATTTCAATGTAAGTTGTTACTATTGGCATCTGTATAGAAGAAATTAAAATATACATGTGTTCAAATAACCGGATGAAGATATAAAGGATCTAACACTGACTTACAATTTCAGTTACCTAAATGAAAAATATTCTAGTCAGTGGACAGTTGCCCTCAAACCAGTGTTGATTAAAGAAACCAAACATAACAATAAATATACTAAATAAACTCAATTCATTCATGTTAATTAAAACATTGCTTAAAAATATGATAATGCTGTTAAATACAAAATGTCCACGATTCTTTTCTTTTGCGCGATGATATCTGATAATGCTGTTAAATACAAAATGTCCACGATTCTTTTCTTTTGCGCGATGATATCAGTTACAGAATATTTACCGCCAAGATACATGGCATTACCTATTAGATGATGTAAATGTTTTTTCAAGACAAAGTAGCATATTATATTTAGGTTTTCTCTACATGTACAGGGCTCGGTAACTGACTAGATCTAGTGGGTTTCCACTACATGCATAGAGCTATGTAACTGAATAGACGGTTGGTTGTTATTGCATGCACATTAATCTGTTATTGGCTGGACGTAGTTGGCTTTCACTACATACACAGTGTTCGGTAGCTGAGTAGACTTGGCAGGTGTTCACAATTTATACAATGCTCAGTAACTGAGTAGACTTTTTACTATATAAACAAGATCCAGTAACTTAGTATATTTAGGTTTTCGTTTAATGCACATGTCTAGGTAAATGACTATAATTAGCAGGTTGTCGTTACAAAAACAGGATTTAGTAACTAAGAAAACTTATAAGGTTTTCACTGCATGCACAGTTCTCAGTAGATGAGGAGACAGTAGGTTTTAACTGGATACACAGGTCTCAGTAAGGGAATAAGTTTGATTTTTTACTACATGCATATGACGCAATAGCAGAGTATATTTAGTTTTTTCTACAAATAAAGGGCTTGGCAGATTTGGACTGCATACACAAGGGTCTGTAGCTGCGTAGATTGAGTAGGTTTTTGACAACATACGCAGGTCTCTGTAGATGAGTAAACTTAGTGGGTTTAAAGTCCATAAACGAATCTTAGTAACTGAGTCAGCAGTTTTTACTAAATACATAGGACTATATTTTAAATAGACTAGAAGGTTTGCTTTACATACATAGGGCTCACTAACTGACTAAACTTTTGCTACAAACTCAGCTAACTAGATGACTAGATTAAGTAAGTTTTCACTACATACACAGAGATTATTGGCTGAAAGACTTTGTAGGTTTCACAACATACCTATGACCCTTATAGAAAACTTATGAGTTCTTGCTAAACAGTTAGAGTTCGGTTGATGAGTAAATTTAGTAGGTTTTCACTACAAACACGGGGCTCAGTAACGAATTAGTTTTTCAGTACAAACACGGGGCTCAGTAACGGCGTAGGCCTTTATAAAATACTTTTAGTTTTAGAATATTAAATATATATTGGTGAAATGTTTTAAATGTTTGTATCGTTGAATATATTGTTTTGAAAACGTTCAAACCAATTTGTTTAATTGCCTGGGCTATAAATTGTTTCTCATTTTGTTCAGCATAAACTTGTTCAATGAAGGTAGTAACAAAATACCGAACACCGATGAAACTGTCAAAAAAGATAAATCCACAAATCAAAGTCCGAGAAACCAGCAAATCCAGAACCAACAACCAACATTGTCGTACCTACAGGCATTTCTAAAGAAATTGTGGGTTAAATCAGGTTTTATGGCATGCCAAACCTTCTGCTTCCATTACTGTAGTATCAATGTTAAACAATGGTATGCCCTGTGATATAGTGAATGTGCACTAATACAGAAAAAAACTGTTAATATGAGACAATTGAAATGTTTAACAGGGATGAAGCAGCAAAATTTTGACAATTAAAGAAATCTAACAGTCATTGAAATATTCTATACTGAAAAAAAGGTTTTAAAGATCGTTTCTTTCAGCTTAGCTTTATGATATTTCAAGAAGAAAATATTTGTTTAAATACTTTACCGTAATAAACTGTCTCAATGAAATATGAAAACACAATTTGTGCATGGCAGGTTATGTTAAAATAAATTATTTATTAAAAATTAATACGAAAGGGGTAAGATAGGTTACATGCGCGGAATCACTGGACTCGCAAACAAAGGTACAAAAACTGTACATACACAGGACTCAGCAGCTAAGTAGGCTTATAGGTTTTCATTACGTACAAAGTACTCAGTAATTGAGTAGATTTAGTAGGATTTTATTATATACAAAGGGCTCTGTAATTGTATCCATCATTTCGATTTTCTTTATATTCACAAGTATCAGTAGCTTTTCACTACTAACACAGAAAATATTTTACCGATGGCTAAGCCCTCCAGCAGATATATTTTTTGTTTAGTTTGCTTTTATACCTACGCTCGCCGTAGGAAATAAGGGTATACTGATTTCGGGCTGTGTGTTAGTGTGTCCGTTTGTAACTAATTTGCTTCACATTTTTCTCATCAAGAATACTGAATTTTTGTCAGAAGCTTTCCTTGCATTGTCATGCCATATTTGGGATTCATTTTCAGACCTTGCCGACTCCTACTCCATGTTTACTCACTTAGTTAACTTTTAGCAGTATGTAACATTTTTCTCAGCAATGATAAGTAATATGATACGGAAATTGTGTCAGTATCTTTGTGTGATCATGACATATTGTGGGATTCATTTCCATACCTCACCGACTTCTAATTCATGTTTACCGACTGAGTCAATTTAAAGCCCACTGTAATAATTTTCTGTCCCATTTTTCTCAGCAATTATAAATGATAAAATTCTGCAATTATGTCTGTAGATTTATCTGATTGTGTTATATTCAGACCTTTCCAACTACAGCAATGATAAATGATAAAATACTGAATTTGTCTTGCAATCGTTACTGTTTTGTATAAAGTTGCAGAGAGGGGTATTATAGGAAGCATCATCTAACTGTCATACTTGCTTTTTAAAGAAGGTTATACTGGATTTGCCTAATATGCAAATTGGGTCTTTTTGCTCATCTGACCAGAAGGATTAGATGAGCTACGTTTGTCGCATTCGTCGTCTGTAAGCTTCTTACATTTCTGTCTTCTTCTTTGAAACCACTAGGCCAGTTGAAACCAAACTTGGTCACAATGTTCATTTGAATGGGTATTTACAAATATTATGTTTATTTATTCTGATTGGAAAACAAATATGGTCGACACCGCAGGACTTTTTTCTCAGAAATCTGTTAATCAATAGAAACAAAACTGATAAACAGTATTCTTTGAATGGATTTCTAAAAAGATTCAGAATTCAAAATGGCTGCCACCGAGGAACTTAGTTTAACATAGGACCGTATGCGAAATAGTTTTAAATGGCTTCTTCTTTGAAACTGGTTAACCCATGGAAACAAAATTTTTTCGCAATATTGTTTGGATGGTATTCTATAAAGTTTATGTTTTTTATTCCAATCAGAAATCAAATGGCCGCCAACACAGGACTTAGTTTAGCATGACCCTATTGGAAATAAAATTTAAAAGGTTTTTCTATGAAACCGGTTAACAAATCGAAACAAAACTTGCTAGCAATATTGTTTGAATTATCCTCTATAAAGATTATGTTTATTATGCCAATCAGAAATCAAATAGTCGCCAATGCAGGACTGAGTTTAACATAGGACTCTATGGGAAAAAAGTTTAAAAAGGCTTCTTCTCTGAAACCGATTAACAATCGGAACAAAACTTTATAACTGTACAAAGTTTATGTTTTGGAAACCGTTTAACAAATTAAATCAAAGCTTATCATCAGCATTTATTGGATTAAAGGGTCATGTGAGCTATTCATATTTCTCGGTGTCTTTTACATGTATTGTCGTCATTGTCACCCATAAACTTTTCATATTTCAATCTTCTACCTCAAAATGTCTCTTGCCCAGTTAGAAGCAAACCGTATTTATTGACATTTTATTCATAAAAAGATTATCCTTACCCATAATTTGAGTTGTGTGTGCTGATACTAAATCCAATATGGCTACCAATTGCTGAACATAGTACAAACAGCTTCTTTTCCGTATCCGGCTCACAGATTAAAACCAAGTTTGGCAGAAATGAAGCCTAGATAAATCTCGTATTACTTTAAGGTTTTCGTATTGATTGAAAATTAAACATGGCTGACAGAGATATTTTTTCTGGTTTTAGTTCATGTATGTTTTGACATACTCCTCTGCTTTTAAATAAGACCAGATGGGAAAGTTGTTGTAAAATTTATCTCTGAAACCATGTAATATTTTATAAAAAAAAAAACGTTTGCAGGCGAATTCAATACAGACGAAAAAGTGTCCTTCAACAAGTTTTTTTAATAACCAAAGAGTGTTATTTGTTTATTAGAAACTCTGGTGAAATATACCCAAATTTATTTATTTAAGATTTAGTTGTGTGTCAATAAACACTTTGCGCTTGTTATAACAAATATTTGAGCTTAAGCATGTGTTATGTTGAAAAATGTGAAAGGGTCATGTAAGCTATTTTTATCACTTTGCGTCAGTCATCGTAGGCTGCCGTAATCTTTTCTCATCCAATTGGAACAAAACTTGGCATAAATTTTTATTGCATGGTCCATATACAAATTAAGTTTATGGTGGTCATAAAATACTCAAAACGGCTTCCAGAATCATTAATGCATTCTGATTGGTTGAAATGAAAGATTTATTTTTTGTGCCAATGCAAAATCCAAAAAACCGATGGCTACCATAGCTTAACATATGACCCAATGGTAAAAACATAAAAACGGCGTTAACTCTCAGAAAAAGCTGTTCCGTACAATTCATTTCCCCAAAAATATACACTTTTAATTGTGATATATTGTAGAAATATACCTCGTCTGGTCCTGGACTAATTAAAAAATATTTGTGATGCCAATTTAAAATCAAAGATGGCAACCACAATTGTCTTAGGTTTTGACTCTAAAGTCATGAGCAACTATTTCTATACAGGCTGTGTAGAAATGTTTTTTTTTTACGAATATGTACCTATTTAATTTAATCATTTTTCTTTGTTACCCATTGTTGTATTTTGTAAATCGTTCAATTAATAACAGGTGCACGGAAAAGTTAATGTTTCGTAAAACGTACAAACGTATGATAGAAGAAGTCGTTCTTTACAACATTTTGATATATGCCATCAATGTTCATCTTCTTTTTTAGTTTTGTGAAGCATAAAATCCATAAATCTATCCTGCCAATTTAGTGTTCCCTATTTGGACCTGTGTCTCGTATAATTTTTCACATTCCTAAAATTACAGAGCTAATTTGCTTAGTGTCCAAAAGTCTTCTTGACACAAGAAATAAGTTGTTTGGGGCCGATTTAAAATCCAAGATGACCACCACGATGGTAAATAGTTTCAGTCACTATTAAAAAAACTAACAAACGACTTCTGATACTTTCATATACAGTAAAACAAATCGCGCAGAAATGAAGGCAAGATAGTTTTCTTATCGTTTTAAGCTTTTACTGCTGATGAAGATTATAATTGGCAATAATATACAGAAATATAAAAATGCATACTGATTGAGAGTGTTTTTTTATGTCTGATCCTAAATCCATAGGATCTTATTGGACATACATACAAACACCTTTTTCCAAGAAACTGTCTAACTTAAGCATTTAAAATCAAAATTTGCAAGAAAAGTCATGTCTTCATAAAGATTGGTCGTGTAACTCATGTGAGCGTTGTAGGCTTTGAGAGCCTCTGGCGTTATGTCGACAATATTTATGTTAAACATAATATTTAGTTACACCCGTTTCCGGTAACCTACGTACTATAAAATTCGTTGATCCAAATCAAATGCTGCCTAGCCTGAGTCTCTTTATTGTTAGCTAACCTTAAACTAAAAAGGTTACAAGTGCTGCGTCGTCTTAGTCCCATTATTGTCAGCTAACCTTGAACCTGAAAAGCTAATCAATATTCAGTTAACAAAGCACCATTTATGCAAACTGTTAAGACTGTTGATATTCTTACTGAATGTGTACGAATAAAAAAGCATTGTATCTAGGTAAACTAATTATTACAAATAAACTGTTGTTTATTTTCCTATCCAGAACATAAGGTATTGAATAATAAGAATGAGGATCAACAATCAAATGTTTGCGGTGAAAATCAAACATCCATGTGGTTCAAAGATGATCCTGAATTGATCATATCAGACAAACCTGAAATGGAGAGATATGGTAAGACAGTAGACAGACAGTATAACACTTGATTTTTTTACAAACAATGCAAAACTTAAAAAATTGTTAAACTAATTAACCCAAGCCTTATCATTGTCTTTGTTATACACTGTTGATGTTGATTCTTTCAAGTAGTTTTAAAATGAATGTTAGTGTTTGTATTATTGGTGTTTAGCACCACTGATACAAATTTTTCACTATACAAAGACATTCAGTGTCTATTGGGGAGGAAGCCGTAGTACCAGGAAAAAGCGCATGTCCTTCGGTAGGAAAACTGGCAAATCTTGTCAAAAATCTTGTCAATTCAGATTGGAGTTGAGTACACCCTGCCCGCAGTGAGACTCGAACTTGCAACCTCAGTGTTGACAGATTACATGATCAATGGTAGATGACTAACTACCTTGACCACTCTGCTATTGTTTTTAATACAAATGCGTCACTTCATTATAAATCGGTCAGATATCAGCCAGACATTACTTCATTTCATCATCTTTTGTCAAGATATATATGTTTGTCAACAAATAGACGATAGATCAAATTAGCATACTGATTTCAGGTTGTATGTCAATTAAGGTATCCAATGGTCCCGAAACAACTCTGAATCCTTGACTATATCAAATTGTTAACCACTTGACTTACGGTATGAGTATAACCGTGATTCTAGTGATATACATAATCCATACTAAATGTGATCACTGAAATATTTACATCAACAACGTATAAGGATGATAGAAAAATCTACTTTAATGAATCCATTATTCTTTATAAAGTTACTAGAATGCAAAACCAAATGTCTTTTAACCTATGACTATTGGAAGTGTTGTGGTGCACATAGAGGGATGAAACAAAATATCTAATTTATTCCTTAATATGGTGTGTATCTTTATTTAATTGTACGTATTCATCATACATGTAAGAGAATTAGGGCTCTTCCATTTAAAATTTGGTTGTGGATTGTTAATATTAAAATATATCTCTAATATGACGTCCTTCAGACGCTTTGGAAACAAATCTCTATTTAAATATCCACTAAAATATCGTCTCACATACGTTTAACAGCAATTAATTTTGTCCTTCTTTTAATAAAAAAATATGTCAACACTACTGTATTTGATTTTAGATTCGACATGCAAAGCTCCAGCCTACATCACAATCTTCACAAAATGTGCAATTGCGTTAAAAATGTGTTTACCTCTACGTAGCTATTCGTTTAATTTTGCTGTTCCAGCCATTTCAAAAATCGCAACCCCCACCCGCCCCCATGTGCTAGGGCTAGGTTTTGCTTGCATTTGTTTATTTATAGTCCCTTTGTATTACGACAATGCAACAGAAAAATGTTTCCACGATAACACGTTCATACTATGCCTTTATCGTTTAAATGTCACAAATCGTCCTTAATTTTGCTACGTTGTTTTAAAGGGACCTTGCGTTGTTTACAAAAGTTCGTCTCAGCTTTTGTAACGTTCAGTGGAATTTGGACAAACCGATGGTCCTAGCTAACACATCCGTTTTAATATAAAATTTAGATATTCATTCAATTTTGACGTTCTTTGTTCTGATTGTTAAATTTTATTGTTAATCATAATAACTAAACTACTTTGTTTTTAATTTGTATTTTTTTTATTTTTTAAACAAATATTAAAATATTACACATTATCTATGATCTAGAGAAAATAATTTTCTAACAAGGGAGGATCTCGGAAGTTGGCCGCTCATAACAAAATATTCATGAATATACTGCCTACCCATTTTTACATAAGCAATACAATTTTGACAGCCATGAATTATTTCCTAAATTTATGTGTTGTCAATAAGATTTAACATTTTTGCTGTACCAACACCTAACTATTATGGCTTCTCAGAAAAAAGAAACTGTCTGCTTTCAATTAAACGTTAACAAGCATCAGATCTGTTAATAATAATAATAATAATAATAATAATAACAATAACAACAACAATAATAATCTCCTTTATTTACAGAAAGACATATTTAGTCACAGACTAGTTTACAGCATGGTCCTGAATTTTTTCCATAGTTTACACCAGTCCTATTCTTGTAAGCGCCTCCTTTAAACATACAGATAGACATTTGTTAATACTTATACGAAATGAAGGACACAATATGTACAGTTTTGCAGATATTTTTTGTAGAAGTTATGTCCTTTTGAACTTAGAAATTTTTAAAACTATATGTATGAAACAACTCGTAAGCGCTTCTCCTCAGAACCTTCTGATCAGAATTTTATGAAACTTTGTAGGAATAAAGGAAACCATGGTTGAGATTTTCAACAGAAAATTATGACCATAAATTTTTCGTAAGATTTTTGCCCCTTTGAACTTAGAAATTCTCGAAATAAATCGTAAGCGTTTAAACCCAAAAACTTCTGATAACAATTTAATCGAACTTGATAGGTATGTGGGAGCGTGGGGTATGTGCTTACTAAGGCTCTTTAATTAAAATAGAAAGTTAGACATTAAACAATACAACTACACGCACAACACAATAAAATATTTTTAATGTTATTTTTGAAATATTCTTCCAAATAATTTGTTTAATTTATCTTAAGAAGGGAGGTTTGATAATATAAAAGATAGTCTGCAATATTTTGTTCTAGCTCTCTGTTTATAAAGCTTTTTTTTTTTTCTTTCATTTTGGTCCCGTATGTCTGGAGCCTACCTGAATGCATTTATATATTTATGTATTAATAGATGTTGTGCTCTCAAACTTGAAGATACTGAAATCCAGATTAATGGTTAAAACATCTTTTAATAGATGAGACAAAAATAAACATGATGGAGGAGTTCTTATCTACATATCTCATTTAAATAATGCGCGCAGCCATGTTTGAAGTTTACAAATTTCTATCATTCTTGGCAGCAAATTTAGGATTTGACCATATACTGCAACAATAATTAAAATGTGGAAAAATAATAGAATTGTGTACACAGTATACTTGGGAGCAATACAATATTTGAGACATTTTTACACACCAATTTTCTGTGGAAGTTTTTGGTCAAAATATCAATGTGGTATTTAATCTTTGGTAAGGACCATTCAATGTTAAATCCGTGCTTTCTTCTGGTCATTTTCTATACTACTACTTTAAATAAAAAAACAAGATGAAAGTCAATATATCACTCTTTTTTACATCAGAAGTAGTTTGTAGCAACTTTATTACGAAATTACCTAAGCTAAGTGGCCGTAGCTGAAGAAATGCCATGTATTTCCTTTTTCGGAATAGGAAAATAATTTGGTGCAATTTCTTGCTCAACATTTTAAAAATATTTACCAAGCTTATGTCCTATCACACATAATTGCATCAGCAATCTCATCATTTTGTGTAATTATATTATCGTTTATTTTTTAAATAGGAAGCACATACAGTTTGAAATTTAGATGGACTAAATTGTTTTAAAAGAACCCACATCTATTTAGGTTTCATTGATGACTGTTCAATAGCTTCATCAACAAAGTTTTTTTTTCTTTTTCCTTTGATACAACAGAACAACTTGCTTTTTTGCTTGAGCATCTCTATGGTAGATAGAAGACGATATTTCATCATCAGTCCATTTTGAAAAGTTAACATTTATTCTACGTTCTGTAAATCATGTGTTTACCTATTATTAACTTAAGCTTATCCTTGACCACATTTAGGTTATATGTGATTTAACGGATTCCCAATGAACGCTGTGCATGTCATTTAGATGCAGTGTTTCATGTTAGGTGTTTGTTATCTATATATTTAATAGTGATATGTTTTATGGGGCCGCATTTGTTCCTATTTTTAATAACATAGGTAAGTTGGTGATCACTGATGTCAAGAGAAATAACACTGCAAGCAGACTAATTCCCTTCATTTGTAACCTACATATGATCAATGTTTGTGTATCGATTGCTACACGTGTTGGGTCTTTAATCACTTGACAGTAGTTGCATGAGCTCATCAACTTATATACTTTGTTGTCCTTTACTTGATCCACATAAAAGTCTCCCATTACTTTAGTTACAAGTTGTTCTGCAATTGTCAAACGACTGCGGTGTGGAATCAGGCGGTCTGCAGACGACTCTTAAATAGATGGAAGACGAACTTGGTTGTTTGATATCAAGCGATAACATTTCAAGTTATCATGGTATCCCACATTTGTCACTGATCACTTGTCCTTGATGTAGATAAGAACACCTCCGCCATGTTCATTTCTGTCTTATCTAAAGATGTTTTAACCATTAATCTGGATTTCATCATCTTCAATGTTATTGTGCAGTTTACTTTCAGTTATTCCACTTACACCCAAAGCTTTACTTCCTGAGTATAATTCTCAACTGTCTAATTTGTTCATTTTAACACATACCTTAATATGGTCTATTGAAATTCCTTTTGCCAAATTGCTCTGCTGTCGATTAGTTAACTAGTCAAAATCAAAGTTCTGTGAAATTAAATCGATGCAGCAATCACATATCCATTCTGTTATAGGAAGATTGTATCGTTAGTATTTTTGCAACCAAACCCCAATGGCCTAGGGTTCAATTATTTTCTTATCAGCGTAAGCTTTTAAGAAAGGTTAGGATCATCTTGAGCATCATTATTAAAATTTGTACCGTAAGTTGATAACACGTGAAATTGGGAATTAATGTAGTCTTCTGATTGTTTACATTCAACAAAAAAGAGACTGAAAATTTTGGTAATAAACATTTTCTACAGAACCAGCTTCGATATTAATTGATATTTGTTGACATTTGGTGCGATGCCTTTTAGGCAATCCTCTCACTGTAAGCGCCTTTAATTTAATTTTATGTGACTTGTAAGTTTGTCCTGTGTTTAAAACCACAGCGCCACATATAATATAGTGTATAAGAAGTATAATAAGTAACTCCCGGACTTTGCTTTGAGTTTTTGGTTTGTTGTATATATTTACAGTCGGCCATTGTTGGTTTTGCGGCAGGTTTCTAGTTACTATAGAAACTGTTATATTTCTTTATTGTACAGAAATCCCGAAAGCTATCCAACAGTTAAGTGTAAAAGATAAAGAATTATACATGGAAATAATAAAATCTGGAACTGAGACACGGTACTACATCAGAGTTGTCATTATTGGAGAAAATGGTGTAGGCAAAACCTGTTTGCTGAGGCGACTACTTAGACAGAGTACGACAGGAGTTCTAAGTACAGACGGGGTTGATATACACCGATGTAAAATTAACCTGCGTAATGGTCAATGGATCTTAGATGCTGGTATTTAAAACAATTACTTACCATATGTTGCAAAAGGTACATTTATTTGTCGAGACAAATCGGAAACGTTACCATTTGCTGTAGACATCTTATACTATTTTAAAATGCGCCCCGAAATAAGGAACTTATAGTTGCCTTTTTATCTGTCTGTCCTTTCGTTCGTCGTAGTTTTTCCGGAACGTGATATACTGAAATCAAACTTTGTGGTTGGATAGATAATCCTGATGCGTTGGAGAGCATGGTAAAAAACCATAAATTTACTTAAATTATTTGTCGAGTTATCTCTCTTAGTTTTTTTCATTGTCTTGAAAATAACTTAAAACCTGCTAAGTGAATTCACTTCCAACTTATTGGTATAAAAGTATCTGTTGATGAGTAGAACTGTTTCTTTTTCTTAAAAATAATTTGTCTACTTTGGAAATCATACCATACAATGACATCACGATAACCTATGTATATTGTAATATATAACCCATCTGTAGAGAATAGTTGACTGCTCTTTATTATCAATAGAGATAATAATTCATATAATTCATCTTTCCATAAAAGTGCAATGATCTTATTGATTCAAAATGTGTCTGATAAAAACCCATAACTAAGTCTTTACTTTTAAGAGTTAACTCACCTCTATAAGGTATGCCCATAATTATTTAGAACATGCTGTCAAAAAAGTACACTTACTGGGAGCTATTGTCATCACTTTGCGTCCGTGGTTATCTGTAAACAGTTACATTTCAATATTTTTCTGAGTTTGTCACAACGTTTAATGGATTGGTTGATGGTTTGTTTGTTGTTTTACGTCCAGTAAGCAATATTTCAGCTATTTTCAGGACGTAACGTTTAATGGAAGATCCTTACTATTTTGTTTTAAAATTCTGATAGGGAAAACAAAAATGGCTACCACCACATGATTTAGTGATGGGTAAAAAGTCTTCTTCTTAGAAACTGTGGAATCAGTGGAAACAAAAAATAGCAATATGCATTATACGTTTTAGCTTCTTATGGGAATCAGAATTTCAAAGTGACCAGCAATAAGGACCATTTAAAACCAAGTTTCAAATGACATCGTTTTAGAAACGACAAAGCTGATTGAAGCCCTATTGTGCGTGAATATTTATTGGATGGTACGCTTCAAAGTTTCTTTTTAATATTTAAGTGGAAATCTAAGATGGCTGCTATTGAAGGAATTAATTTAACTTAGAAACCTACAATGGCTTATTTTCTAAAACCATTGAACACGATTGTCTACATATTTAATGTTGTTTAAATACCATTCAGAAATGCAAAATGGTGGCGATTACAGGACTTAATAAACATTGGGGAATGACAATTCCATCGCTGCTATCAATCGAGTACGCGATACAGGCTCTTGAAAGCCATTGGTTGTCTTTATCTTACAGTACTATTTTTGTCATGAAGTGCAAATATCTTGTTGATTAAATGTGTCTCAAGGAAACTCTTAAATCTTTGCTTTATAAAGTCAACTCATCTCATTTAGGTTTGCCGTTCATTATTCCTGAATTACAGAAACTTTGGTAGGAGTTATTTATGCACTTTAATATTTGATTTTACACATAAAATAATTTAAATAATATAAAAATACTTTTATTTATTTTAATTCATGTTTGTAAACAATGTATATGCTTTTCTGTATGTAGTCTATTGTTTTACTTCACAGTGTCAGATAAGAAGAAAGCGCTGTTGTTGAGATTGAAAAATGCCAAAAATTCAAGCACTGGGGATAAAGATAAAAACACTTCACTGGAGAACAACCCCCAGAGCAGCTACAATGTTAAGGGTTTGCCAGATGTTGAAAGCAGTCAACATAATATTAGAGAGTCAACTGGTTCCAGTTCTAATAGTTCAGGAAGAAAACAGTTGACAGTACATGATAAGCCTGAAGATGAATCTGTTAAAAGCAAATTCGAAGAACAGATGTTAATACTAATGCATGATAAATCAGATGATATAGTAATGGAGATGGAGAGTACTTCACAGCTGGATCACGATTTAATTACCAAAATAATAAATGAAGACGTTTCTAAAGCTTTGGAAGATTTTCTTTACGGTATTGAAGAAGTGGATATTCCATCTGATGTTTTTGTAGAATGTGGAATTTTGGATTTTGCTGGAGAGAAGGAATACTATGCCACTCACCCAATATTCATGAATCCAAATGCTATACATCTCTTAGTTGCCAATATCATGAAAGATGTACAACCGATCAAAACTGAAAATGGCTTTGATAAAATTGGAGGTTTGAAGCTTTTTATCAGAAAAAGTATACTTTAATATAACTTGTATTTCATGTTTTTTACTCACAAGTTGTAAGTCCATATGTTCCAACACTTGGCATCTATCCTCCGTTAGCTATTTTACGAAAATTTTCTTCTTTCGAAACCACTTAGTCAGTTTAAAGCAAACTGTAAATATTTATTTGGTTTCCCAGGCTACAAATCGTTTCTGTGATTTTGACAAAAAATAGAACATATAGTGGCCTACATGCATAACTGTATTATACAACAAATTACTAATTCAAAATATTCAGCCCATAATTATTTACTAGTATCGCCATTAGTCAGAAATTGTATGATGACTTCATGTAGGAATTATTGTAAAGACTTTTCTAAATAGCAGTTTTCACAAAATTATTTGAAACTTGTTTCAGTGAGAAACAATGAATTGGAAACCAAACAGTTCCTTCTCTTGATAAAAAATTGTGAATTGTATCTAAGTAGGGCTCAACAATTACAAATTATTTTAAATGATAAACCAAAGGCAATTAGGTTACCATGCTTGCTGAAAATAAAAAAAATTCACAAATGTCAGCCTATTTTCCCATGGCCACCTATTAAGAAGGTGACTGACACAGGTTCTAATTTAGCTTGGAAATGAAGACATTTCTATACAATCATCTTTTATCTAGGTCAGCTATAGCGACCCGTGGATTTGCTAGTTATCTTACATGACACATACTCTTTTGCAGAGTACATAGATTTTTGGCTTGATAGTATTCACTGCTGTAGAGTCGATGAGGAATTAAAAGATGAGACAAAGACAGAATTTCTGTACCCTCCAGCTATTATCGTTTGCACAAGAATTGATGAGTGTAGAGATCATGTAAGTGTTGTTAAAAATATGTCTACAGTCCTTTTTCTGTGTCATGTTTGGGGAAATTTTAGTGATTGCATTAAAAGGAACAGTGCTAATATTGAAGCTTTACATACTTTAGGTGCACATTTACATGTACCTGTATCACGTTCAGATATAATTTTCAGCGATATTTTTTATACACTCACAAAAATTTTGCATTTGTATTTTGGTATTTAGGAGTCTCAGTCACTAATGTCGCCATGGTTCTCTGTCTGTAGGCAGCTTAGTTTTTGAGATGTATTAAACAGATAGTTTTCACATTTTTACCATCTATTTTAATCAACTAACCAACTCCGATTCTACGGTAATTGGCATGCCATAACACCTGATTTAACCCATCATTTGTTTTGAAATGCCTTTACCAAGTCAGGATCATTGCTGTAGTTACTATATTTTTGGTTGATGGTTCTGGAGTTTGGCGGTTTCTCGGACTTTTATTTGTAGACTGTATTTTTTGACAGTTTCATCGGTGTTCGGCGTTTTGTTATTACCTTCATTTGAGTAGGCTTGTCCTTTTGACTTGGAATTGTAAGCTAGCTTCTGATAGACTTAGTGCTGGTCAAGTTTAAATTTTAGTCGTCAAAGCAGGATGACTATATTTGGTATATATGTTGCTGATGAATAGTACATGGCTGTCTGGTAGATTTCACCTGACGTTGACCTCAATTTCACGTTCCAATGACTACAACAAACTTTTGGATTTGGTCAAATCCTAATGTTATTTACATGTTGGTCATGAAGTCATTTTTTCATTACCAATGTGGAATACAGGCAAAACTTTTTTTATGTCCACACTTGTTTGTGGTTTCCGAACATTACCTTAAGTTTAGATTTACTTGAAATATGTAAGTGATCTTGTGACAAATTGGTCAGGTTGATTTGATCATATGAAATTTGTTGTCTTTATTGGTTTCTGTTCATAAACTCATTTAATACATGTTGGATTGACGAAATTTAAAACTTATCTAAAACTTTTCAAAGACGTTTCAAGTTTAACTTATTTTTGTACTTTTGGTTTCGTCCTATGGTTTTCGATACTCGTTGACACTCTACTTAAAACAAATAAAATTCAGGTGAATTTCAAATTTAGAGATATGTCTAACATAAAGGACCTGTTATTAGTTATAGGGCGTGGAGATAACAAAGAGAGGTAAATAAAAAGGATACATATTTTGTCTTCTTTTTGCAATTATATTTAATCGTTCAGTAAATTAATAAAACAGATCACATTTTCCATATGACAAATGCTATTGTGTAACTCTAAACTAAAAAGGTGCCATAGATCCAGATTTTTAAATATTCTAATGTGTGGAAAGTGTGGGAAATTTTTATTTTTAATTGGATTATATCGGAATTTTATTAGATCATAATGATTGATTTAAGAATGTAGCTTATAACATCCTTAATATTTAGCGTTAAGTTTGATCCATTCTTATGTTACGATTCACATCGACTGTATGATTGATGCCAACTTGTATTTGTTTCTTTTGTGTTTAACCCTACTTTCGGTGAACTATTGTCATAACTGGGCCAGTTAAAAGCAGACTTATTCAAAATGTGTATCCGTTGTTCTTTGACAAACTGTATGTTTTTATTTTGATAAAAAATCCAAAAAGACCTCCACTTCAGGATTTAGTTTAACATATAACTCTACGGGAAAAATATTTAAAAAGGTTTATCTTTGAAATGGGTTAACAAATTGAAACATAGTGGTGTATAAAGTTTATGTTTATTTTTTCAATCAAATTGCTGCTTACACATGACCTAGGACCATACGGGAAATATGTTAAAATGACTGCTCAGAAACTGTAGAATAATTAAAGGTATATTGTACGTGAATATATGTTACATGATCCTCAAAACGTTTTATGTTTATTTCATTCTGATCAGAAATCTTTAAATAGAAGCAACTGCATGACATAGTTTAATGTTGGACCCTCCTCTGAGAAATATGTTTAAAAAGGCTTCCTTCTCTAACACCGTTGAACAACACTACTTAAAACAAAACTTATCAGCAATATTCATTGGATGAGTATTGTCTTCTATAAAGATGATTTTTTATGGCCAATCAGAAATTTGAAACGACCGCCACTGTGGACTTAATATAAAACCTTTATGAAGACATTTAAATGTCTCATTCTCATAAACTGCATTGCTGAGTAAAGCCATATTGTGTGGGGATGATTATTGGATGGTTTTCTACAAAGTTTATGTTTTTTTATCATAAATCCAAAACGGCGGGAATTGTAGGGCTTAATTTTACATAGAAGCCTAAGGAGATTATATCTTAAAGAGCCTCATTATCTTTTCCCATTGATTCTTTTGAGACCAATTAGAATATTTATTGGATGGTCGCTACAAACTTTATGTTTGTGTAAATTTGAAATTGAAAATGGCTGCATCACATGACTTGGTTCAACATGGCATAATACTATTTGCATTGCCTATATAAATTAGGTAAGTGATACAGTATCTTGAGAACATCTGGTATTGGGTAAGGTAGTTACATGTGAAAGTCTTATATCTTTGGCAGGAAAGCTTGTAATTTTTGTCAATTTAGATTTAATTTGAATCAGTAAGAGGTTTATTTGAGGGAGAACATCTAGCCTTTTGTGAGGAAAAATACAGGTAGACACAAGTTAATAACGGTTAAGGGAATACAGATTAGATTATGGTTGAGTTTGAAGAATTAAGTTGTACATTTATATGCATGAACAGTAAGATATCAGAGGGTATATGTTGTGTTCTTAAAACAATACAAAACTTGTTAGTGTTATCTGATATATACCAATAGTAAAAAGAAGCTGTGCACTCAAAAAATTATTTATGTTATTATATTTTGCTCTAATTGTTGGAGGCTATATACATTTAAATTTCTTAAATAAACTTAATAAGGTTTAATCAACTTTGCACGTGCTTTTAGTGCACGTTATAAGCTTTTTTTAACGTTAAATGTTTTTTTAAAGGATGTACGATTATGATAATTATTTGTGCATAGAATGCTTGTTTTGTTATTAGCCCCAAAAAGCGCATACTTGTTTTGTTTAAAATCGTCTTAGACTAATCAAACAATAGTAATGTTGTTGTCTTGACGTACTCAGACTGATGTTGCCAGCGAATTTGTTTGCCACAGAAATACTATATGTTTTTTATTGGATTACCTATAGTTATATCACGTTCAAGAAACAGTGGATCCGGACGTCCAGGATAACCATATGTAACCTTTGTAACCGCTTCCAAACATAAAGTTTAACAGTGTGGTCTATGCAGGGATTATGTCTGAACATTTCTTGAACACCAAAATGTTAGATTGACCGGCTATATTACCTTATCTGTCACCTACAGAATATTTATGGACGAATTGGATCGTAGATTAACCGCATTCTCGTTTACCAAATCACCCGTTACTATGCCAGAAATGGACACAGCATTTTTCATAACACAATCCTCAAGTTTTCGTGTCACCATTTAGGTTTTTTGTTTTGGTTGCATTGATACGAATGAGTGTTATACCCATTTCTGATTTTGTGAATACTATAATTACACCAGGGTTTTTAAACTCAAAATGCAACAATGTTTTTGGTGGTAAATGTTTCTTGATCAGTAATTGCTTCACGAAATGTAATGAATTTCATCTTTGACATAATAAAAGTACCATTTATTGTGTTTGCTATGTTTTTTACTTAAAACATGTGCACAGTATCTGTTTTCTGTTGGTATATATTAATTATTGTAGTCAGTCAGATAGAAATCCCCACCCCGCATAAAACAATATCAACAAATTGTTTTTTCTTCATCTAATCCTCTTAAGTGTGATGTTAAAAACAATATATTACGGATATTACGGATAACGTCTCTCTTGTGATAATTAATAATTATCAATCGATCAAATACTGTAAGCTATCCAAATGCATGTATACAATTGTTAACATAAAATCCCTTGATCAGAATGCAAACAACAAGGAGAAATTATTTAAACCGTTTAAACCAGCTGAAAAAAAACATGATGCAATTATATCTTGTATGTTTGTTCTTTGTTTAAGCTGAAAGAAAGAAAACAGGTTTTCTGTCAACAACTAAATTCTGTATTAAAAAACGAAACTAAGAAGAACCATATTAGGCAGATATGCTATGTTTCGAACACTGAATCTACAGAAGAGGATTTCTCAGATTTGCGCGACACAATTTTTAAACATGGAAAGGAATTAAAAAGCTTTGCTGAACAATTGCCTTTAAATTGGATACGTTTGGAGCACTTAATTGATGTTTTTAGAGAGGCTGGTTTGAATACATTGTCTTGGCCAGATATTGTAAAATTATCTTCGAAATGTTCAATGGACAGTGAGAAAGAAGTAAACCTTTTCTTAAAATATCAACATAAGGTAGGAAGTGTCATATATTTTGAGAATTTAAAAGAATATATTATACTAAACCAAAAATGGTTAGCAAATGCTTTTAGATGTCTTGTAACAGATAAATTTGACAACATCCTGAAGCTGTCTGATGAATGGAGAGTACTAGAAGACACTGGAAAGCTTGAACACTCTCTGATTGTAAAACTTTTTGATAAAGAACCAGAACTTGATTTTAGCAAACATAGCGGTCATTTACTAAATGTAATGAAAGAATTTGGTGTTATTGTAAAGCTAACTACTTTATTGGAAAATGGACAAAAGAAAATCCTGCCTACTTATTATATGCCTTGTATGATCTCTAAGAAAGCTTCCTTTTCAGATATCATTGCTTTGTTTAATGCAAACAATGATAGCTGTAAGCGCACACCATGGTTGTGTATTGAGTTTGATTTTATGCCGTTCGACTTTTTCAACAATATTTTGTGTTATTACATCGGTAAATATGCTATGTGCACTGAACCACAGACCGGTCGAATGGCTATTTATCATGGTATGGGAGTGTTCTTTCTTGACAGTACCAAGTTCAGAAAATTTATTTTGTGTTTCTGTAAAAACACAATAGCACTACAGATATGGCAGTGGAAAAATATGGAGAAAGGCACATGTAAAGCATTGTTAGAAGAATTTAAGGTGACAACTGAGAGAGTCAAAGAAAGGTTTGAAACAAGGAGAGTGTTTTATACTGTAAAATTGAAGTGCTTTGATGGAAACATATACATCTCTGCTGGTCGCCATAGCTACCGTGAATTAGTGTATTTAGGAGATGAATACTTTTGTGAAGAACATAATGTTAGTCATAACATTCAAGATTTCTTTGAAACATGGTTTGAAGACTATACAGAGGTATGAAATCTTACAAATCTTCGTCTTCCTTCTCAATACTACATACTTTTATAGTGGCAGTTTACATTTTGCTAAAATTGGTCCATCCCTTTTTTACGCGTTAATTAATTATTATTTGTAAACTTGTACACGTCCTGAATACAACTGATATTGCAGGCTTGACGTTAAGCAAACATTTGAGGAATCGGCTGATTATAGTGCAATGAAATAGAGAATAAATTGCAAGTTTTGGACAGGTTGCACAAGTGCATACTGGGGTTTATGGTGAAGGTGTACTTGCTGTTTCGCGGGGAAAATAGGATACTAAGATTTACTAAGATGAGCCTTACTTACTGCTTGACTTTTTAATTTACAAGGATTGCCAATAAAAGTTGTGGTCAACTTGGAACTAGGATATGCGCAGTATTTAATAACAACATGCTTAAAAATGCAGCATGAAGGATGGAGATTAAGAACAGTCTTTAAACAACATACACTAACTAAACAGGCTCAATAAACTAATCTTGTCTTGACTAATCGTAATTAATATGTATACTAAATTGGTAATTTTCTGATGATACGTTTGGAAACATTCAGTTCACTTTTCCTTTTCCATGTGCATTTACAACAGAATGTAACTTTATGTACATACCTACATCTATGTTGACATAAAACAGATTATACAATAATACTTGTCATAGAGAATGTTGATGATAAATGTTGATTTTCGTTTTCTAGAACAAAGATTGTGTGCCAGGTCGGCTGAAATTGAAAGGTCAAGAAGGTAAACATATATTGACGACAAGGTATCAGCATAGTTTTAGCTACTGATAATTTGTAGACGAGATACTATTATTTGTTTTTATTGATTGCATGTACCACAAGCAACACATTTAATATTGTATTAAGTTATGTCTGTCTGTCTGTCACATGCCTTTTTAAATGTCTTCATTTCCACACTCTACATTTTGTTTTTGTTAATCGATTGTTTTCATATTTTATTAATATGGTACTTGGGATAGATAAAGTGTATGGTTTGAAACTAGATGCCAAACATTGTTAGTTAGATTTTTAGTGGACCATCTATGTTGGACTTACTGTGGTATACAAATGTCATTCGTCTAAATGTCGCATTGTATCTTAAGAACGCCTTCACAATTTTGTTCAAACTGCACTATAATGTTAGCGTTATGGGACCTTTTTATGAAAAAAGTGGGGAATTGTGTAGGTGTTCCGACTCTAACTAAAAGAGATTGATGCCTTTTCTTGAAATAAGGGCAATTGTTAATATTGATAGATGTGATTATGTCTTATCAGTGTACATTATATTATGCATCCAAGAAGTGTATATAGCTCTTGTCCTTGTTATAACATGGGTGTATCCTGCGCTCCTTGTGCAGCTGTTATTTGTTTCATCGAGAGTAGTTTGAGTAGTTTTTTCAAAAGATTGTCTTCTGTCTGATGGTTATCACTATATCTTGGTTGGATTGGAGTAGCACTCCTGTTATGTCTACTTAAAATGATAAAACATGTATCAAGATCCGCACCAATTTCATTTTAGAGTGGTATAACATTTCGTGTCGTCACATGATAACAAGGCCGATCCCACAAAAAAAATGAAACAAACAAACAAAAGATAAACCACACACACAAGTAATAGTAGGTTAAGATTTGTTTTTACACTGCATACATAGATGAAATATAGTCCTGTCAATTGAGCAGCAAAACATTCCATCCAGGATAAATGTAAATATTAAAATATTGTTCTGCAGCTGCCAAAATGGGCAAGAAATAACCTTTTTCTAACTATAGTTTATTTATGTATTGTTGATAATGTGTGACATTTTGTTTTTATTTTACAGGGATTCAAGATACCAGATTTAAACAAAAGTAAGTAGAACTAAAATGATAATATGTTAATATCATAGGTCATACTAACACAATCCCAAATTGGAGCCATAAAGACATTGATTCCCAACTAAAGGTAAGGCCAAGGCACATGTCAAAAATGTCGATAGTGAAGCCCTATGCCTTTTCCATTTTTAAAACATTAGCAGCGGTTGTTCTACAGTCCAAAAAGGAAGCTTCCATTAGGCCACATAAACAACAAAAGTAAAATTAAGTTAATGGCACATTCACCTGTTGTGACTTTGATGGTTGATCATATATCCATTTTTAATGTCGTGTTTTATTTCCGACAGATGGTTTTTTCAAGTTTTGTTACAACAGCGGCTTATATGTGTTCAACGAGATAACTGCTACAGGCAGTCATCAAACCGGTTTGACATAATAATTGTCAACTTTATTACCCATTAGATTTTTAGCTGAATTGGCATCTGTTGACAATAATTTGAAAATCATTAAAGATGTGATGATGCAAAAATGCTTTAAATATTGAGATCTATCTTCAATTTATTTAGACTTCATATGGAGCTATATTTCTTTAATCCCTTGTTTTTTTGGAACCATACTGTGAGGGTTCCCAGGGCTTAACGTACAAAGCTACCTAGTGCGTCACAAGGAGTCACAGTGTGATTACTTTACAAGGGGTCAGATAGACAGGATTAGGGTCCTATTTACAGGTTGAGAAATACTTTATAGCGGTCACGCAGATAGGGTTTGTAACTTACAGGAGCTCACATTGACAAGGTCAGTAGTATGAACCTTATAGGGAGTCACATGAAGAGAATAAGTATTTTACAGTTGAAGTGTAAACAGAGTTAGTGGAAAGTACATAACAAGGCTAATATTAGATACTTATCGGTTGCACGGACAGGTTAATAATAAGTACCTTAAAGGGAGTCACGTGGACAGAATCATTAGTAAGTACCTTACATGGAGTCACATGGACAGAATCAGTAGTAAGTGCCTTATAAGCATAGACAGCGTTAGTAGTAAATGTACCTTACAAGGAGACACATGGGCAGAGTTAGTAGGAAGTGTCTTACAGATGGCCACATAGACAGGATTAGTAGTAATGACCTTACAAGGAGACAGATGGACAGGGTAAGAAGTGTCTTACAGTGGGTGAATTGGACAGAATCAGTAAAAGGTATCTTACAGGGATCACATGTTACTACTACCTAACAGGGAGAAACATGTAGAGGGTTGGTAGTAAGTACTTTAAAAGGGTTTTCAAGGACAGGATTAGTAGTAAGTACATTACAGAGTATCATTTGGAGGATAAGTAGTAATTGACATAGTTAATATTAAATACCTTGCAGGGGTCATATGGACTGGGTTAGTAGTAAATTCTTTACAGTGGGTCACAGACAGGGTCAGTAGTAAGTACCTTGCAGAGGGCAATATAGACAGGGTTAGTAGTAAGTGTTACAGGGATCACACGGACATGGTTTGTAGTAAGTACCTGACAGATTCTTAAATAGACAGGTTTAGTAGTAATTGTTTTAGTATGCCTCTAATGTTAGTGTGTATGTTCAACCTTGACCCCTATCGGGACTTTGCTACTGTAAAGTTATTACTACAAACCATGTTCTCAATTCCCAACCCCTCCCCCGCCATTCTGTGCAAGTTTTTTGTACAGTAACATTTTACTTCACATCTTTTAAAGATAATTATATATCTAGTAATAAATTAATAATAATCATAAAGTCGCCCATGTGTCAAGACTGTAACAATCAACACAAGGAATCGGGAGGTACTGAATATCACGTTACGTTTGCTTTATTGCATACTACATTTTTACTGCCACACAAGTTAAAAGGATTAAGTAATCTTCATTAAGCCTATTAAAATAGCCGTACAAACAACATATTGTTACTTTTTTGTATTATGTTTATATAATCGTACAGTTCAGTAGTTTGAGTCAGACATACGTTTTTAAATTTATATAAATTAATCCTTTACAGGTGTTGTGTCTGTTGCAAGGAACCATCTGTAAACTGGTGTCATGGCTGTCAGAGATCTATGTGTCAAAACTGTAACATTCAACACAGGGAATCAGAGGTTAATAGACGTCATATTGTACAGCATGTACATGACATGCATTCACTGGATTATAACTTCAATGTCAATGTAAAGGGGATCATTGATATTAAGATGTTGCATGATGATGTGTTAGTTATAGCAGATAATAATGGTAAACAAATAGTAACATATCATATAACAGGACAACAACAACACACCATTCCATTACCTGGAACTGGTAGATCCTACTGTATGGCAGTAGTAGACAACAACACTGTAGCTGTTACATTAACTACTACTGATGTAGTGATAGTAGATGTAAGACAGAGACAAGTTATGCGAAATATTCATGTAAAGGCGATGTGTTATAGTATCATGTACAGAGATAACCAACTTTTTATAGGCTGTGGTGATGATACAATAAAGATAATGAACATGTCATGGGAGATAACGCGTTCAATACCAGTGGGTGTAATGCCTTGGTATATATGTGGTGGTGAGGCAGGACGTATCTTCATTACTGACTGGGCTAAGTTGTACTGTATTAATACAGAGGGGAACACTTTGTTTACATTAACTGATCCTAACATGAGTGAACCATTTGGAATTACAACAGATGATGAAGGACATGCACTTATTATATGTAGAACATCTAACAATGTACTCAGGATTAGTCCTGATGGTAAACAGAGTCAGGTTATTATTGCACAGATACCATCATTTGATAGGTATCCATACATATGCTATAATTCACTGTCTAAATCAGTTGTTATTGGTGATAGTGTTACTGTTTATGTTTATAAGAAAGTGTAAATAATTCACATTATAATTTATTCTGATTGTCACCAGAAAGTAATCATGCAGTTTTGACTTATCTGTCGTTATTGATCATTGATATATATATTTAACACTTTATTTACATTAGATTTAGTTAAGATGCAATTACATGGTTCTAGTTGACCTCAGTGCCCGTTTGGTTAAGTTAGTTAGTCTACTATTGACCATTGCCCGTCAACACTGAAAATTGCCGAAAGTGGCGTTAAACACAATTTAAACGAAAAAAAATTGTTGTTACTTTTTTGTGTAACAATTTATTAAATTACTAAATGTTAACAATTACTTTTAAATCATGTTTTTGTAAATTTGGAAAGAATTATTGTGATAATATTAGGTCTTACCAACTAATGTAACATAAAACTGACATGATGACATTTTTAGAATGATTTTCCAATCGAACTTTATTTCAGTATAAAATTAGAAAAATTAGTTGTGTATCCTATGTCAAGTTTGCAATTTATTTACAGTACATGTATCGTGTTTACTGACTTGGTTGTAGCATCCTTTGTGTAGACGTGAGTGATATCATGTAATATCAATTGTTAATAAATACAAGTATAATGTATTTGTTTGTAATCAGTATGATAACTCTGATAAATGGTTTTATTTTAACAAAAATGTTTATATGAAATGATATAAACTAATATAGTTTCATAGTGAGAAAAGTGTTTTCAATTATATTCATCAGCTGTTTTATTAAATGACATTTCTCATTTCCCCATATACATCGTTTCCATCATAAATCCTCTGGTTAACTGAAACAAAATGTTATCAGATGTTGTATAAAGTGACATTTCCCCCATATCCATCATTTCTGTAGACATACTAAGAGGAACAGAAAAAGAAATGAAATTAAAAAAATTTAACAGTGCAACGTTTTTTAATTTAATTCACTTCCGCAGCCACTTGCCTTCGAAATCTTGCAAATGACAACTCTGACACGAAACTCGGTCGTAAGACTTTTTGATTGGGTAATAAATTATTCTATCAAAATCAAAACGTACGAACATATTTCGAGTGCATGGATAAACTCCCCTACCAAAATGTCCACGATTTCCAATATGCCCCCAATTTCCAAAATACCCCTATCAAAATGCCTCCATTCAGACGAAAACTAGCAAGACATAACAATGAACATATAAATAAATTTATTATGTTTTCGAATTAAAAATGCCTTTTTCAAATACATTTAGCAGCTAATCTAGTTTTCGTACATTTTTTCCAAATAAAAAAAATGCGAATATACATTATAAGATAATTTTTTTTTGGAGAGTCTGATTGTAATTTAACAAAATAGCTATTTTGTTAAACCTTGTATTTTATAGCTTCAAAGGGACATTGTTTATATTACTCTTCCTTTTTCCCTATGGACAACACTGATTGCTTATCATTAGAAACAAAAAGATTTAATCGGGTAAACTAATAATAATAAGCATCTAAAATAATGTGTTATACTCAAGCCGAACGTCTATATAAATAAAGACAGAGAAGCATATTTAAACAATAGAAATGTTATTAAAGATTGTGGTGGGCGCGGAAATCTGTAGACAATTTTTTGAAAGGTTATCAAAGTAATTCCAATCAAAATCCATAATAATGATTGAAAGCTTATAAGTCATTCCGTTTTCGCAAATCTTGAATTCTGTTGTGCTATATGTAACCACTCTGTTCGGACTCGAGTCCTTTCTTTAATTATTGATGCGTTGAGTTGCGACTTAATATAAAATTACTAGATACTAGAGAAGAGTCGTTAAAAAGGTACACAGTCTGTGGGAGATGTAGACACTTACAACAAGCATTCACCGACTAACAAAACATTTTTATGTAATTATATGTTTACTTCATGTCATACATGCATGTCTTATGTATTGTGCTTATATTTATGTGTATTTAATTGTATGTATTTACTTGCAGGTTGCAGAATTTAAAAAAGTTATCCTATGTAATTCTTGCTTATGATAATATAAACAATAAAGGTATTAATTTAACTTTTTTCTTTTTATCTTAATGGTGTGTAGTAATCGAGAGTTTGGTATATAAACATGTCCTAACTCAAATGTGTAAGTACTATAGAAAATTAAACTAGATTGTGGTGCTTGTACGAAACACACGAATAATTAAACAGAAAGGCGGAGAAATTATTTGTAAAATATTGACTTGAAAGCCACAATAAATGCACAATAATTGCAGTACATTTTCAACCAATCATACAATAATGTTCCTCAAAACACCTACACATGTTTACAAGATAAAATGCAGAACATGTAAAGCTTACCTATTCTACAAGCCTTGTCGTAAAAATTATGAAATTGACTAATGGTTAAGGAAAAGGGTTACCAGGGATTGAGCCAGAGAACTGCTCAGCACGTAAAAAGACGGTGAGTATCTATGGTTAAGGAGTCGTTAGACTATATAATTGCAAAAAGTGACCACGGAACATAGTTTTCATCCATCGTTTTTGGAAGATTGCCAATCTCACGATAAATACAAATTGTGTACATTTAAAAAAAATACTAGTCGCTTTTTAGCTAATACAAGCGCTAAATTTTCCAACCCTACTTAATGTTCCATGCTTTTTCAATGGGAGTTAATATATTCTTCCTATCGATCCATTCTATTTTCTGTTCTGAAATTTTTTTATTTAAGGATTAACTAGAAAAAATATTGTCTTCTGTGACGGTTAAGTAAATTCTGTTTTACACATTGTATAATCCGCATGATGTGCCAAACAATTTTATTATCCATGTTATCCCATTATGGAGAAAATATGTATGTAGTTACTTTTTAAAACTAAATAAGGGAGTGCCATCTTGATTTCCATAAGACCAGTGGCATCGACTTACTGTTCATACAGACCAGTCATACACAGACTGGATTATTTAATAAAATTGTTGCGAACTGGCTAATTTTGTATTAGCCTTGTATTAGTTATTGGTCTGATGTATTGGTGATTGACCCTACATGCCTCGGGACCAATACAACAAACTCGAATCAATACCAGGACCAAAACAGAATCAGTCAGTTAAGTAATACTACATTATATATTATCGAGATTACTGTTCACGATTGATGCTGCATATTTAGGAGTGTCGACAATTATATAGACTTGTATCATCCATTAACAGCTTAATGAAGCCACGTATATCATTTATGAATATTAAAACAGAACAGGGCAAAGAATGGAATCTAGGACACGTATGTTTTCTCATTCAGAGAATCTCCCGTTTAACACAAATCTTTGAACCCTTCCCGACAAATAATTTTTAAACAATCATAAACTTTACTTCATTTTGCCCTTTTTAATTTTTAAAAAAAAAGCATTAGCTGTGTTTTGTGAATTAACATAAGTGCATCAAGTAAAAATGTGTTACCGTACTTGTAACAGCCAATATACTGGAATATATTTTACCCATTGACTACAATAAGTTCTTTATTTGTAAAAATAATTGAATAAATAAGATTGTAGAAGTCTTTGCTCTTTCGATCATTTTCCTTTTATGATTTCAACCTATGATTTTATTGTCCGTTATTGGATTTATTGCCTGATTTTTTTAGAAACGCCTAGATGTCAATATGTGAGCTATATTCAAAATGAGAACATTTCACCAAACTAAACAATGGTTCCACAAAATTGAATGTATTACTTTTCAATCATTGGCAGAAGATTTTTAACTGTCAACTAAAGGGTGTGAAATAGTGATGAAACATCTGGTCTTAAACGTTACCCTCAGAGTTCGCTTCTAGCCTTCTGTGCTTGTCAACCCTACCTATCTCTAACTAAAGAGTATATCCGCACAAAATTTAAATAAATCTCTTTGGTAATCATCATTTATTTGCTTTTGATATGGATGTCTAAATCATTCCCATATTAGACCCATCGGATAACGCATTTACCTGTATTAAAACAGTGAACATTTTGGATATTGTGAATTATTCCTGAGTTGAGTCGTTGTAAACCGACTTTGATATGTGTCCTAGACAACATTTTATGGGGCCTTAAGGCAAAGGGAAAGTATTATCCTTCATAAATAAGGTACAAAATTTTGTTCAAAATATGAAATAACTGTTTTATCTGCAGCTTGTTCAAATTTAAAGAAACTATTGATTTTTTCCTGTTCGCAAAACGTGCGCTATTTTGTAAAACAAAGAAATATAACAACAACAAGAATACGGCATGTCATTTAGTTATTAAATATATCAAATTTAATTTTAATGTTATTCTCACCTGCTACTATAATAAATATAAGGTTTTTAAAAAATCATATTTTTACTGTTTGTCCTACTAAAACAAGATTGAACGAGATTTTGGTAGTAAGCAGTATCCTACGATGTCGTTGAAAATCCTACTAGCCATAGTTGCTGTGTTGGGAAGCTTAAGGGAAGCCGTGTCTCACTGTGATTCCGGTCATGGTCAGTTCCCTTCGTTACTTATCTTTTAAATGTTAAAATTACATGCTTACATTCTTGTAATGATATAAATTACTAAGTAGTTCTTAGCAACAGCTATTTCATTCACTTTTTGTAGTAAATATGAATTTGTTTGATGCGCTTTTTGATGATTATTATAAATAAATAAACCAACATAAGGCTTTTTAGTTCAAGTTTTCCTTTGGTGAAGGTGTGCCCGACTTCAACCTTAATAGAGAAAGGTTGCCATTTATTTTACATTTCAACAGAAATAGTAGATCTTAATTCTTAAATATAGATTGCAGAAATCATTTGAGCATTTAGTAATATTTTCAGGAAAGACTACATGCATTACGGAGGACCTTCTTCGCATGTTGATGGAAATGAACACCGATAAAGGACATGAAACAGATAATTCAGGTACACTCTATATATTACTTATAATTGTGTGGTAAACTTTATAATGTAGACTTAAATCAAATAAATGATCAATTTATAATGTAAATATGGTATGCTATTGGTGGCTACAAATCCGGCTTCCTCTGCAATTAAAACTTGACTCCATGATATAGCTGACACATTGCTGTAAGTGTCGTTAAACAACACTCAAACACTCAACAAACATTCATATGCTATAATTGTATGATGGATAATAGTTTTGAAACGATTTTTGTGATTCATAAACATGGCGACGAGTATTATTGATTCCGGCGCAGAATATCTTTTACTTGTTAGCCGAAATTCCAAAATTATTGTGCTTGTTTGGTTTAATTTTTTAATCACAAACATCGTTTGTAGCATATGTAGACTTTATAAGGCTGTAAATAAATAGTGGAAATCCTGATGTTATTAATTTTTTTTTTGTTTTGAAGTTTAAATCTGAAAAATAGTTTTCTTTACTTTACTACGACATAACAAGGGAATGTCATGATAGGCTTTAGTTAGTTGTTATCTAGTCTTTTTTGTTGCAAAATTGTGACATATCAAATTTTCTATCCTTTTGTTCAGGGCCCCATGACAAACCAGCGTTTTATGTATCGTTGAAAAGTCCTACCACATTCACTGAACAAGTTATCAAGTTTGACGTTGTAAAAACCAACATTGGGAATAACTACAACCCATCAACTGGAGAATTTACCGCACCCAGAAATGGAATTTACCAAATTTATTGTGTTATTATGGCAGGAGGGGACAATCAAGTACACTACCAGCTTAACAAAAATGACGACGTTTTTGCACCAGCATATACCAGTAAGAATCAAAATAGTTCCAGTACTAACATGTGGATGGTCGAGTTAAAGAAAGGAGACCGTGTTTACATTAAACAGTATAATACTTCGCAAGCTGTACACGGACAAGGATACTCATATTTCGGTGGTTATCTTATATAGCCAATAAAATAATTCTGCAGCTTTTACTTTGTTTCTTTCCTGTTTGTTTGTTTGGTTTTTTTGTTTTTTGTTTTTTGTTTTTTGTTGTTTTTTTTTTTTGCTTTAAATACCATAGGAAGTACTTTTGACCTCCTTTTCTGTTACATCCTGAAATTATTGTTACTGATGTTTTGGTTTGAGCGCCACTGATGAGTCTGAATAAGAAAAACATGCATTTGGTGAGGTAAGCTATAATTATTTGGTGATTTCTGTGAGTCGCGGAGAATTTCACCACCACAGTAATCACCCTTTGGTGGAAACATGAATTATTTTTCATATTTTGAAAATTACATAGGGGCCTCAATGGCCCAGTTCTTAAGGTGGTTCGAGATTGTAGGTTTTCAGTCTCACTGCGGAGTGGAAGGGTGTGCTTGACTCCAATTCTAATTGACAAAGATTGCTAGTTTTCCGACCGAGGTTCTATGAAGTTATGGGTACTTCAGCTTCCTCCCCAATAAAAGATGGACGCCATGATATTGCCGAAAGTTGTGTTAAACAACATTCAAACAGACAGCTTTAGCCGGATTTGGTCTGTATTTTGTGAATGTTAGTGTTCATAGCTGTTCTTTGATTTTCATATATACTTGGTTTCAGCGTCATCGGTTAGTCTTGAAGAAACGCGCGTCAGGCGTAGTAAATTTGTGAAGCTTGGTTACTTTGATAGCATCTCATTATACTCGATATCTTACGTCTTGGCTCTCTCTCTTTGAATTTGATATAATGTCAATTACAGCTGTTTTAAGCCATTTTGAATTGGCAAGGTTTGATCTAGAACAAAAAAACGTACCCTCGCTGTTTTTAAGGCGAGGTTGATCCGACGAATCCCAAAACTAACGTCAGTTAACAGCAGTACAATTCGGTTTTGGTTTGTAGGTGTAGTGAATTTATACCTACAATTACAGATGTAAGAACTTTATTCATACCAGCATATTGTAATAATTGGCTTTGTTTACCTTTGTTTTTCGCCTTGCAAAAGAAGTATTTTATGAAACTATTTCATTTATCTAGGAGTTATAAATGAAAGTATTATTTAGGCTATATTGACATTGTTTGGGATCCATCGTAGTAAAACACAAGGGGAAGAATAGGGTAATCAGATCGCAAAAGGTCAATTTACTGCGATAATTTTAAGAACCTAACAATTAAACCCGAGTCTTCCGAAATTTAAATGGATTACATCTGAACTAAATAGGTGACCACTATTTTTTTTAGCTTTATTTAAAATTTTGTCATAAGGAAAGATAAGACAAAATATTTAAAAAATATCATATGGAGATCGAATAGTAGGATATGTCCTTAACTCGGTGAAGAATCTTGTGTTGTTTTTTTGTTATAGGAAACCTAATGCCAAACAAAACTACAATGATCCTGTACATAAAGATCAAATGAAAATCGTATATTTGACAATTTAATTGGAAACATTGATCAGTTTTTCTTTTTTTAGAAGGACATTTCAAGAACTTACAACAACATTGAATATGCATTAGACAAAATTTAGCGAACACAAAAGGTGTATAAATATACATTTAATAGTATTTTTTATAAGTAAACTATTTGGGTAATCAAGATTCATGTATACAAGCCTAAATAAAGAAGAAGCATAATATGTTTGTTGTAGATCAAGAAGACTTCCTTTTGTACCCTTTGTGTACATTTAAGGGGATGCATGACACTTTCACTGAAAATAATTTGTCGATGAATTTGCTTTAATATCGCCATATAGTTAGATTTAATACAAGTTATCATAATACAAAATACAAAATAAGGGTGTCAGAGCTTATTTTCGAGAGGTTGAGCTCTGAAGTTTTTAATTTTCTAATAGATTATACAGAGAAGAGAATATAAAAGCCCTAAAATAAAAGATTACAAAAATTCTGTCCAATGAAATTTGCTGAATTTTTTATATAATGTCATGCAATAAGGATACATTTGAATGATGAAAAGAAAAATTGGGGTTTCTAACTTAATTATTTGTCCCTTTAGAAAAAACTAGTCAAAAAGTGCTTAAAATGGAATATTTTTAGTCAAAATTACCCCCCTTGTTAAAAGTTTCATTTTCATTATTTTTGCCAATACCGAACTCATTTATGTGAACAATTTTTTTTTCAACTATTAATAAATTAAAGTAATAATATAGGTATAAGACTTTCGTTAATATTTTAAATGGTATGGAAATTAAGAGTTTATAATGAAAGAAATTATTATTAAATTTACCATGTTCTATCTATTTTGAAATTTTCACAAAAATGGCGGATGGTGTCCTGCATCCCCTTAATGTAGTAGCACCGAACTCTAGCTTTTGTAGCAAAATGCAAATTAAATTTATCTAACAGAAAGGTAACAATTTTGATACAAGTGGATTATGTGTATGCTACTAGTATATCATATCGAGCCATCCAGTTTTTCTTTTGATATTAGATAATGCGTAAAAATGCTGAAATCGGTATGTAATCAGTATGAGCAATATCTTGATTACGGGATTAATATAAAAGGCTTCCCAATTTATATCATTTTCCTTTCAACCAGCAGAGAAATATTGATTTCCTTACGGACCAGTAGTATGGACTTACTCTTTATACAGACTGTTTCGAACTGTCTGATTCTTCTGTACATGTCTTGTATTGATTCTCGGTCTGCTTTATTGGCCCTTGACCCTACATGTCTCGGAAAAAATAAAGCCAAACTCGAATCAATTCCAGGGCCATAACAGAATGAACCACTTAGTAATATTATATTTAGTAAAAGCACCTATATCCATAACTATATCATTTTTATGAATGTTTTTAAGAACGAAAGAGGGCAAAGAATGAAACCCGAGGGCCTGTCTTCTTAGTTTTCCCATTCAGAGAATCTCCGTTTGAACCCTTCCAGATAAATAATTTTTTAACAATCTTAAAAACTTTCCGGTCATATTTTCCCTTTTGTCAAGTTTACAATTAAAGCAATAATTGAGTTAAGTACCATAAACAATATAAGTGTATCACGCCTAAAATGTGTCAATGTACTTCTGACAATCAATATACTGGAATATATTTTACCTATTAACTAAAATCAGTTTCTAACTTTGTAGAAATAATTAAATGACAACGCATCTTGGCATAATTTTTTAATATAAATACTTCATCACAGTGAAGATTGTCACGTTCTTGCGTCATTCGACCATATGACGTTCATGATTCCAACACAAGATTTCATTTTCCGTTATTGGATTTATTGTCTGATTGTTTGCTATATTCAGTACGAGAACTTTGCAACAACTAAAAGGTTTTCCCAAAATTTAATGTACTATTTTGCAGAAATTTGCATAAAATTTGACTGCAAATTAAAGAGTGTTAAAAAGTGACAGAAAATTAAGTCTTTAAAGTTACAAACTACGGTACGCGTCTAGCCTTTCGTGCTTATCAACCACACCCTTCTCCAGCTAGAGAGTATCACTTATCCGCCAACTGGTGGACGCAATTGCAACTGAAATAACTCACTTTGATAAAAATCGCAAAAGTCTGAAATAGCCTTAATAAATATGGAATTGTTTACAATTTGCTGCAAGTATGTTTTGTGTAAAAATGTAGTTTGATTACACAAAATAGGAACCGTCTTCTGCAAATGTTCTAAAAACATATTTAGTCCGTAAAAATAATGAAAAAATCCTCGAACAATTACATAATAGCAGGTGCACAACTTCTATACATGTGTAATCTTTATGTGAAGTTTTTTAGATCTGGGTTGAAAACTGTAGGAGGAGATGATTACACAAAAAGGTACCATCTTCTGCAAATGTTATGAAAAATGACGACGTTCCTATGTCTGAAAAATAAGGAAAAAACAAACAATTCCATATAGCAGATGCATAACTTCAATACATGTGCAAATTTTCTGTGAATTTTCAGAGATCTGGGTTGAAAACTGTAGGAGAAGTAGCCTAAACAAAAGTGTTTACCATATTTTCCCCGCCCGCCCGCCCGCCCGCCCAACTATAACCACTTCGTGCAACCCGTTCAAAAAGCACTTTTTGGGGTTTTATGGATGCTTAAATTGTGGAACCCGTGTTAGATACCGTGAACATTATGGCTACTGCGACTTGGTCCTTAATAAATCAGTTGGAACAGATTATGATATGTGCCCTAGATTTAAAATTTTATGCGAATTATATGGAAACTAGTATCATAAGCAAACACTTAAGGAAAGCACCTATATTAATAATTATATCATTTATGAATTTTAAGAACAAATGAGGGCAAAGAATGGAACTCGAAGGCACGCTGCCACCTTAGTTTTCCCATTCAGAGAACCACTGTTTGAACCCTTTAAATAACTATTGAACAAACACTTTTCTGTCATAGTTACCATTTTATTCATTTTTGAAATGGAACCATTAATCGTGTTTGTGAATTAACATAAACGATTCAAACTGTGTCACCGTACTTCTGACAGCTAACATACTGCAACATATTTTACCCATTCACAACAATCATTTTCAATATTTGTAAAAAAAATTGAATGAAAACGCATCTTGGCGTGTTTTTTTTAAATAAATACTTCGACGCTTTCTTTGATCTTTCGTTAATTTGACGTTTATTAACACATGATTTTATTGTGCTTTTGCAGAAAATGTGACTTCATAGTAAAGATTGTTAAAAAGTGACGGACAATTAAGTCTTAAATGTTACCGACTTAGGTCCACGACTAGCCTTCCGTGCTTATCAACCCCAACCTTTTCTGACTAGAGAGAATCCCCCATCTGCTAACTGGTGGACGCAATAGGCTGTCGACTTGTAAATGAAGTAACTGACTTCAATCCTAGCAGATGCACAACTTCTATACATGTACAATCTTTATGTGAAGATTTATAGATCTGGGTTGAAAACTGTAGATGATTACACAAAATAGGTTCCATCTTCTTCAAATGTTATTAAAAATGACGATGTTCCCAAGTCTTAAAATTTGGGAAAACCCCTAAAACAATTCCATACAGCAACTTCAATACATGTGCAAATCTTTCTGGGAAGTTTCAGATATCTGGGTTGCAAAGTGTAGGACAAGTTGACTACACAACATAGATACCATATTTTCCCCGTCCGACTTCACTATACTATAACTACTTCGTGCAACCCTTCCAAAAAGAACTTTTTTTTAGGTTTTATGGATGTCTAAACTGTGCTCAGTGTTGACCTGTCGTTACTCTTGGCATGCAGTGGATACCCGTGTTAAAAACAGTGAACATTATGGCTACTACGAGTTATTCCTTAATTAATCAGTTGGAACAGATTATCATATGTGCCCTACACTTAAAATTTTATGAGAACTAATAACAATAGGAATATGTTATACTTCATAAATACCGGTATACTACAAAATATTCAAATTGATCGAAACTATTGAAATTTAGTACACACAAAGAAACATAACAAAACAAAACAAAAGAAAAACACGAATACTGCATGTCATGTAGCAATTAAATATATCAAATTTCATTTTAATGTTCATTCTCATCTGTTACTATAACAAATAAAACTTAAAAATCATATAATTTCTAATTGTACGTCCTACTGGTACGAGATTTGGTAATAAGCAGCACCCTACGATGTCCTTCAATATTCTACTTGCCATGATTGCTGTATTGGGGGGCTTTAAGGCAGCCGTGTCTCACTGTGATGCCGGTCATGGTCAGTACCCTTTATTACTGATGTTTTTGTGTTAAAATCACATGCTTACATTCTTGTAATAAAATGCATAACATAACTAGTAATTAGTAACAACCATTTCTTACATGTTTTGTAGTAATTTGAATTTGTGGGATGTTCTTTTTCATGATTATTATTAATGTACCATAATTGTACTTTTTAGTTTTAGTTCAAGTCTTCTTCAGACAATGTATGCCCGACTTGAAAATTAATAAGGAAAGGTTGTGATTTAAATGACTTTTTTTTTAAATTACATTCTTAAACACAACAAAAAATATACATCAATACAGAATTGTCCGAATCATTGTGGCTTTAACGACTATTTTCAGGAAAGACTACATGCATTACGGAGGACCTTCTTCGCATGTTGATGGGAATGAACACCGGTAAAGGACATGAAGCAGACAATTCCGGTAAAATCTGTAAATTAGGTTATAGTAGTGTAGTAAACTTTAATATGGTAAATGATGCCTCTGCATTAACTAACGTTAGTATAATGCACGTAATGTTCAATGGTAAAAATCATGATTTTAATTTTTATTTCAGTTTAAATCTGATATTATACAATTAATGAATGTGATATAGGTCGCTATCAGGATTTATCAGCCAGAAAAAATGTTATATTGACCTAGCTGCTAGGCCAGGTGAATATACATTTTTAAGGGCTGAGAAATACTGATAGCGGTCGTATATTAAAGTAAATAATTGTTTTATTACATGAATAAAATCACCTTTTCCTTCATCAGGAAAACAGAGGATGCTTACATTTTGTTATTGTTGTAATGCTGATTTTCCATAATATTTTCTGTTTAATATACTGCATTTTGATATTGATTTGCCGATAATCCTGAAATTCCATTTTCATCACATTTCTAATGCTAAAAAGAGTATAAAGTAAAAAGTCCATTATTTTATTCTTACATTTTTAACAGTATATTTTAGAATTAAAGATGATTCAATTACCACTAAAATTAAAATTTAGAGTTATGTTGCAACAGTTATGAAAAACAGGCTTAAACTGGTAAAAACCAGGTCAATATTAGATGCTGCACAGTAGTCAAGCGCAATCCAATGTTGACCTGGTATTGACAGTTTTAGTGTTATCTTAGTACTGTTGTGATTTATCGTGACCTGAAAGTTGTTTTTAAACCAATCAAAATCACACAAAATTCTATTTATGTAATAATGAGTTTTCTTCACCTAATTATGACATATCAGTTGAATATCAATATCTTAGACTTAAGTCAGTTGTGTCTTTATAGTTGAAAAATTGTTACATATCTCCTTTTCTATCTCATTGTTCAGGACAGCATGACACACTAGCGTTTTATGCATCCTTAAAAAGTACTTCCACATACAGTGGAGAAGTTTTCAAGTTTGACGATGTAAAAACCAACATTGGGAATAATTACAACCCATCGACTGGAGAATTTACTGCACCCAAAAATGGAATCTACCAAATTTATTGTGTTATTATGGCATCCGGAAACAATGAGGTACACTACCAGCTTAAAAAGAATGGTGACGCTTTTGCAACAGCATATACCAGTAAGATTCCAAATAGTTCCAGTACTAATATGTGGATGGTCGATTTAAAGAAAGGAGACCGTGTTTATATTAAACATCATTCATCTTCGCAAGGTGTAAATGGAAATGGATTCTCATATTTCGGAGGTTATCTACTATAATCAATAAAATTATTCTGCAGTCTTTACTTTGTTTCCTTTTTGTTTGTTTTTGCTTAAAATACCATAGGCAATAATATTGACCTTCTTTTGCCTTACATCATGAAATTACTTTAACTGGTGTTTTTGGTTTGTGCTCCACTAACGAGTCTTTGAATGATAGAACAAAACATGCATTTGGCGTAGGAAGCTTTTATCCTTTGTTGACATATATTTACAACCACTGTAAGTCACTGAGGACATCACTACCCCAGTAGTCACCTTTTGGGGCAACATGAAGGATCATACATCGTTTTAATATTTCCGTGCCTATGTTATCTGTTAGTTGTCTTGCCGACTTTAAAGATTATCTTTCTTTCTTTCTTTCTTTCCAGGGGCCTTGATGGCCGAGTGGTTAAGGTAGTTCGACTAGCATTGATCACTTTGTTTGTCAGAATTGAGGTTATGGGTTCGAGTCTCAGTGCGGGTAGGATACGTTTGACGCCAATCCAAAGTGACAAGGATTGTCAGTTTTTCTAAAATGAATGTCTGGAATTTTCTCCGGTTACTCCAGCTTCCTTCCCAATAAACTGGACACCATTATATAGCTGAAAACATGCAGCAACATTCAAACACTAAAATTTCTTAAACTGCGAAATTTTTTTTCTGTCCTCACAGTGTAAACGTGACCTACAAGTTGCAGGACGTCTGCATTTAGGACACAAAGTTGATATTAACGTCGTTAAAATGTAAAAAAAATCTTGCTATGACGTAACCATGAAAAGTGTTGATCATTTTATGACGTTGTTTTTTTATTACTCGTTTCATCGCGTTTTAGGCACGTCATGTTAGAATTCTATTGGCGAAGTTGAGGGTTAAAACATTTACGCTTTATCGTCTGCATTCATTCAATTTAGAAGTAAAACAGCAGAAATAAAAGTCAGACAGTGTAATAAGATAAGTGTACATATTATCGAAAAGGTAAATTTACTGCAATATTTTTATGAAAATAAATAATATATCATTATCTCCCAGGAACTCACGTGGATTATATCCGACACACAAAGAACTGTTCAATTATGAAGATTTTTCCCGAATAAATGAAGCAGATTTAGTCAATTTTCTGTGCTTTGAAATGACAGATATCTTCAATAGTCAGTAAAACTAATGCTTAATTTGAAAAAAAAACTTATTTTATTATTTCAAATTTTGTTTAGAATTTAATTTTAATACACTACATAAATAACTACTTTTTTAATTATTAATAAACTAGTTTTTATAATTAACATCATGTTTTTGAAATTTATGGGACCACAGTTCAAAGAAGAAAATCCTCTGTTTAAGTAAAGGGCGACATTCTGTGGGATGTATATAAAGTTTGGTTCAATCGACCCAGTTGTGCCGGACAGCCGATCTTGTATATAAAATGTCATCAAAGATTAAAAACACAAATCCAAATAGTTAAGATGTTGAAGAGCTTTGATCATCAACATTCCAAAACGTGATACCAAATCTTTTATATGTTATAACAATCTTTCCTATTCCTGAGTGTGACTTTAACTTGACTAGATGAAACTATTAACGAAAACAAATTAACAAATTTGAGCATACATTAAATTACTGGCTAAGAACAGTCGCATAAATTAGTTTTAAACCAGTTAAATTAATCCCATACCATGCCACTTTACCGTAATACCTTGCCAACACATAAAGAAATGTTTCACAAAAATGACAGCACAATGGCATCTGATAAATAACAGCAGTCTGTAAGTAAACATAAGTTTGTGTTAATAATCTCAAGTCGTAGCTACAGTAACGCTTGCTTTACAACAGGACCTTTTGGGATATATTTCAATTTTTCTCTGTACTTGTTAGATCAATTGATATTAAAGACAAATAAGGCTGTCTATTTTAAAAAGGGAAAATCCATTTTATTCCCTTTTCCCTTGTAAACCTCAACTGTAAGCATTTATTTTATAATACTGCAAAAACTGTAGCCATTATTAACTTTTATTCAACAAACAAATATATATACAACAAAATTTCACATCATAAACACTAAATACAAGCTCACTTTATAAAATGTGTACATTTGCACAATTTCGGGAAAGTTCCAGAAACAAATAAAAATCTAACAGTTTGCTTACTCTTGAGAATCATACAATTTAAAATGTTTCGGGAAATATCCCGAAAAATCTTATCGCATATATCACTACATTTCTTTAAAATTTTAAAGAGAAAAAATGTTTCGGGAAAGTTCCCGAAACATGTAAAAATCAAACAGTTTGCCTACTCTTGACAATCATACCATTTAAAATGTTTCGGGAAAAATCCCGAACAATCTTTTCAAATATATCGCTACATTTCTACAAAATTTTAAGAATAAAATATTTCGGGAAAAATCCCGAAACAAGTCAAAATCCTACAGTTTGCTTACTCTTGACAATTATACTATTTAAAATGTTTCGGGAAAAATCCCGAACAATCTTTTCAAATATATCACTACATTTCTACAAAATTTTAAGAATAAAACATTTCGGGAAAAATCCCGAAACATGTAAAAATCAAACAGTTTGCTTACTCTTGACAATCATACCATTTCAAATGTTTTGGGAAAATTCCCGAAAAAATCATAACAAATATATCACTACATGTACATTTCTACAAAATGTTAAAGAGAAAAAATGTTTTCGGAAAGATCCCGAAACAAGTCAAAATCTAACACTTTTCTAACTCTTGACAATCATACCATTTAAAATGTTTCGGGAAATATCCCGAAAAATCTTATCAAATATATCACTATTTTTCTACAACATTTTTAAGGAAAAAATCGTTTTTAAGAAAGTTCCCGAAGCAAGTCAAAATCCTAGGCTTTGCTGACTCTTGACAATCATAACATTTAAAACACTTTCGGAAAGTACATGAAATTAATCTTGTCAAATGTATCACTACATTTCTACAAATTTTGAGTAAAGATAATAGTTTCAGGCAAGTCAAAATCAAACATTTAACCTACCCTTGACACACGTACCATTTAACACTTCTGGAAATTTTCCAAATAAATCTTATCTAATATATCATATTTCTTGAAAATTAGAAAAGAAGTGGTTTCAGAATGGTTCCCGACTCGTATGTTTCTAGCATATAGAATTTCAGAAAAATTAGAAAAAAAAAGGCTACTTTATTTCATTATGTTTCTTACAGACTTACAATAGGTAGGGAAATGCAAAATAATAACTTTCATACATTTTCTTTTGAAGATGCAATTTTTGTCATACAATACATATGATTGTTGAAAATAACACAACTGTCACAATGTTAGGTAAAAATTGTCTGAAACATTGAAACAAATTCACAAATCACTCAACAAGTATTTTACTCAGTTTTAAAATAGTTTAGTACATGTATGAAAGCCCAAAGGAGCATTTCTTTTATATTTTAAAAATCTATGTACAGACTTTGTGATGAAGAATAAAATAAAATACCTAAAACTTACACCCTTGGTTTAAAATACATTAAAAAAAGTGACAGTGGTGGTGACTACATTGTAATTAAAAGAAAATATACACAACATATAGACACAATACAACTTTTTTGACTGGAACTAAGACTTAGAAGACCTTATAAGATTTAGTGTGGAATCAGACTTTTTTAACCTCCATAGTAATTAAAAATCTGATCAAAATAAACAGGTGTGGACACAGAAAATTTCTGGCCTGCATTCTGCATCAGTAATGAAAAAAAAATTCATGCCAATATGTATAACCCTCTAAATGGTCATCATTTAAAATATGAAATGCAAGGTTACAGAGAAACTGACCTAAATCAAAAACAAAAATATCAAATACAGACTTTATAAAGTCAAAGGGTTTTCAAATGTTCTAATGAATTTGCAGAAAAAAGGTAATTGATAGGAATCATGGTCAGGAAAATGCAAAAAATCAATAAATGCACCTTTTCAATACATGTAGTCTGATATAAAAAATGTAATATGCAGTAAGTTTTTTGTCACCTGCATGATCAAGCTAGTTAACATTGCAGTAATGTAGTGAATGCACATCAACATGTGTAATGTGTACATACATGAGGCATTTGATATATATATACAGTAGTCAGTAATAACATATAAATAAAAAATCTACAAACTAGACACAAAACTTCCTGGCTATACAACAGAGTATTTGTGTTTCCATGTAAATGGTTTTCATTCTGTTGGTCTACACTACAGCATGCTTCAGTCATTTAACATACTTCTTTCTACCTCTCATAGTACAGTTTATATTTTATATCTGAAATCATAAATATTATAATATATAACTGCTTCCGAATTCCTAAGGCCTGGAATTCAAGTCTCGGACTTGAGTTCGAGTTTTTTCTCAATTACCACATAGCAACTTTAAAATTCTCAAGTTTGTATTGACTAAAACAAATATTTAATCTCAACTCAGCCAAGAGTTTTGCAGAAATTGGGGTTTGCATATTACCTTAGCAGTGTATGTTAATGTTGTACCATTAGACAATTCAAATGTAACTTCCTTCATTTGCTTTGTAAATTAACTAGAATCTAACCACTTATACTTTTAACTGACACTAGCTACAATAATGTAGCTCCTTTTTGTTTCTTTTTATATGGATGGATAAAATAATGTAGCTCCTTTTTTTCTAATAGACGGAGGTACAAAGAGATATCAGAATGTCAAGTGTTAATGCTGCCGTTTCTTGAAACCATATACATGTCTTGGCATTTAGTGACATTTGTTGCAAGCAAGTCAAAAACTGTTTTATCAAATTATTCTGATTCAAGCTTAAAATGACTTAATTTTGCATAAATAATACTAGTTTTACATTGAGCACTCAAAACTGTTTTAAATAAACTAATAAGACATCTGAAGTCTGATATAATTGAGCAAGTATTGAGTGTCTTCTTTCACTTGCACAGGTACTTTGCCATGGCAATTAAATCAAATGATGCAGAACAAAACAATGTATCATTTGCACTGTAAAAAAGCCACATTTTCCTGTTGGAATCCAAATAAAATATGTGAACAGACAGTGTGTTCTACATGTACAGTATGTTGTTTAAAGATAGGTATTATAAATTAATTATTGCATGACATGTTGAAGTAATGAAAGAAATACATTTATTAAACCACACAATAACCTACCTGAGAAACTCTGTGTTGGTTTATCAGCTGTGTTCAACATGTTATTAGAAGTCTCTTGTAATTCCATAATTGTCCTGTAAACAACAATAACAACAATGTATTAATTTTTTTGCTTTGTTCCCTCATCTCTTAATTTAAAACATACAACAACTGGTTACAATTACCAATAACTAACCATGAACATTTATTTATACACAGACCATTTGTGAACCCAACTGTAAAATCAAAATACATAAATGTTATCATGGCAAATTCATTTCCTGTTTATTAGCTTATTTATTAGCTGTTGTTTTTACTAGTGTTTCGTACTAGCGTAACATAAAGGCTAGAAAAAAATAACTATCTTTCACTATATGAATAAAAAAAAAGAATATTATACATATATGTTCTGCTATCAGTTTTGCAATTAACAGTTTCACTCTATAGCTATAGTTTTTAGGTTAGACAACAATAACGGAAAATTTCCTTAAAAAATATCATTTAAGGGCAATGCCTCTTATAAGTAGTGGTCTGACGACTATTTGTTTTGTAAGCAACCATTATAGTTTTCAAGTTATATTGTAAAAACTTAAAATTTTGTCAACAATAATAATTTAAGGGCAATAACTCCTACAATAACTTCTGACAAATAGGAAATTTGTTAGAGCTTAATGCACTGATCAATTTATGTTAACATGGTTAATGCCAATGGTTTTCTCTGTAGCAATTACTTTTTCTGATGTATTGACCAAAAACTTGTGTTAACACATTTGGAATCTTTGAAAATATGGTATCAATATTGTGGGAGGAGTCTACGATTAGAAAAAGAGAAAAGAAATTGTTACAGAGAGAGAGAGTGATTTTAACACATCATTGTACATGTACTTTGCTATAACATTTGGAATAATAAAAATTGGAATTATACTTCTCGCATCTTAATTAATATAAAATTAAAAACATTACATAATGTAAATGAGACAACCAATAACCCTTTTGTCTTATTTTTATGTAATAAAACAATTACAGTCTTTTGTATCAGTTGATATGTTTTAACTGGCTGAAAAATTAATATTCATCTCTGCCTTAGGTGTTGGACAATATTAATATTTGAGTCTATTAAAACTTATAACAACCTCTAAAAAGACAATAATTGAATAATATGTTAAACTGTATCTTTCCATACAAAATCAGTTTGGATAAGAATAAACAGATTTTCTTTTTCCTAATTTATAACAGAAGTTAAATTAATGTACAAAATGTTCAACATAAACATGTGTTGTTCAAGATTTGACCTTATATTAGAAAGAACTAGTTATAACTAAACTAGTTAACATAAATCATTGACACTTTAGTGTCCCAGGAGACTGATCTTTATAGCAACAGACAGGAACAATGGTTACAACATTGAAGAAACTAGAGTAAAAAAACCTGTCCATTGATACCCCATCCCCACCCCCCACCGCTCACAATTACTTTGAAAATTCAGGTGTTCTTAATTATGAACTTAAAACTTTATCTAGTTAAACGTGAAGGCGGAGTTGCAGATAAAACATGTAACCCTCCCCCATCCCCCAAAGAATGGTATCCCCTAATGTCAATGACAAAGTCCATGTTTTTCTATGGGAAACCTCCAATAATATTCTGATCAAAATGTTTAAAATCCGGTGCACATGGCAATATATGACCAAGATTCTGTGTAAGTCTCAATAAATTCCATTCAGTGGTGTAGGAGTTGCAAATAAAAGATGGGTATCCCCTTATGTCATGTATGTCCATGACAAAGTCCATGTTTTTCTATGGGAAACCCCAAATATTATTCCAATCAAAATGTTAAATATCTCCTGCACAATGGCACTATGTGACATGGATTCTGTGTAAGTTTCATCAAATTCCATTCAGTGGTGTAGGAGGAGTTGCACATAAGAGATGGGTATCCCCTTATGTCAATGACAGTCCATGTTTTTCTATGGGAAACCCCAAATATCATTCTGAATAAAATGATAAATATCTCCTGCACAATGGCACTATGTGACAAGGATTCTGTGTAAGTTTCAACAAATTCCATTCAGTGGAGTAGGAGGAGTTGCACATAAGAGATGAGGACCCCCTTAGGTCAATGACAAAGTCCATGTTTTTCTATGGGAAACCCCAAATATCATTCCAATCAAAATGTTTAATATCTCATGCACAATGGCACTACGTGACAAGGATTCTGTGTAAGTTTCATTAAATTCCATTCAGTGGTGTAGGAGGAGTTGCAAAAAAGAGAAAGTGAAACGGACGGACCGATGGATGGATGGACGGACGGACACCATGATCACTATATACCCCCCCCCGCTTTTCAAGCGGGGGTATAATAATTTGTGTATATTAAATCGTAATACTTCTTTCATCTGGGGAAAATGGTAATGCATACAAGAAAAGGAAATTCTAATATGACGTACTTCAAACACTTAAGAAACAAACATCTATTGAAATATTCAATAAAATATGGCTGTTCCAGCCATTTCAAAAATCATACGCCTCTGCTGATGTTTTTGCTGGCCTTTTTTTATTATTCCTATATTACCTTTGTATTCGAAAATCCAATAGAAAAAATGTTCCAACATGAACATGTCCATATTCTGTACAGTGCCTTTATTGTTTACATGTCACAAAATCTTCCTTGAGTTTTGCTAGGTTGTGTTTTCAGTTTTCTGTTTAACTAACCTTAAAAAATATATATGTAAAACTACTTTTGTGGTAATAAAGAAATAAATATACAACATGGGGAGGTAACTAAGGATACTTTTAGGTACAGGTCTATGGACGGAGATTTGAAAACCCACCCTTTTCATATATTTTCGGATGTTTTAAATGGGACCCAATCAAATAGTAATACTGAATTATTAAATCAGACCTATTCATATATATTTTATTACTGCACATCCCCATTGACAAAATAGTACACTCACTACCAAAATGATCAAGTGTTGTCAATGGAACACTTTGTTTTGTAAAATAATTGTGGTCTACATTGACAATTTCGAAATCTCAAACTCTTGCAAATTCGACGAGAACAGGGCGTGGGGACGGTAAGAGATATTGCTGTGAAGTAATTGTATACTAAAATTGCCTAATGTTTATTCGTTAATTGCTTACTATTACCCGACACTTTACATTGATGAAAGGTAAAAATGAATGACCAATAAAAGACCGACATAATACGACAAGAAAAAGTAAATTTAAATAATGATTTTTATATGAAAATTAGATTTTAAAAACAGTTTTTTTAAATCAAAATAAGACGTCTAAATCAGTAAAAATCAGTGGTAAAAATGCAAGAGCAAACAGAAGGAAAATAAATATCTTTATTATAAGAGAAAGTCACAGATATTGATTTTTATTTATTTTAAGAGTTAAACATTTTATTTTAAATAATTTTTAAAATGCAATTTATATTTGGATACTTATAGAATGAAATAAAACATACGTAGATCGTATATGAAGTCCTTTAAACTAACATAAATTAAAAAAGCTAATAAGTATAAACGAAATTTTGAAAAATGTAATTAAATACAATGAAAAATAATTCAATTTTAATTAAGCAGCAGTTTATATAATTTAAAGAAACACAAAATTTTTATATTTCATAAATTGTTTTGCAAATATACGGGTCTACCTCTATAAAAAATTTATTTTTTTGTTTTATTTTAAAAAATTCGGAGCTCCACAGAAACAACATGATAACTGTCGATCTTACACCCCACAGAACCATGTGACTATGAGATTTCGAAAAGGTCAATAGGCTTAACATGCTCAATATAAGAATTGAGGCATGGATATATTTACTAGATAATTTACAACTATACCCATTGATATATTTTTCAATGAAAAAGGCTACCCTTTCATATATTTTCAAAAGGTAAAAAAGTGACACACTCGACCCCCCCCCCCCTCCCCCTTGTGATATGGTGTCTAGTCGCTTCATACCATGTTCATTTTGTACCATGACCATTTCGTACCCAAATTTACCATTTCGTACCAAGATTTTGCCAGTTCGTACCATATGCTATTTCGACATTGACAGTTTCGTACCATATATATGATTTAATTGTGTTACTTGTTTATTTTAATATTTCAAATACCAGTATTTATAAGCATGTTAATTTATGAGTTTTATTAAAAATAATAATTTAACAAAATACAGAACTAGCTTGCTATAATATCTTTGATGTTCATTGGAATGTGAATGATAAAAGGAAAATGCGGTTTGGTTGTTAAAACAATGATTTTCAATTGTCCTTGTATAGATGGGATATGTCCAAGCCAACATAGAAAATCCTCTTTGACATTTGGGCCCAGTATATACAGAATTAAATCTCCATCGGCCGTTTGCTCCGACTCAGCGCCCGCAATGTTTATGAGCCGAACAATCATACTTGTTATGTTATAAGATAACACTTTGTGACAATTCAAGTTTAAAATTCATATATTTAATTTTGTGTATCATTCATTATCTATCTTGTTATTGCATATAATATGTACTATATATTGTTGTTGTGCATCATTTTAATTGTAGCTATGATAACAAATAAAAAATAAAAATAACCTTTATGTCTATCATTCTATTAAAAATAAATATTGGATCCAAACCTAAAAATAGTACATAACATCAACCATTAACAATTAAGATGTGGTATGAAATGGACATGGTACGAAATGGTTTTTTATGGTACGAAATGGCAGGTACGAAACGACTATAAACCTGTGATATTATACAATTAATGACTTTGATATAGGTCGCTATCAGGATTTATCAGCCAGAGAAAATGTAATATTCACCGAGCCGCTAGGCGAGGTGAATATACATTTTTGAGGGCTGATCAATCCTGATAGCGACCGTATATCAAAGTGATTAATTGTTTTATTACATGAATAAAACCACCATCTCACTTGATCCGAAAAACAGAGGATGTTTTTTCTACTGGAGCCCCTGTTTACATTTTGTAATTGTTGTTACCCTTAATACTTTTATTTAATACTGCATTCTGATATCAATTTGCTGGTAATCCTGAAATTACAGTTGCAAATATTTAGAAGAGTATAAATGAATCAACATATCGCAGAGCCGACGTTTCTCCCATTTGTTGTTGTCACGCACGATGTACAATTAATACAATCGATTTTATTGGACAAATGAATTTGTTAAGACGGCTATTCTGATTGGCTAAAACATAAAAACCAGGTCGATATCGTATTCCGCTTGACTACTATGCAGCGGAATCGTGCAGCGTACAAACATTTAATGTAATTTTAGTACTGTTGCGATTTATCGTGACCCAAAAGTTGTTTTTAAACCAATCAAAAACACGCAAAATTATATTCATGTAATAAATATTAATGATAACCAAAAAATTAAAAAAGGTAAACATAATAACAATATTGTATATTTGTTTAACTTAAGCACTGTCTACATGCATTGACATAAGGAAATGCAATAAAACGCAAAAGTAACTATTACTTCGTCTTCATTTACTTCAATCTTAAAAAGTTTTCAATCTTAACTGTTGTGTCCCCTTAATGGCCTAATTGGCATATTTATGAGAATATATAACGACTCGCCCCACTCTTGAGTCGCCCCATATTAATAACGAGTCGCCCCACTCAATAACGACTCGCCCCACATATATAAAAAATATATTTTATAATATAAATTTATATATAATATAAATAAATACATTGATAGTATAATTTTTTTAATTTGCGTATATTGTACTGCTCGGTGTTTTAATTAATCGCATCTTCCTCTAAATGTAAAACTATTCAATGCTGCCTGTAAATTAAAGTGTAGAATACTGTTAATCTTACATACTATTGAAAACAGTTTAAAAATACAAGGTTGTCTTATTGTTAACAAATATCTAACGTGCTTGCTTATTCAAACTACACCGAGACAGTTAACAAGAGACCATAAAAACAACGATTGTACTTAATATGTAAAGGGGACAGGCATACGCTTTAGGAAAAAAACCATACTGCATACTAGCAGTAAAAAATTCTGATCATTTGGATGCAATTTATCTCTTTACCGGAGTTTTATGTAAATAATTTTTAGTCTTTTTTTTTCAACTAAACCAATGAATTATCACTTATTAAATGATTTTCAGGTACGAATTAAAGAATATACTAGTACTGCCTCCCTCTTTTTCATTTTTTTCCTTTCTTCCTCACCCGTTGCTCCTTTCTCTCTCCCCTTTGTTCCTTTCTCCCTTCCCATCACAGTTAATCACGATTGTAAACAAACAAACATTCAGTTATAATTACCACAATTAATTAAAGAAGTGAAGACGAGTTCACTTTAATCTCAAGAGATCCACCGCCAATTAAACACCTAGCAATAAAATATATATGCAAATTAAATAATTTATGGTATACATTCAATTAAATATATTTAAATATGTTTTAAGATATTAAATTTATAAACTTATATTATATATTTTACCTATGTGGGGCGAGTCGTTATTAACATGGGGCGACTCGTGATGGGGCGACTCGAGAGTGGGGCGAGTCGTTACGATACCATTTATGACACATGAGGTCACACATATTCATCGTAATTTAGATTTTATTGTACAGTTGTTTCAATCTTGATTTGTATTTGACTTACTTCTATTAATTTCTGAACTAAAATAGACCAAACAATAAATCGCTGACACTTGTCGCACACAGAATTATTTGAAATACTGTTACACTACCGCCTGTGGCCTGGGCTAAGCAAGTATCTTCGCCTTACCGGTGTATCCAGTTGCCATACTGGGTTCCAAAATTTACATATTATAATTCTGCATATGGACCGTACCAGTTAAAATGCGGCGATTTACAGCATGAGACTTGGCGAAAAGCAGACGAAAGTGATTTTGACCAAGTGTAATGAAAATCGTGAGTAGAATTTTTATTATCAATATTTGTGTTATTTTCCCATATTCTCGTTATTTGACAGTGACAGGATTCTTTTGTAGCTATCTCAAAATGAGTAATCACATCGTAGCCCTAGCTGACACTACGACAGCTGTAAGTGTAGCTGCTGAAAAGTAGGGCCATTGACCTTTTCGAATAGTCAGAACACTGTAAATTCATTTTATTTATTTGCTGTTTCTACTGTTATCTGCTTTGGGAAAAATAAAAAAATGTTAACCTGTGAATGGACTCACCTCTAGCTCCCCCCCCCCCCCCCCCCCATGACCATGTACAGCACCATGCGTCCCTAAAACATAAGGACAGATTCACACTATAAGTTAAACACTTACAAATACTAATTTTTTCAGCAGACTGTTGTATTATGAAATAAACTACCAACCACTGTTGTTCTGCAGCCTGATCCTGATCATTTCAGACAGGCTTTGAACAATCTAAACATAGCTTAGATATATATAGCAAAACACTCATGACTGTTTTTAACTCCTTATCAATTCCATCTCTAATTTTAATTAAATTTCCCAATTTTTATTCAATTACTATCCTAATTTTTACCATTTAAATAACATTTCTCAGCTAGAATGGCTCTCTACACAAGAAGATTTAATACTCCAAAAATCATTGGGTTTATTTATCAAAAACAGTTTGGACTTGAGAAGAATAACTAAACCAGCAAAATTACAAAATAATCTACAGACCTAAAACACAATTTTTGTTAACACTTTATTGAATTGATTTAATACCAATATGTGCTTTATTATGATTACTTTTTATATTGTAATTTATATACATTCATATCTGGCTCTGTCTCATCTATTTTCTTTTTTTTTTTTTTTTTCTTTTTCTCAATTTTCCTGTGTCTATTTTAAATGTTTTGAATCATATGCGTTCAGTCTGTATTGTAATATGCTCTTCAAGGGCCCTTAATTGGAAATAAAATATTATTATTATTATTAATAGTTCCTATAGATGTCTTCCTGTCATCTTTAACTTTTATCTTTTTTTTTTTTTTTGCACTGCCACACACCTTCCAGTTATACACAAAAGGGGAGTCTAGCAGTATTTATTATAGGATTATAATGATATGTTTGTGAGTGAGTTGGTCTTTTTGATATACAGATAAATCCATTGAAAACTGTTTAATCTTTAAAAGTCTTTAAAATTGCATTAAGGAATTAATTTATCTAACGTGTTTCTCAACTTCATATTTCTTGTGTATTTGGTAGCGGGATTGACTGAACGTATGAATATTTTGTTTATTTTTACGTGCGATTATTCCATAAACCATTTTCTGATTTTAATAAACACAATTAAGTTTTATATCAATCAATAACCTTATTTTCTGTATCGAACACAAGGAAAGTTTTAAATTTAGCAAATCATTTATGATAATTCATCAAACAAATAATTTATAAGCTGATTGCTTCTTTCGATATTGAAAGCCGCCATCTTTGTTTACATTGGTTACGGCAAAAATAGTTCGGTCAACGTCATTTATCCAAATATAAATTAAGTCAACTTCATTTATCAAGAAATAAATTTTGTTGAAAACCTCTACCGGAAGTAATCTCAACCAATGAAATAAATGTATTTCTAAATATGCAAAATCATATTAGAATTATAGATATATGAAATAGAATGCTTTCAACCAATTAGCAGATCATTAGATATATTGATTTATATATTAATTTATAGTCCATTCTTATATTATGGAATTTCTTAATTCTAATTTAAGTATTTAAGGATTGTTTTCAATTGCTGGTTAGATTATTGGATATAAACGACTTTGGGTCGATTTACACTGAATAAACCGCGAAGCGGTAAACTTATGTTGCAGCGTAAATCGATCCAAAGTCTTTTATATCCAAAAATCTAACCAGCAATTGAAAACAAACCTTATATTTAAAATTCTATAGTAAAAATGAAGTAACATGAACAATATTTTACAAGTAATCAAATAATATTTGCAATTCACAATTTTAGTGTCGTCACTTGTTGTTTGCCAAAGAATTCATGTATAGTCAACATCATCAATACATCTTATTATGACGTCACAATCAGTCACGTGCTGAAAAACCAAGTAAGGTTATACGAAATAACCAACTTTGCTCATGTATAGAGTATTTAAACGAAATTAAAATATTAAAAATATAATTTCTATTGAATCAAAACCATGACAAAATTACAAACTTCAAAGCCCCAGAAAATGTACTTATCTCACATGGGAGAGGGGTGGGTAACTAATGGTACAATTTTAGGTACAGATTTGGGGGTAAATGCGCCCTATGTATATACTTTCAGGAGTTATAAAACGCGACCTAATCATATATTTTAATTTCTAAACCAGACCTATTCATAAATTTAATTACCTACCCACCCTCCATTAGGAGGCGGGTCATTAATGTATTCACTTTGGCAAAATTTTGTCCGTCACAGATTTTGTGTGAAACCGTTTTTATCCAAAAACCACAATATTAAGAGCTCAAACTTGCAGGGATTAGTACAATAAACGAACAGCGTTCTTTTTTTTGATTAATTTAATTATTAATGAGATATTCACTAATTAAGGTTTCTTTTCTTTGTTCAATGCTGTGTGCACTGTTCTATAAATAACCAACGTTGTCGATCGGTAACAGGTATTTGAATATATCACATGGTTGTGCATTTGTGCTTGTAAAAATGTCACGTGACATAATTTTAAAAGATAGTGAAAAGGTGTAGATTATAAATTATCTATTGTATTACACTTTTATAAAATATATTAACTTTTTTATTAATTAAATTATTACAGAGATATTCCCTAATTAATGTTTCTTTGTTCATTGATGTGCACACTGTTCTATAAATAGCTTACACAGCTACAGCTGCAGTTTAGATAGATAACACAGTGGATTTAAGTTTTGAATGCCAATTCATTATATTGAGGAGGGGGGAATAATTTAATAAAAAAAAATCTCAGATTTTATCTATCCTTCACGTTTGTTTATTTTTTAATTAAATAATTTTTCTTATTGTTGATAGTTTCCTTGTCGAATCAGGATTAAAACAATGTCGGGTGTACTTTTCAGCATATTGTTGTCATTGGGAACAAATGGCTGAATGAAGAAAATTTTCTGTCAGAAATAATATAACAAGATGTTGAAGTTTTTTGCTGCAAGTGGCAAAATATCGACAGATTGAAAAAAAAAAAAAGCGCTTGAATCCTGCGTGTACACCCATGATCTTGACTTTGCATTTGGTAATATATTGTTCAACATTTGTGCTAGAAAACAAATTTGGCAGGTGGGTGAGTCGTATTCGTGTGAATACATTCCTCTAGTTTATTGTACAGTGAAGCGGCATATAAATGTGCGCTAGTGAATGGCTGTCATAATTTAGAAAGGTGGAAACATAATTTAATGGCTGAATAATGAATCATGCAAATCGCAGAATTCAGACTTAAAATAACAACTCTATTAACAGTAACGATGATTATGGTTTAAAAAATTGAGTTGTTTTCAATTAAATTTAAACGACTTCAACCAATAACTTGCGCATGTGCGAACTAAATTTATTGGAATTTTAACACGGCTTTGTTTACATAGCGAATGCAGGATGTCATATTAGAATTTCTCACAACTGAAAAATTTCAAACATTTTTGTGCATTCCTTTCAACTAATTAACATTCATTTATTATCACTGCATAATGCATGTTTCATCCATGTAGCCATACATACTATAGGGATTTGGTTTCAGCAAGTGATTTTATTGGAGCACTTAATTTGTTACTTGTCACTCTGCTTTCGATGAGAATTTATGAATTCTCCTTCCCCATGGGTTTGGTACAGATAGTACTATATAATTGTTTTAAACTTAAAAATACAAAAATAAACACAAAGTAGTATATGTTTCATGTTATCATAAAAATGCTTTAAATTGCAAATAGCTGTAACCAAATAATAAAATTTAATTTATTAAAACAGTCACCAGTGATCTACTGAAGAAGCCTTGAAGGCTCCCAGAAAGCTAATAAGGTGGCTACACCCATCACCATGAAATGATCTAATACTATACCACATACAGATACAGACAAAGCATTCAAACAAAACTACTCCTTGACATTATGACAGAATTTCCATATCCAGCATAATTTTCTGATAAGTTGCAGAATTAAAAGTTTATTAATAGACTTAGACTATTACCTACATGTATAGTTTAGCATATTTAGAGGTCTGGGTTTCCTCCATGTACTCAGACTTCCTCGCCCAATATAAATTCGATGTGGCGATATAGCAGCAGAAAAACTGCTGAAAGTGGTGTTAAACACCATTCACACAAACAAGTCATTTTGATTAGGTTAATTTGCAAACATAATCAATTTACACATAGCTAGATTAAATAATCGAGTAATAATTTAATCAGTGCTAAAAACTTAATGATTGCATCCACTTGACAGTAATGTTGCTGTAAGACAATGATAATCTGTTTTTATCATGAATAACAGATCATGAATAGGTTTTGATCTTCATTAAGGAAGGACTTATCCTGATCCTGATTAATTTAACACTGGAAGTCATCAGAACACTTAAAGATTAAAGATGTTTCTGTTTAACAAATTAAACAAAATTTTTTGTCATAGCTTATTCAAAGCAAATTCTAAAATTTTATTGAATTCTATTGAGGGGTTTTCAAACATGAAAATATTACAAGACCCCATATACTCTTAGTTCTAGTGACCAAGAAATGCATTAATAAATTTTTAAGATTAAGATACTTAAAAGTGCAGACAAAAATATTTGTACCATTTTGCAACAAGTAAATATATTTACCCAACTCTAGTGCTTAGTGTACATGCATCTTCTATAATCTGTATAACATGAGTAATAAACTGCATGAACTTTACTTGAACTTTAATGGGAACTTGAAATAAGATAACAGATCTGTTGCTGTCAATCAAATTGTTGAAAAGTTACAACTTTCAGAAATGTGAACATTATATTCAGTAATCCAACATACCACTTGATTACAAGTGAAGGAATTAAGATTTAAGATTCCATGTAACAAGATTTTAATAGAAGGTGAGTTAATAATAATTGAACTGTCCATTGGAAATTTTACACTAGTGTAATTTAATTACATGAAATAATACACTAGTGTACGGAAGTAATACACTGGTGGAAAGACGACACTGTTACATACACATGTACATGTATAAATAATTTTAATAAGGAAACATGCAAATTTATTTTTTGTGTGGGATTTATGCACATTTTTGAGTTGAAGTTATATTGTATAAAATATTACTTCTAATGATTTTTTTTTCAGATACTAGTATCAACCCAACATGTATGGTAAACATGGTAAAGGAGTATGCAAGTATAGGCACATCCATGCCATGGAAGCATAGTCATGACTAAGGTAATAACTGTTATTTATTATACTAGTATGTCTCCCATCTACATGTATGCTGTTTTTCTGTCTGCCAGATACACAACTCATATTCTTGCTTATGCACAGTACCTATTTTTTCACAGACTGATTTAAATACATGCATTTCTGAAGGAGTTTTGAAATTTGCTTTCTTATCTTGAAGTTGCAGACATTTTTTGTTTTGTTTTACTGTTTGTCTTTTCTGATATCCAAAGTGTGAAATATTAAAACATCCCTGCCATGAATATATGAACCATTCATGAACTGTTAATGAATATAAGGCTAAATCAGTTCACACAATTATGAACTGTATTCATGTATTTACATTTTTTTAATCCCTTAAAATTCATTGCAAGAGGCAGTCTGTGCCATAAACATTTTTGACTACTTCTTCAGACTTAGACCTGCTAGGTATCACTAGTCCAAACTTTATTTGACTAGTTTTAAAAAAAAAACAACTACAAGTTAAAAAGTCAAGATTTTGTGTAATTTTTTCATTTTACTGAATTTACGTGATTTTATGACAATATAAAACCAATGAAAAGATTCTATTTTAAGTCCCAATTTTTTCGCTTTTGCTATCACTTGGCATCTGTCGTTCGTCGTAAACTTTTTCAAAAATCTTCTCCTCTGAAACCACTGGGCCAATTTTTTTCAAACTTAGCCACAATCATCCTTAGGGTTCCTAGTTTCAAATTTGTACCCAGGGTGTTGATCAACAAACAAAGATGGCCGCTGTTACTAAAAATAGAACATGGGTGTCAACACATGTTTTTGATCATAACTCAAAATTATAATAGCTATCTGAGAAAACCGTTACTTCAAATTGATCATCAGCACATTAAGTCTACAATAGTTGCTATTAGTGTGAAGTTTTGTATTGGCTTCTTGTAGGAGTTATTGCCCTTGAATGACGATTTTTAGGTACTTTTGAGCTAATTTCAATTTCTGAGAATTTCAACAAAAGCCATGATAAAAAGAATTCAAATTTGTTCAAATTAATGGCTGTTCCTTCTTCATAATGAGGAGATAATAGGAAATAGGAATAGTTTTCTTATTTGACTTCTAGGTTTACATGTTTATATAAATTTAAAACTTCTCAAATTTAATGAGAATCTGTGAAAACTTTCAACTCGGTTGCAAAATATATATTAAAATAAATGGTACAGAAACCATGGCAACAGTTTTTAATTTTTAAGTGATTTTGTTGATTTTATAAGCATACATAAATTTGGTCCTATTTCTATTCTTCAAAGTACAACCATAGATATATAAACAATGTACAGTCTGTGTTTGATTCAGGTAGGTTATTAATGGTTAAAAAATCTCAATACCTGTAATCATTTTGTATTAACTTGAAAATGTTGTTATTTTTTTGTCAGATTGAATGTAAAAAGGCAAAGAAATGATAATGGAAAGATGTATGCCAAAGCCAAAGGCAGCTACTTGTGGGAAAAAATATATAAAGACTTGATTTGACACAGGCAAAGGAACATTGGTACATGTTTTTGATTGTATTATTCAAAACAGATCGTTGAAACAAGGTACATGCACTGGTATATGTTTATAGAATAAATATAGCAGACCAACTGAAACCTCTATAATATAGCAGACCAACTGAAACCTTTCCTGTATAAGAGGCTATACCCACAGTTGAACATTTTGTCCCCACCAGATAATATTTTGTGAGCACAATAATTATTTCATGCAAACAACTTTTAAAGTTGTTTGCATGAAATAATTATATTTTGTGTGCAACGTAATATTTTTATTTTTTACATGTACACAAATGGTCTTAGAAATAGAATTAAATTTATATAAGAAATTTATAGCTAAATATGCATGTGATATGTTAAATAATTACACCTCATATAAAAATGCTGGCTTTTGATTGGTCGATAGACAGTGTATTTTTCGCACATTTCCTGGTTTTGCATCGATTTCGTCATCACCGGGGTATTCGACAAAAAATTACCCTCTGTGCCGTGGTATTTGCTTAAAATAACCCTCGCATATTATTATGCTGGAAATATTCATTCGGAAGTTTTGACTTTTACCTCGAAGTAAACGTAACATGAGTAATCGATTTTGAAAATCGGAAACGTTCCGATAGTTAAGAGAGTCAATAAACAGCACGCAAGTGGTCTAGTTTCACGGCTCTTTGAAATCATGATATTCGGTGTAATTAAACAGATAAATCATGTCTGGGAGGGGTATTTGTGAAAAATACCCCTCCCAGACATGATATATCTGTTTAATATCAGGTATTTTGGCATATTTTCAATAAATAAAAACAAAATATATTTATACAGGTGATTGTAACAGTGAGGAAGAGAAAAAGTGTGGCAAAAGGTATTTTTAATAATATGTTTTATTTTTCGATCACTGGGATAAATTATCCACTTTAGTGATTTATATTTTTAAGAATCCTTTCTTAACATCTACCGTACGCTTTGTACATTTTAGTCCTATCTCAGTTAACAGAGAGAATTTTAATAACAGTAATTATTCGAAGAAGAAGGGGTATACTTGGTTCGTAACATAACTTTCGTTACATTTTTCTTCTTACCACAACCACCGAAAATTTTGAAAATATGTGACATTACCATGTGGTCCTATATTGCGATTACCGATATCAGGTCCGTTGCATATTTACTTCCTGTTTACCGACTCAGTCAATTAAATGATGTGTATAGCTGGGGTATACTGAGAGAGCAGTAGCTCACAGCTTACTAGTTTTGGAATGGATAATCCTTTGCTTTATTTTCAAGCAAAGCTAGCTCACATTTTAAGCATAGGGCCCTAGAAAAAAATGGGTGTTTAAATATTCCTGCTGAAAAAAATATGTTCGATTGTTAGAATTTTTTTTTAGTTTTTGTATGTCCTGACTACAAAATTTCAGTAGACATATTTTCTGTTCGTTTGTCCGTCAATTCAACTGTGCATCCCACATTAGGTTTTCCATTGCTGGAACCTTTAACTGCCCATAATCATGAAACTTGATATATATACACAGTTACAACATGATGAGACCTCTTCACTGGCAAATTTCGTTAAGGCTGTGCCAAATATTTCATACTTGACTGAAGAGAGATTGGGTGTGGCCAAGGCACATTTTCTTGTTGTTTTGTTTTGTTTTTGTTTTTTGTAATAATAGATTAAATTATAACTCTTTACAACAGTTTTATAGCTATTTTATCAAGTATTGTACTTATGCTTTATGCACTTTGTTACAGATAAGAAAGGAACAAAAACAAAGAAAACAAGGAAGGATACCAACAACAAAAAGAAAAAGTAAAGTTATATTCTTGTTATGAATTAGAGGACTATATTTCAAACTTTTGTGGCGGTACCATTTGATTTTTCTAAACATTTTCAAAGACATTAGTGAAATATTTGTTAAACTATTTGTTTGTAATTTTTGGTGTGCAGACCATTATTGAATCTTAATTTAGATATATATCTTACATATTTATGGAATATATTAATCACTTTCCATTTGCTGTACATAGCTGAAGCATCAAAAAATATTACTTGCTGTAACTTTCAGTCATGTAGCATTAAATTTTGTGGTTTGAAATATAGCAGTAAGGCAGACAAGGTTGTATTCACTTTGATATAGCTTTTTTCTGAACATCTTAAGACCAGAAGTTTTTTGCATTTAATTTTGTGAATTAAGACTTTATTAAATACTACATTTAAGGGTAAATTTCCTCAAACAAAAAAATTGTTGATTAGTTATTTTGTTTTAGAGATCTGTGGTGAACAGTATTTGTCTCACCTGTGATGATAGTTACTGGAGACGAAACATATATATATGGGAATCAAGTGGGGGGTGGTATTAAAACTTGACATTTTGCTTGATATCTTTGTAAGCTAAAGCCCTAGGTCCATCACATTTGGTCCAAAGATGCGTTCTTACCAATCAGTCTCCTGTCACCTGATCTTGACCTCTTTTTCACGGTCCAGAACCTATGTATATAGATTGCTGATGAATTAGTACATGAATATCTGGTAGGTGTTACCTGACCTTGACCTCTTCAGGGTCCAGTGGCTATGTTAAAGTTTTTTGGCTAAGTGCAGTTTCTATGTAACTTTGAATGGAAGGATGACAATATTTGGTATATAGGTTGCAGTTGTCACCTGACCTTGACCTCAATTTTACAATGACTACATTTAAGTTTTTGATTTAGGTCAGTTTCTCTGTAACCTTGCATTTCATATTTTAAATGATGACCATTTAGAGGTTTATACATATTGGCATGAGTTTTTTTTTTCATTACTGATGCAGAATGCAGGCCAGAAATTTTCTGTGTCCACACCTGTTTATTTTGATCAGATTTTTAATTACTATGGAGGTTAAAAAAGTCTGATTCCACACTAAAACTTATAAGGTCTTCTAAGTCTTAGTTCCTGTCAAAAAAGTTGTATTATGTCTATATGTTGTGTATATTTTCTTTTAATTACAATGTAGTCACCACCACTGTCACATTTTTTAATGTATTTTTAATCAAGGGCTTAAGTTTTAGGTATTTTATTTTATTCTTCATCACAAATTCTGTACATAGATTTTTATAATATAAAAGAAATGCTCCTTTGGGCTTCCATACTAAACTATTTTAAAACTGAGTAAAATACTTGTTGAGTGATTTGTGAATTTGTTTCAATGTTTCAGACAATTTTTACCTAACATTGTGACAGTTGTGTTATTTTCAACAATCATATGTATTGTATGACAAAAATTGCATCTTCAAAAGAAAATGTATGAAAGTTATTATTTTGCATTTCCCTACCTATTGTACGTCTGTAAGAAACATAATGAAATAAAGTAGCCTTTTTTTTCTAATTTTTCTGAAATTCTATATGCTAAGTTTTTAAGGTTATGCAAGAAACATATGAGTCAGAACCATTCTGAAACCACTTTTTTTTCTAATTTTCAAGAAATATGATATATTAGATCAGATTTATTTGGAAAATTTCCAGAACTGTTAAATGGTACGTGTGTTAAGGGTAGGTAAAATGTTTGATTTTGACTTGCCTGAAACTATTATCTTTACTCAAAATTTGTAGAAATGTATTGATACATTTGAAAAGATTAATTTCATGTACTTTCCGAAAGTGTTTTAAATGTTTTGATTGTCAAGAGTCAGCAAAGCCTTGGATTTTGACTTGCTTCGGGAACTTTCTTAAAAACGATTTTTTCCTTAAAAATGTTGTAGAAAAATAGTGATATATTTGATAAGATTTTTCGGGATATTTCCTGAAACCTTTTAAATGGTATGATTGTCAAGAGTTAGAAAAGTGTTAGATTTTGACTTGTTTCGGGAACTTTCTGAAAACATTTTGTTCTCCTTAACATTTTGTAGAAATGTACATGTAGTGATATATTTGTTAGGATGTTTTCGGGAATTTTCCCGAAACATTTTAAATGGTATGATTGTGAAGAGTAAGCAAACTGTTTGATTTTTACATGTTTCGGGATTTTTCCCGAAATGTTTTATTCTTAAAATTTTGTAGAAATGTAGCGATATATTTGAAAAGATTGTTCGGGATTTTTCCCGAAACATTTTAAATAGTATTATTGTCAAGAGTAAGCAAACTGTAGGATTTGGACTTTTTTCGGGATTTTTCCCGAAATATTTTATTCTTAAAATTTTGTAGAAATGTAGCGATATATTTGAAAAGATTGTTCGGGATTTTTCCCGAAACATTTTAAATTGTATGATTCTCAAGAGTAAGCAAACTGTTAGATTTTTATTTGTTTCGGGAACTTTCCCGAAATTGTGCAAATGTACACATTTTATAAAGTGAGCTTGTATTTAGTGTTTATGATGTGAAATTTTGTTGTATATATATTTGTTTGTTGAATAAAAGTTAAAAATGGCTACAGTTTTTGCAGTATTATAAAATAAATGCTTACAGTTGAGGTTTACAAGGGAAAAGGGAATAAAATGGATTTTCCCTTTTTAAAATAGACAGCCTTAAATGTAGTAGCACTGAACTAAAATGGATGTAGCACAATACATATTATATATCTGCAACACAAAATTGAAATTTGATGAAAGTAGGTTATTTGTTTGTTTGTTTGAATGAGGTTTCATACTTACACACTGATAACATATAGAGGCATCCAGTTTTTATTTTGGGCAGGAACAGGAGTCTTGCAAATTAGTTTTCAATGGCATCTAATACATAACATCAGTCTGTGAGTGAACATAAATTTATGTTGATAATCTAAGGTCGTTACTACAGTAAAGCTTGCTTTATAATAGAACCCTTTGAATATATCTCAATTTTTTTCAGTACCCAGAAATACAGTGGTCCATAAAGATCAATTGGTATATTTGACAATTTATTTGTAAAACATTTATTAATTTGTTCTTGAGACAACATTCCTAGAACTGAATATTCATTACACAAAGTTTAGCATATACAATATGACATTTAATAAGAAATTTTTAATTAGTAAACAATGTGGGTCATCAAGGTACATGTATACAAGCCAATTAGATAAAGAAAACATGATGTATTTGTTGTGGATCGAGAAGACTAGCTTCCTTTATACTCTTCATACACATTAAATGTAGTAGCACTGAACTAATATTTCTATAAAACAAAAGTAACATATTGATACAAGTGGGTTATGTGTTTGTTGGTGTGAATGGGGTTTTATACATATTCATACATCTACTCAGCTATATCATATCGAGGCATGCAGTTTTTATTTTGAGCAGGAAGCAGGAGTACTTGGTAAGAACATGTAACCTTTGGCAGACAAACTGGCAATCCTTGTCACTAAAGGTTGGGGTCAAGCACACTGTGCCTGAGGTCATGCTAGACCTTGCAATATCAGTGTTGATATGCCAGTCATTAAAAGTTGATGATTAACTACCTAAGCTTCTCTGCCACCAATACCATGAGATAAAAACAAACCGCACCATGACTAATTAAAATTATTGTTTCCAAATCCCAGAAACATAATTTAACACTCAAGATTAACTCCACAGTTATTCTATTGAAAAGAAAACATAGAGTTAATGACCCAAAAAGTAATGCTGCCTCAGTAATTGTACAATATTCGTACATCGTCAGAAAATATAAATGTTTTTTGTACGAGCCTTAGAAACTGGTAGAAATGAGAAGCTCTGCCACGCATTCTCATCAGTTTAGCTTTGAGTATAATTAAACTATATATTTTTGGATAATGTATGAATATTGTTTTATCCTGATGGCTGAAAATTTTCGTCTGGTATTCAAGTTATAGTCTTACAATACAAACAAACATGGTATTTATCCTAAAATAGAACAAAATACTAAATTTTGTAAGAATTGAGGGCCAGGAAACTTTGTTAGCAAAGCAAAACTTTATTCAGCTACCTTATTGTACAGCAAATTTAATGATTGCAGGATAAAATTTTGATTTAAAAATACATGGCTGAATTCTTTTGTTTAGTTTTACATTATAGGAAGCACAAAACAGTCCAACGTTTGTAAAAAAAAAAAACCACATCAACAAACCAGCTGTTGCATTATAGTGATCAAAGACAAAGGTATGTTGACAAAAGAGAACTGGTAGAACTGTGTCCTGCATTAAAAGTGAAATGTTTGGCTTGTTTTTTATTACCACACTAAATGTGGGTTGGCCTGGTATGTCCTGTAATCCTCCATTCTAAAATATGATATCTCTGTTTCGTTTCCTATTGTGAAAAAAAAAATAAAATGTAATGTCATGTAGTATATGAAAAAACAGGACAACAAGTTTTGAGAATATTAACGGACTTCTCTTCTCAATTTGAAAAACTTTCACTAAATTGTAATCCCTTATTCTATCATGTATATTCTATCATGTATTCTATAAAATACTTCCTGGAAGAAAGGATAACATTAATGTTTCAGCCATAATTTATGTGTATATTAACCGGAATTACGTAAAACATAAGTTAACCCATAGTAGTTTGAAAGTTATAGGATTTTAAACAGACAGATAGACTGATGGACAAGGTTAGTAAGTACTAACCTAAGGTGACAGGAATGTTATTTTGTAACATCACTATAACATTGTAGGTTCAATGAGAATATGTGCAGAATGCAATGATGTTTACCCAATAAACAATAGGCATCTAATGAGACACTAAATGATACCCTGCCATGTTGCATTGCCTAAGTCAAAAACTAAAAGTTGAATTGTGCTGAAACCTAACTTGATCTTCAATTTATAGTACTTAACAACTATAAACCATGGGGCACAGACATATGTACACCCATATCCAAAGGGAGACTGAGGGTATCACATAATACCCCATGACTTAATGGGGCAGATATAATAAAGCTATTAGCCAGAGTAAAATGGGCGAAATTAACTGGCAGTTATTGTGGTTTATACTGTCTATGGCAAAAAATTAAATTATTGATTAATGATATTATAGTATTGCTGTGTACGGCTTTCCATATTGGCCAAGTTATTGGTCTGATGCTAGTCATATTGGACTGAGGCAAAGTCCAATATGCCTAGCCGAGGACCAATAACTTGGTAAATAAGGAAAACTTTGTACACAATTATTCCTTTTTTGACTGAGCAGTTCAATGTTATATTAACTTTAATGTAATGGTTGAAAATAAACAGCATACTAGAATTTAATATAACTGACCTACTCCAGCATCAGCTAATGTTTTATCGTCCTCTAAAATCAGATGATCATTTTCTATATCAATGACAGGATCGACACTCTGAAAGTATAACATAATTGACTGATGCAATGTGTTATGTGGCTACATAATATAATTACATCAATACAAAAATTGAACACATTTTTAAAAGGTCAAAAATTAACATCTAGAATTAACTAGAACAACAGTATTAGATTCTTATGTCCATACTAGGATATGTGATTTATACTTAAATATCAATTTTATCAAGCATAGTACTAACTATGGCTAATGTTCATTACCAATCACCTTGATAGATGCAACCACTTAGTGGGACCTTGCTGTTATACGCTGGGCCTTAGGCCAATACAGAAAGCAATGGACAGATAACTAGGCCAATACAAAAACCATCACGTAATAATATCATAGTATTAAAATTGACAAAATTAGCCTAAAATCTCATGGTACTCAGGACAACCCCAACAAACCACCAACCAGAGTTCTACCCTAGTACCCCATAACACTAATTATTTATCTGGTCCATTATGTTTTTTTACTGTTTTGTTGATACATTAAAGCCAAGTCTGCTGTTATTATGGACAAGAAACAGTTTTAGTATTCAAAACCTGATGTAATTGTCCTTCCAGTTACTCTGACCGCAAAAGAGATTTTCACTGTAATTACATATAATACACATATATTTGTTAATTTTTTATATTTTAATATCCGTTTTCTAATGTACTACCTGTACATAACATCATTTCTAATTTAACACACTCGTTATCATTTTTACTTGTTTTCCTCTCTATCAAAGCAAGAAAATACTTGTATCTATTACAAAACAAGAAATCCCGTACTGCAGACCATTAAATTACCAAAGCACATCAACTAGTGAAGTTTTTGTTATCAATCGGCTACTTCGTAATAAATTTGAAATTAATTTGGGTGAATTATTATTAAGCTACTAGTACTAAAGAAAACAAAAGATTAACAAACCATATTATAGAACTGTTACAAACTCTGGTTACAAACTAGCTAAAGTTGTTATATGTTCTAAATTCATGGATTCAACGGAAGATTTTTTAACATCAGTATTTTCAATGGTTTTATATATAAGCACAGTAATTTAACTATGAACAAGTTCTTTAAACAAATAAAGGGCCTTAATTTTTAACATCAGAAGTTTCAACGAAAGCCATTTATGTTTTTATATATTGCACAGTAATTTAACTATGAACAAACTAGGAGTTCTTCAAACAAATAAAGGGCCTTCATGGCTAAATGGTTAATGTAGTCATCTGCTTTGATACAGTGCCTGTCAACACTGAGGTTATACCTAACTGTGGACAGTGTATGCATATATCAAACCTTAACTGACTTCGAATTTCAGTTTCCCTACTTAAGTTGTGGGTTTTTACTGGACACTTTGCATTAATACACCACAGAAAACAACTAGACGTCTTGATATAGCTGATATAGTCTACATTTCTGACCAAACTTTCCACATATGATACATGATTCATATGTACTGCTACATAAGTAGATATATTACAAATTTATGAAGAATTTTTAACAATTTTGATAAGTGAGGCCATTACCATTACAAACATGGTTGCTGAACAATATATATATTGTATGCTACCAGTAGGTTATACCTTTGCTCCAAAGGCAACGTGACTAATCTTTAGTGTATCTGTAACAAAACAATGCACATATATGTAATTAATTAACATTTTTTTCAAAAACACAAACAAACCAACAAATAGCTTGTCAATGAAAGACAACAATCAGTTGAGCATGACTAAACAAATAGTTACCATAACAGCACAATCATTTAAATAATTGAGTAGAGTAATTAATTTAACATAACTATATGTACAGAAAAATAACTGTTGCCAAGTTTAAGCAATATAAGTAAATCAGTATAGGACTGTTTCAAACTGTATTTTCCTAAGAATGTGATTACATGTCTGTTTTCACAATATCATGAAAAACACATTTTGATTATACATGACATTGGATTTGACCAACAACTAATCATGAATTATGTACTTTTAGCGCACTAGAGCAGTTCAATATGTCACCCTACACAGGCAAAAAGTTACTGATCACCATTTGTACTTTAACCCATTAAATGTTGGGTGCCTGAAAGATAAGCATCATCAAATGAAGGAATTCAATAGTGGACTAAAACAAAGGTATTTACTCAACATCCACAAATAAGAGGCTTTTGGTATCATATCGCATCACTTCACGTCGTGTCGTGTCATGTCACGTCACGTCACATCACATTAATTATATCAAATCACATCATATTATATTGACTGTATGTACACAAACTAGTGACTGAATGTGTGTTACAGACTGGAAACACTACTGAAAGTAAACAACTGACTATGTAAACAAATATGTGTGTGAAGTCATGTTCACAAACAAAATAACTGACAAACATATATACATCTACACACAAGTGAGTCAACAATCATACTCATAAGGCTACTAAATACTAAGTGTGCAGATGATTAATTGTGTGTTCAACAACAAGTGACTGACTGTTTGTTCATAAACCAATGACTGCAGCTGGTCGTGGGTTCATCAACAATTGAGTGTGTTCACAAAAAAGTGACTTTTGTGTGTTCAAGTGTTTAGGTAAATGAATATATGTCCATAAACATCTAAATGAATGTGTGTTCATAAAAAGTGACTTTTGTGTGTTCAAGTGGTTAGGTAAATGAATATATGTTCATAAACATCTAAATGAATGTGTGTTCACAAAAAAGTGACTTTTCAAGTTTTTAGGTAAATGAATATATGTCCATAAACATCTAAATGAATGTGTGTTCACAAAAAAGTGACTTTTCAAGTGTTTAGGTATTGAATATATCTCCATAAACATCTCAATGAATGTGTGTTCATAAAAAGTGACTTTTGTGTGTTCAAGTGTTTAGGTAAATGAATATATGTCCATAAACATCTAAATGAATGTGTGTTCACAAAAAGTGACTTTTCAAGTGTTTAGGTAAATGAATATATCTCCATAAACATCTAAATGAATGTGTGTTCATAAAAAGTGACCTTTGTGTGTTCAAGTGTTTAGGTAAATGAATATATGTCCATAAACATATAAATGAATGTGTGTTCACAAACAAGTGACTAAAAGTGAATTCAACAAGAGACTGTGTTTATAAACTAAGTACTGACTTTTTGATGATAAATTAATAACTGAATGTGTTCATATAGAAATGGATGCCTTACTAAACATATGTGATTAGATTAGTGTTAATAAACAAGTTACTGACTCTGTAAACATCCAATTCAATTGACTGGTTGCACAAACATGTCAAACACAAGTGACTGATGATGCAAAAAAGAATTGACCGACCATGTTCACACACAATTGACTGATGAAGCAAAAAAAAAAGTAGCTGACCATGTTCACACATAAGTGACTGATGATGCGAAAAAAAAATGGGTGACCGACCATGTTCACACACAAGTGACTGATGAAGCAAAAAACTAGTAGCTGACCATGTTCCTACACAATTGACTGATGCAATAAAGAAGTGACTGGCCAGGTTCACAAAAAATAACTGATGATGCAACACAATTGACTGATGCAATAAAGAAGTGACTGGCCAGGTTCACACACAAATGACTGATGATGCAAAACAAAAATGAGTGACTGACCATGTTCACACACAAGTGATTGATGATAAAAAAGAAGTGATTGACCATGTTCACAGACAACTGACTGATGTACAAAAAAATAGGTGACTGGCCATATTCACACACAAGTGACTGATGCAAAAAAAAGGTAGCTGACCATGTTCACACACAAGTGACTGATGGTGAAATAAAGAAGTGACAGACCATGTTCACACACAAGTGACTGATGAAGCAAAAAAAAAGTAGCTGACCATGTTCACACACAAGTGGCTGATGTGAAAAAAAAATGGGCGACTGACCATGTTCACACACAAGTGACTGATGCAATAAAGAAATGACTGGCCATGTTCACACACAAATGACTAATGATGCAAAACAAAAATGGGTGACTGACCATGTTCACACACAAGTGACTGATGATGAAATATAGAAGTGACAGACCATGTTCACAGACAATTGACTGATGATGCAAAAAAATGGGTGACTGACGATGTTCACATACAACTGACTGATGCAAAAAAGAAACACAGGTTGGGGGTTTTCTCCTTGTACTCTGGCTTCCTTCCACAATAAAAACTGGATGCCATGATATAGCTGCAAATTGCTGTTAAAAAAAATCAACAAACAAAGAAACAAAAAAGAAGTGATTGACCATGTTCACAGACAAGTGACTCATGATGCAAAAAAGAAGTGACTGACCATGTTCCCACACATATGACAGACCATGTTCCCACACAAGTGACTTATGATGCAAAAAGAGAAGTGACTGACCATGTTCACAGACAAGTGACTGATGATGCAAAAAAAGTAGATGACCATGTTCACAGACAAGTGACTGATGCAAATAGATGTGACTGACCTGGTTCACACACAAGTGACTCATGACGCAAAAAAAGAAGTGACCGACCATGTCCACACACTAGTGACTGATGCAAAAAGGAAGTGACTGACCATGTTCACAGACAAGTGATTGATGATGCAAAAAAAGAAGTAGCTGACCATGTTCTCACACAAGTGACTGATGATGCAAAATAAAAGTAAGTGACCATGTTCACATTCAAGTGACAGATGATGCAAAAAAAGAAGTGACCGATCAAAAAGAAGTAGCTGCATGACCATGTTCCGACACAAGCGACTGATGATGCAAAAAAAAAGTAAGTGACCATGTTCACATTCAAGTGACAGATGATGCAAAAAAAGAAGTGACTGATCATGTTCACAGACAATTGACTGATGGTGCAAAAAAGGAGTGACTGACCATGTTCACCCCTCAAGTGACTTATGATGCCAAAAAAGAAATGACTGACCGTGTTCACAGAAAAAGTGACTGAGTGTTCATAACACACAATTACTGACAATGAATTCACAAACAAGTAACTTGTGTTGTGCTAACACCTGGCTAATTATGTGGACATGCTTTTCATTGGTTAGATATGTATTTCAAATTTCTATGTCCTATAAATAGTAATATCATGGTTTGGAATGAGTTTTACCTACCATAGCTGTATTTCTTAAATGGAGGAGGAATTCCTGCTCTAGTAGAAAGATCTGGAATAAAAATAAATTGTCATTAAAAAATTTATTTCATGATTTTTGAGTTTTTGTTGAAGAATTTTAAATTATATCTAACGATGATCATTCTTTACTGCTTTAACCAATAGAGAGAACAGATCAAACAAGACAATACCAATATCATTAAAACTTATACATGTATGCATGGCACCAGTTACAATTTTGGCAAAATATTAAAGACAGAAAAACTCCCGCCGAGAGTGTGTTTAGATAATGTTGATGCAATATGGTTATCTAATATCAAATTTTATCCAGTCAGTTTGCCATGAGTCTGGTTAGTTTAAAGTTTAACTGGACGAAATGCTTATTAACATATGACGAACATGATGAAATTTGCCGACCAGCCCGTGTCACAATATCCGCTGTTTTGCTTATGAATAGCTCTCTGATGTCCCACGCTCAAGCGTTGGACGGCAGAGGATTCTCGGACTATGGTACGGATAGGTTTGTGGACGGATCGTTTAGAAATCACTGCCTTAACCATCGGCAGGCACGCGATCAACAGTAAATAGCCCTCGGCCATAAAGGCCTCTAAATTGTAATTAAATCTTGATGCACATGCAACTGTCATGCAAAGAACATTTCTCATTTCTCGGTGCACATGCAACTGTCATGCAAAGAACATTTCTCATTTCTTGTACCCGCATTTATGAAATCTTTAAATGTCTTTGCAGTCTGAGATAAGTCTATGTCATGAAACACTATATGTTTGATGTTCCGATGTTCGAATGATCGAATCAGACGCACAGTTACTGTGCCTTTTGACATTTAGTTGTGTAATAATTTTCACGTGGTTTCCGATGTAAACAAATTCCATTCAATAGTTTGTTTAATTTCATTATTGTTTTTACTGCTTTATTAAACGCATAAATGTCTAAGTTCAACGTCACCCGACTTATCATTAAAACGTTTAGGAAAACGTTCGAAAACCATTTTGTAATGCATTTATTTGACACAGATTCTATGAGGGACGAACCAACTGTGTGTTGAGCAATCGTTTTTAATCTTTAGCATTTAATGTCATAATAAATTCAAATATTACATCAGTGACAATATTTAAACAAGATAATCCATTGAGGAATACACAGTCTTTATCAGTCAAAAACACGAAAGAATTCATTGACAATGTAAGGCATGGATTTTGTGTTATCACAGTATATTTATTTTCAATGTGTATTAGTTAAAGCAGAGACATATAATTACATTTCTCTGGTTACAGTGACATAGTTGTATACATTTTTGAAAATGTAACCTAATTTTTTTCTGTACATTTCCTTTCTGGATTAGCATTGTAAGCCAACACTGTCTGTATACTACTGAATTAGATCTCCACTACACAGCTATTGAATGGTATCGTGTCAGTTCGCCCTTGTTACATATTTGCCCTAGGTCTATTCGCCCTGAGTCCATTCACCCTGGATATGGGTCAGTTCGCCCCACATTATAATAACAATTGTTATATATGAAGTTATGTTTCCTGATTAAAAATGGCTTCAATTCATTATAAAATCACTTACTAATTTGTTTCTTTGATCGTTAATAATATGATTTTAATGATTAAAAATATTTAAAAATAATTAGCTTGGACAGAGAAATTTATAAAAGCAATTAGTTTAAGTGTACAATACGCCCAGAGTGTGTGGTCACTCAAACACTCAAATAAGAGAAATTTCTCGGTGTTACACGGTGTATCACAGAAATTTTCTCAGAGAATCCCAGTGTTTCAGAGTGTTGTTATCTATCACCACCTTAAAATTAATCCCCTTGATGTACTGACTTTCGGGTGTAACACGGTGTGACACTGGGTTTTTGTCTCGCCTGCGACGAAAGTCGCTGGAGGCGAGACATATGTATGGGAATCCGGCGGCGGCGGCGGCGCCGTAAACACTTGACATCTTGCTTCATATCTTTGTAAGCCCAAGCCCTAGGTCCATCAAATTTGGTCCAGAGGTAGCTTATGATGAGTACTTGCCAGTCAGTCACCTGTCACCTGACCTTGACCTCAATTTCACGTTCCAGCGACTACGTTAAAGTTTTAGGGTTACGACAGTTCCTCTGTAACTACGCATGGTAGGATGACAATATTTGGTGTATAGGTTGCTGATGACTAGTACATGACTGTCTGGTAGGTGTCACCTGACCTTGACCTCAATTTCACGGTCCAGCGACTACGTTAAAGTTTTTGGGTTACGACAGTTCCTCTGTAACTACGCATGGTAGGATGACAATATTTGGTGTATAGGTTGCTGATGACTAGTACATGACTGTCTGGTAGGTGTCACCTGACCTTGACCTCAATTTCACGGTCCAGCGACTACGTTAAAGTTTTTGGGTTACGATAGTTCCTCTGTAACTACGCATGGTAGGATGACAATATTTGGTGTATAGGTTGCTGATGACTAGTACATGACTGTCTGGTAGGTGTCACCTGACCTTGACCTCAATTTCACGGTCCAGCGACTACGTTAAAGTTTTTGGGTTACGACAGTTCCTCTGTAACTACACATGGTAGGATGACAATATTTGGTGTATAGGTTGCTGATGACTAGTACATGACTGTCTGGTAGGTGTCACCTGACCTTGACCTCAATTTCACGGTCCAGCGACTACGTTAAAGTTTTTGGGTTACGATAGTTCCTCTGTAACTACGCATGGTAGGATGACAATATTTGGTATATAGGTTGCTGATGAATAGTACATGACTGTCTGGTAGGTTCCACCTGACCTTGACCTCAATTTCACGGTCCAGCAACTACGTTAAAGTTTTTGGGTTCCGGCGGTTCCCCTGTAACTATGCAGGGTATGGTGACAATATTTTGTATACAGGCCGCTGCTGATATTAAATGCTATTTACGTAATGCTTATGACGAAATTTATTTTCGTTACTGATGCAAAATACAGGCGAGACGTTTTTCTGTGTCCACACTTGTTTTAATTTTCAGGGTGAAAATATATTGTATCGATTGTTTATTGCAAGCAAAGAACCAACTAATGTCTTGCTTTTCTCATTACTACAAAATTAAAATGTGTTCAATCTTCGAACTTCACGATTTTTCTTTTGTTTTGTGCATGCAGAAATAACTTGTCGATCTTTATCTATCAGGGATCCTCGCGTCTAGATGCGTATTGTACGCGTCTTTTCAGTTCTGGACGCGCCTTTTCAACATTTAACGCGTCCCAGTACGCGTCCGTGTCAGTTGTCAGACACGTATGAATTTCCGCCATGTCAATTCCGTCAATATCCTTACAAATGGCGATCGATATTTACCTGTCGTCCGATTCTCATCAGGTAGCAATCACTCGGACAGCAAATATGTTTATTAAACAACAAACGTGCAGTGTTGATGGACACTGTTAATGGTTAAAATTAAGCGTTGATAATACACTCGTTTCAAATTTTAATACACGTTTGAACCTTGCATTGCAGTTGCACTCCTTACAATTTTTTTTAAAGTAAGAATTCTTGACCGGTACAAAGATATCTTCAATATGAACATTAATTAGTTATCTTATAAACTTTTAATTTTTGTATATATCAAAAAGATAATCTGCTATAGACTAGGATCTGAAAAAGGGGGGGGGGGTGGATGAGTAATGAGTTGTTTGGAAGAAATATTAATGTCAGCATCTGTATCAAGGTAAGACAAAAGTCTCTCTTTAATGGGCAAACATCAGCATGTTTCAAGTAATGAGTGCAGTTCAATCATACTCCAAAAGACTTCCAAACTCAGCTACTACTAATATAAAAAAGCATAGGATAAACATTCTGCAAGCCATATTATATCTTTATAAAAAGACATTTAATGGGTCTGTCATCAAAGAAAACGGTTGTATGCAAGCACTTAGCTGGACTCATCCGCGATATGTGGGACTCATGAAAATTTTTTGGGACTCGCCACTTTCAAAAGTGATGAGTCCAGGACTCACCATAAAAAAATCCTACAAGTATCACTGATCTATATGTCTATCTATATGTAAAAAATAATTATAAATAATTAGCGTCTTTAGTGGTTTCAACAACGTTAACAATTTGATTTATTGCAATCCTGGAAGTCTGAGGAGAGTGAGCTGTGCTATTACAATTCACAGTTCAGCTTCTTTCACGAATTTATGCAATTGTGCGCATGCCTGTAAACCTATTTTTATTTCTTTCTATTTCGGTCAGCATTGTATTATCAAAACTATTTTACGTGAATAAGAATTTTTTTCAAACAGAACTTACTTTTTTTTTACTTTCGCAATACTGAAGTTAAATGTAAAGCTTTTATCCCGAATTATACTTTATGCAAAGCACGCGGTTTAACAGGTCAGTTGTGTATTTATGTACATGTTACACGTGGCTTTAGTCTAGAGTAGGGAGAAAAATATTTTAAGTGTATGCCTATTGTCAATTTTTTTGACAAACGAAACTAAAATTCGCATATCATTTAAGTGAAAACGTAATGAAACCAGAACGATAAAAACAACAATCATCGTTATACCGGTAACAGTTACTTGGCACATAAACCAATCGATCTATTTTTATCTCTTATATGGGTCAAATTCGGTGTAAAAAAAATTGACATTTTTAATGTGTATACGGATAATGTTTTTTAAATGAAACTTCTATTTTTATTTCATTTTGGTACATTAAAGATGTAAATGTATATTTGACCTCGATTACTTTCTGCTGACCGCGTGGTTAAACAGTTGTGTATTTATTTTTGCCACTTGCACCTTGTCTAGAGAAAACATTAACATTAGTGTATTGCCGAAAAAAACAAATTGATATGATGTATATGAAATAACAAGGACAAATTCAAAACACATCATCACTGGTATACCGTTTGTTGTTACTTGAACTGAGGATTTCTTTAATTACTGTATTTCCAATTTATTTACGAAAATTGACATGACTTTACCAGTCTGTAATGGTAATGAAAGAGTGACTAGCAACAAATTGAATAAACAATTATTTTTTGCAATTTGGGGTAAAGATAATTTGTGGGTGATTTTGAGTGTCTACACTCAAAATTTTCGGTGTAATGCCGTGTAATGCCGTGTAACACTCTACACTGTGTAGAGTGTTTGAGTGACCATGCACTGTGGGCGTACTGTACACGTATTAACTAATTTATGAACATTAAAAAAATTAAAATAATTAGCTTGGATGGACAAATTTAAAAAAAAAGTAGTGCTATTATTAGTGCAACCATATTATAACTGTTATTATATTTTATATATATATTAAAGCTTCTAAATACATGTATTCTGTCTCTTATTCCTCTGATCTGCATACGGTGTAAGCCTGTTGAGAAAATACAAAACAATTAAAAACAGTACTAAACTTGGTAAACATCTTTTAAAATAAACAAAACAGGTAATAGAGAGAACAAGTACTAGGGCGAACTTACCTGGATTCCTATTGAAGGTGCTTATAGGTATTATAAAAAGTCACACCTGTGTAGTTCCATTAATAAAACCTCCGATTGCATGTTTATGGTGATTGTAAGGTTTCATCTTTAAACACATTTTCATGAGAGCAAATTTCCGCCCTGGTGTTGTTTACAAAGATTGTGTGCTTTTCTGATGTTCAATAGTATTTTGACAAACCACTTGCCCCACCCCCACCCCCCCCCCCCCCCCCTTCCACTGCAACAACAGTGCCCAAAAGGTTTTGAAACGACCACAATGGCCTGCTCCTAGCTTACACTTCTGTTCTAATTTATTAGTAGGTCAAAAGTTGCTATAAAAAATTGTCCTACATGTATGTAAGGAGAATACTAGTTAGCTCAACCAACTAAGTTTGTATTTGTCAAGCAGAAACCATTCCAAAGAAAGTGACTTGTAGTTTTGTACCATTTCTGTTTATGTTTTGTACTCAAATTTACCAATTTGTACCAAGATTTTTTTACTTCATACCATACTCTACATGTACATGTATTTCAACATTAGGCCGTTCCATACATTTTTTGACTTCATACCATACTCTACCTGTATTTCAACATAATGCCATTCCATACATTTAAGTGTGTTACTTGATTATATTTATATATAATAAATAGCAGTATTAATAAGTTCAGGAGTGTTAGTTTATTTAAGAGTTTTAATGAAAAATAAGACAAAATATATAAGAATTTATGATACAGATAAAGCTTACATGTACTATAGATATTTGATGTTAATTGCAATGTGGAAAATGCTGGTTGCTAAATTCTAGATTAAATTAAACAATGATTTTTATTTGCCCATGTACATGTACATGTAGATGGAATAGGACCAAGTCAGGTTTCACTCAATAAAAAATGCATCCAAATGAATGTTTTGACAATTGTTTTTAATTGTCCTTGTAGATGGAATATGTTCAAGCCAAGTTTGGTTAAACCAAAAGTCTGTCCAAATGATTATTTTAACAATCATTATCGCTCTTTATAACCAATATACATGTAGACTAAACAAGGAAAGCTTCCAGTATTCCTCTAAATGCAGAGTTAATGTCATAAGGGAAACTAAAATAAATCCCAAAGAAACAGAAAGACTACTGCTAGAAATACTTAGTATGTCAGTAACAAGATTTCCATCCGCTTAGACTCGGTGCCTGTAGTGTTTATGTGCCAGACAGTTAGGCATTTGAATTATTTCCCTAATTTAAGAACATTATCTTGTTATTGTGTACTTTTAGAATTTTGTGTATTGTTGGTAGCTACTTTAATAAACAAAGAAAAAGAAAAAAACGTGCATGTCTCTCATGTTATAGAAATGAAATAGGATCCAAACTTTCAAATATAAAAATATCCAAAATACATAAAAATATTTTCAAAATGGTCTCAAAATATCAGATATCAAATAAAAGACAGATAAATTTACATCCACATTTCCATATGGTATGAAATGGTTTTTTGTACCTAAAAAAATGCCATTTCCCCTGTTGGGCTCTAACATGTTAAAGTATACAATATCCTACACCTTACCTTATCTGGTTAAAGACCAAATCACTCTTGCCAACTGCCCTTACAGCTATATTTGGTTTCAAGAAATTAATAATGGAAACCGTAATCTGGCTGTTTGTTTATTAGAAAAGCCTTTGATGTTGTTGATGACAAAATTCCATGTTTTGTTTGTTTGGTGTTTAACGCCACTTTCAGCAATTTTTCAGCTATATCATGGCGTCCAGTTTTTATTGGGGGAGGAAGCCGGAGTACCCGGAGAAAACCCCTGACATGCTGCAGGAATACTGGCAATCCTTGTCAATTAAGATTGGAGTCGAATACACCCTGCTCACAGTGAGACTCCAAAATTCTATGTTATAGCTAGCATATTGCAGATGGGAGCTATACAGTTCCAACATGTCCAAGCATGTGTGTAAACAAAGTCATGTTACCCCGTTCAGAGTAGTATAGTAAAATTAATTATTGATGACTAAATTTAGTGTTGCATATACATATTTCCAATAGCTTTAAGTTTGTTATTGTAGATAAATAATGGCAAGTGGAAATTACAATTACGAACAAGATCAATACTACTACTACCACCAGCAGTATCCTCCTCAGTTCTACTATGATCCTCAAAACTTTTACCAACCAGGAGTAAATACACCAAATTATTACTATCAGCCAGGAGATTATCACACAAGTTACTATCAAGGAGGAGATAACTCCACCAGTTACTATAATCAAAGGGGAGATAATTTAAATTATAGAGGAAACAGACAGAATACAGGGAGGGGTATAAATCATAGTTCTACACATGGCAAAGAGGTTGACAGGACATTTAAGAAAAAAAGTATCGATGATCTAACATCTAAGGACAGTTATTTTCACGCTGTTGACAGTGAACAAAAACAACCTGAACATGAAAATGAAAAATCTACTGGAACTAACAAGTATAGGGGGCAAGAGAAATATTTTGACAACAATAGAGGACGTGGGAAGGGTTCAGCACAGCGTAGGGGGCAGGAGAAATTTTCTGACAATAATAGGGGACGTGGCAGGGATACAGGGCAACACCAAAATTCCAGACAATTTCACAGAAGTGCTAAATCTAATCATAATCGTAAAGAGGATTTCACTGTAGCAAGAGATTCTTCTCAACAATTGGACAGTAGCACAAGAGCTCAGGGAGGTTCTAATCATACAAAAAAAGATAAATATGCAGGGGAGGACGATAGACGGCGAGATGTTCACCAATCAGGAAACATAAGTCAGTTTAGAGAAAACTATTTCAGAGGTCATCATCAGTATAAAGATTCTGATAATTTGAGACAAGGTGGACAATCTGGAGATTCTGATAACAGACAAAGATTTAATCATAACAAAGATACAAATAGACATTACGTTGGAGGTGCGAAAGATTCACCACGGCATATAGAGATGGATGATCGGTTAAGTTTCGATAAACGTAATAACTCCAAAGTTAATGAGAATGAAGGAAAGAGGGAAGAAAATACTAAAACTGACAAACAATATAAATTACCATCTACAGACAGAAACTATACCAGTAAGAAACAACTGATGAAGAAAGTCCTGGCAGGCAAAGTAGATGAAACACAAAGAGGTAAAGACATTATTTATACAAATTTGTAGGTTACTAGTATTGCTGTTCAGTTAAACCACCAAAATGAGCACCACACACAAATATGTATTTGGGTTTTGGAATTTTTTTTTAACTAATTTATATTTACATTTACAACATATATGTATCTTTTAAGTATTTTGGATGAAATAAAATTAACTACTAAAGTACCTATCAAATTCTTTGGTTGAGAAACTGCGAACAAACTTTTTTTAAGGATGAACTAAAAATAACATTGTTTATACTCAAACACGGGTGATAATTGTATAATATTAAACCTCAGTGAGGTTGAATTCTTGATTGGCTCAGAATAATACTATTTACATGTATGAGACATTTATAAATGAGATGTCTTGCTAGACAACACAAACATTTTTTGCAGGGAGTTTAAGTTCCCAAAATTGTACCAGTAATTGGGCGATAATACTATTGAAAGCTTGACAACCTCAAAAAATTTGCTTCCATGGGGTGACAATACATGTACTATTGTCAACCATGACAACTTCAGTTGCCGAAAAATCCTATAATTATGACTGGAAACATATTTTAGAAGATACTGGCTAATGAGACTTGTATGCTTTAAAAAGCATCTTTGATCTACATTTAGGGCTTTTTGATTTGCTGCTTTTAATAAAACAATTATGGCCTTGCTGGATCTCCAGAAATGTCCATTTGTGTGGTTTGTCGTCCCTTGGGCTGAATCGATTGGATAGAAAACACAGGCATGTTTACAATTCTTGATGTCCACCTCTTACTAGAATGAAAAGTTATTGGGAATTCCATTTTAATTGTATAATATTATATATTTTCTTACTTATTTATTGTGTCAACCTTGACTGTGAAAAACTTGTCGGAAACTTAGGCAAAATTTAATCAATTGATATTAAATGTAAATTACTTCCAGGTCTATTAATAGAACAGCTGACATTAGGTACTTATGAGTGTATGGTGTGTTGTGATACGGTCAAATGTCATCATGCTGTATGGAACTGTCCAGGTTGTTACCACGCCTTCCATCTGATATGTATTAAAAAGTGGGCCAGATCACCTGCTGCTTTGTTAGATGGTAAGTTTTATAATGGTGTCCAGGTTTTTACCACGCCTTCCATCTGATATGTATTAAAAAGTGGGCCAGATCACCTGCTGCTTTGTTAGATGGTAAGTTTTACAACAGAATATACCCCACTATGAACATTTCAATATTCTAGATACAGTCTGTATATGAAGGGTGCTTTTTTAGTAAATAATTTTTATAAAAGAAATTTCCTTGATTGAGTACAAGTTATTTTAACCTGTACATGTGTAGATCTGCTCGTTAAGGGAACTTTTTCTGTTAACATAGCTGTCCTCAGTACACAGATAAATATGTATATAAAATATGTTTAAAGATGTGTTTGATTCCATCTGACAAAGGGCATTACTGTGGTTTCATTTATTTTCATGGGTATCAATTTTCGTGGTTGGAGGAAAAAAGACATTTCGTGGAATTCTTAAATTCGTGGTTCGCGGATTTAAAAAAAAATCAAAAAAAGAAAAATGAGTCAATTGCTTACAAATTTTCTGTATTCATACTGTGTAAGTCTGTACATTTTCTAATACGTCATTTTCAAGATATACTAGTAATCGCTCTCGGGAGGTGACAATTGTAATGCTGATCATGGGATTCATAGAAATTTACGGTACTTTTATTGGTAAGTGGCGACATTAAAACAAAATGGGATGGTTTAAGAAAGACGATGCAAAACGAAATCTATTTTTTGTTGTGGCAGGGTGCAAAGCCCACACCAAACATAAATTTATGAAAGGTGTTGCATTTTATGTCGTCTGGAAACACAATTTTAAAAGACGGTTCGTTGAGTAAAGTGCCCTTAAAAAAATCATGCGATACCAAATTAAACGCAATAGTGTACATCTATCTTGAAAACGGCGTAATGACTGTTTTGTTTTCAAAGGAACATCAAGTAATAAAGATTAAACACATTTTGTTTTGTAGCCATAAACATAATCAACATATTAATTAATAAACATGTCATTTTATTAAAACCAACCTAAGTAAACAGTTCATTGTAAATTCGTCCTACATTCCCTGGGGCAAAGATTAAATTTGTTTGTTTGACAATAAACTTGATGATATAATTAGTGGGTTTTAAAGATGAAAATCAGTATAAAAGTTGTTAATAATGGATTACTTTATTGCTTTATTTCAATTAAGACATTTACTTTAATATTTGTGTTTAAATCAACACTTTACAACGAAAAGGCAAAACAGGATTACTGACAGGATTACGCAATTAAAAAAAACAACGATGTTTTTTATCAATTTTATTTCTATTTAGTGTCATAAACACATAAAGGTGTTCATAATGCAAAATTGTCATAACAATTGAAAACATCAATATAACGATGCATCTTGAACATCATTCATGTCAGTCGTCATTATCCATGTAAACACTTGTCCCATAGCAGTTTCTTGTGTCAGCTTGCAGTCATTCTAGATTTTTTTAGATCGTTATTCGTTGAATTCTTAATTTCGTGGTTTGTCCCCACCCACGAAAACGACATTTTTTGTTTTCAGGTGCAGGATCTGGTTGGAGATGTCCAGCATGTCAGAAGGTCACAGATAAATTCCCTAATCAGTACAAGTGTTTCTGTGGTCAGTATATCATGTAGACGTTAGGTGTTCACAACTTAATATGTAAAAATATTAGGAAAATCATTTGAATAGAAGGGACATCTTTATATCATGTGGGCATATATATTTTATATAAGTACAGCTGTTTGCACCAACACAAGAGTTGTCTCTCCTGAAAGAGGTTGTTTTTTTTTCACATTTATGGTACATTAAAATTTTAATGATACCATCTGAGCTAATGTTTACAACTTTGTAATGGCACTAGTTTGAACAATATATAGTGTAAAAAAGTCATAAATAAATTAAACATGATGTAAATCATAAAGTATTAGTAGCACAAAAGAATTCATTTTCAAGTTAACTTACAGGTATAACCCACAGATAAAATTAGTTGACTTACATTATAAAAATTCTAGCTTGTCTTCCCTATCAACTACGTAGAGTACATGTGTTTCTATTTCTGTTAATAGTGTGTTCCCTATTAGGTCAATTAAAGCAGACATAAATAAGTGTTTGGCATGGTAGACAAGCTAGATGTTTTGCTCACTTTGTAACCTCTCCTAATGTAGAGGATTAGAAAAAGCACCTAAGCTTTGATTTTTATATCCCTGTCTATACGATGGATGTATCATGGTATGCAAATGTCTGTCCATCCGTGTAAGTCCATCCACCGGTCATTAACATGTCACACTGTATCTTGAGAATACCTTCATTAATTTTCTGCATTCTGTACACAGTTGTTGATTATGTAAGCATCATGGTGGTAAATTTCAGATTTTTTATGATAGAGTTATGGGACTTTGTTCATAAAATGGTTTTTGAGTTTTCAGACTCAAACTCAAAAAAACTTTCATCCATTTTCTTAACATTTTGGGGAACTGTTTATTTTTTAAAGATGTGAGTTGATACATTCTGATTTTTTGTTATAGAGTTGTTGGACATTGTTAAAACATGTAGGATTTAAAATTTCTAACTCAAACACTTTAAACAATTATGTTGACATTTTGGGAATTTCATTTTTTTATGAATACATGTATTCTTGATTTTTTGGTTATAGAGTTATAAAACTTCTGAAAAATTGGGGACTTTTAGTTTTCAGACTCGAACTCAAAACAGCTGTCATCAATTTTCTTAGAATTTTGGGGCAATGTTTCATGTTGGTAGGTAGAATTGATTTATCTCATAAATGTTGATAGAATTATGCATCCATGAAGCTCTTGTCCTTATCTTCATACAGCCATATCATGTGTTCATCATGCAGCTGTTTTTGTTGTTTTTTTAAATTCAATATATGTACAATGTATATGTATTTCCTTTAACATTAACTTCTGAAATAGGTTATGCAAAAAATTGTATACTTGCAGGTAAAATAAGGGATCCAGAGTATGATCGTAGGGAAATCCCTCACAGCTGTGGCCAAGTCTGCCAGAAAAACAGGGGAGATAATTGCTCACATCCATGTAATATGTAAGCAAAACTTAGAGTGGCTATTCCAGAAATAAATGTATGGGAGGGGCAAGTGTCGGAAGAAAGTTCTATTTCTTAAATAAAAGTATGGGAGGGGAAAGTGTCAGAAGAATGTTCTATTTCTTAAATAAAAGTATGGGAGGGGCAAGTGTCGGAAGAAAGTTCTATTTCTTAAATAAAAGTATGGGAGGGGCAAGTGTCGGAAGAAAGTTCTATTTCTTAAATAAATGTATGGGAGGAGCAAGTGTCGGAAGAAAGTTCTATTTCTTAAATAAATGTATGGGAGGGGAAAGTGTCGGAAGAATGTTCTATTTCTTAAATAAAAGTATGGGAGGGGCAAGTGTCAGAAGAAAGTTCTATTTCTTAAATAAAAGTATGTTTTTAGCAGAAAACTACCACTATTGAACAAATTATATCATAAGTGCTTTGCGAACACCTCATTCTTAGCTACATTTCTGGAATAGCCTATTTTCACACACAGATTAGTCAGTATTTGAATTTAATCTTTGTATTTAATGGAGTACAAGTTTAATTGCCTTGTATGATTTCCATTTCATACCATATAAAATTATTTGTATACATGTACTGAAAATCACACCTGGTGGAGTGCAGTTTTTTTGCTCTTGAATCTTTTTATTTTTCCATATTATACCTTTTTATTACAAAAATGCCGTAGAACAAATTTATCCATATACAGTCGAACTTCAGTAGCTCGAACTCGGATGGCTCGAACACCAGGGATTTCTCGAACACCTATCAAAGTACGGAACTTTCCCCCTATATAATCAATGTTAAAATTACTTCGATTTCTCGAACACCGATTTCTCGAAAACTCGAACTAAATCAGCAGTCCCAATACTAAAAACCCATTGAAAAAACCACGAATAACTCGAACTAAAATTATTGACAGCTTGCATGACTAATTGGTCGTAAAAGATGTAAAGATCGAAGCCATACCTGTAAAATGCCAAGCTTGATCTTTAATAATATAATCCCTAATAATTAACCTAATTTTATCAATTTGTATTTATGTGCTCCATTGTAGGCAAATTTGTTGAAGTGGGTTTTAATTAATTTAAATGTGCGCCAATAAATTGCTATCAAATCCGAATCGAGGCCATTGACATAATTACGTAATGCAATAATACTTATCAATCCTCGTGTATAAAATTAAACACGAAATATAACAGTAAACATTTTTATTTTAATAAAAATCAAAGTACGTACTTAAAAATAAGATTTATATACGAAATGCAATGAAGAAACACAATTTTATTAATCCAATAATACACAGGAAATTAACTGAAATATATAAACCGATATCGATTCCGGTTCGAACGTGAATCATTTCCGGACATAAAAGCCCCGGTTTCTCGAACTCCCGATTTCTCGAACTATTTTTGTCGGCTCCTTCGAGTTCGAGCCATCGAAATTCGACTGTAAATATTCCATATTTCATACTATGCATTTTGCTACGGGAATTTTACATAGTGATTTTATTTTTTAACTGTTGTTACAGATTATGCCATCCAGGACCATGCCCACCTTGTAGTGCTGTTGTAAATAGAACATGTGCTTGTGGAAAGGAGAGGTTTGTATAGCAGATCTTGTGTATAAAGTACAGAAAATAAAAATAAAAACATTTATAATTTAGAAGCTGCACCAAAGAACCTTCTTATAAATATCAGATGTAGTAGAGTGTTAACATGGCATCCTGTACACTGTTGCAAAACAGGTCAGTTAATTTTCACAGTTTAGCCTGACAAATAAGTAAACAGGATAATTGTTTTCTCTACAGTGTTACTTCTTCATGTACCAGAATCTTTTACATAAACTTGTCAAACAATATAACTCATTAGTTCTAACATACTGTTCTGTAATTACAGTAAGTCAGTAAAATGCAGTGTGACTGAAGTGATGAAGTGTGAGAATGTCTGTAGTAAAGTTTTGAATTGTGGGAAGCATTTCTGTAAAGCCACATGCCACAGTGGCTCATGTGATCCTTGTGAAGAAATTTTAATCAAAGGTTGGTCAAAAAAAATACATGGTCTGGGCAACTCTTAATACTGAGAAGCATCATAGTGTAAAACTCAATTTAGTCCAAGTGTTTTGTCATTCAATAGAAGATCTTTGACTGAATTTTTTGTTTGAGAAGGAGTAAGTGAAATGTAAATGTGCTTAATCCATCAAGAAATAACTTATTAAATAATGACACCAACAGCTATTAAGAAAATTGGTTCCTTATTTAACAGAATGCAACATGTGGACATAATTAAAGTAATAAATCTTATTTAAAAAAAAAAATTTGTAGAAAGTGTACTTTTTGTTTTACAGAATGTTATGGATCCCATGAGAAGAAGGAAGTAAAATGTGGGTGTGCTGAATCTTTCAGTAAATCATACAGCTGTGATAAACCTTGTAAGAGGTAAGAACATCAAAAAGCTTAATTATGTAGGCATTGGAAATACAGTGATCCCTTATACTGTGGATTCATTTATTTTCGTGGGTACCAATTTTTGTGTTTTGATGGAAAAAGGATCAGTTCGTGGATTCTTAAATTCATGATTCTGAAGTCTCCAGCATACAGATCAATGTTAAATTTCCTTTTCGTGGGGTATCAAATTTCGTGGGTCAAGGCCACCCATGAAAAAAAACGAAAATTGATACCCCACAAATAATAATGAAACCACAGTAACATCACTCTTCTCTAATGGTAGGCCATCAATATTTGGGGACCTCAGTGGCCGACTGGTTAAGGTAGTTAGTCATCTACCATTGAGCATGTGGTCTATCAACACTGAGGTTGCAGGCAGGGTGTAATTGACTCCAATCTTAATTGACAAGGATTGCCAGTTTTCCTACGGCAGGTTGGGTGTTTTTTCCAAGTACTTTGGCTAACACCCTCAATAAAAATTTGAGGCCATGATATAGCTGAAAAAATTGCTGAAGGATGGCGTTACACACCATTCAAACAAACAAACAAATCAATCAGTAGTTGCCTTTTACATATTTCTGAAGTCTACTTTTTCCCAAAGGTAGATTTTTTTTTATACAGATACCATGTTGATATAGATTGTATATGTGACATTTCTGATTCTAATATCTTTGTTTTCTGCAGGACATTGGTATGTGGTAAACATGAATGTGATATGACTTGTCATGCTGGAGATTGTAAGACATGTGAACTGTTACCAGATATAGTTACACACTGTCCTTGTGGTGCCACGCCCCTGTCTGAAATCGCCACCACCAGCAGGACAAGCTGTACAGATCCTATACCTGTGTGTAATCAAGTCTGTAACAAACCATTAGGCTGTGGTCCGGCAGGTAGCGTTATTATTGATTTTATTGTTTCATTGAATGTTGCAACAAATTTGATCGGACTATTTGCTGAAATTTAATCTTCAGAACATACTCACAGTGTGTTCCTGTATTGTAAGGTAGATTTAGAATCAACATATTTTTCAACAGTTTAAAAATGTCCTCCTCAGGGTACTTGTTGAAGTAAAAATAACTTACTAAGATCAAATTCTATTGTATAATATTGTTCCATTGTTGATATTTTTGAAATGCAGTGTTCTCCCATTAGGTAAGCATAGAGCTAATTGGCATAATTTAGAATTTTGAGCTAATTCAGCCACTGTCAATCATGTAGTTTTCACCTGAAGCCATAAAAGTTATCACCTAAAGAGCAATTAACGGCTATTAAATCCCTTTTTATTAGCTCTTATATTTAATTAGAGGTTATTGTAATCAACCTAATTAGTTTGTTTTTCCTTGTTATCATAAGCAGCTAAGTGTTGTAAAAACAAAAATGTGCACGCTTTAAATGTTATAAATGAATGCATCTTGGCAATGAGTTATAGAATATTGGCAATTTCCATCAGTAAAAACTGAAAGCATCTCGGTACCCATGTGCTAAAATGGGCTGTACATAATTCTGCAATGTATGGAATTTTTCTGCAAAATTCAGAAATTTATTGATATATTGTTATTGAAATATCATTAAACATTTTCTGTTATAAAATAAGTGAGATGCAATTGAATGTCTTCAGACAAAATCCACCGATGTCAACAGAAATGTCACGAGGGTCCATGTGGTCCATGTGATGGTGTTACCTCTCTGACATGTCGCTGTAGTGCTATAGATAAGGATGTCCCCTGTGCTGAAATACACCAGTTTACTGATGATAAACCATTTACATGTGATAAACGCTGTAACAAAAAGAGGACATGTGGCCGACATAAATGTGGACAGTTGTGTTGTGTAGTGAGTAGACATAAATGTGTTTTGTGGTATTTAGACATTAATGTGCGTGGTAACTAGAATAAATGTGGACAGCTGTTTTGTTGAATGGACATAAATGCGCTGTTTTTTGTGGTATTTAGACATTAATTTTTGTGGTAACTAAGATTAACGTGGATGAGTACCGGTTTTGGTATTTAGACATAGATATGTTTGGTAACTAGGGTAAATGTGGACAGCTATGTTTTGTGGTATTTAGACATTAATGTCTCTGGCTTCTAGTGTATGTGAACAGGTGTGTTTTTTGTGGACAAAAATAAAGGTGATTACTAGAGTAATTGTAGACAACTGTGTTTTGTGGTATTAAGACATAAATGTATACATGTATGTAGACAGCTGTGTATTTAGTTTAGACAAAAATGTGTGTGTTGTAACTAGCGGTAAATGTTGCGAGCTGTGTTTTGTGGTATATAGATATCAATGTGTGTGATAACTAGGGTAAATGTAGATCAATGTGTTTTGTGGTATTTATACATAGATCTGTGTGTTAACTAAGGTCAAAGTTTTGTGGTATTTTTCTTTATACTAAAATTTATATTTTAGAACAGTTGGACAACCATCTTTACTTTTCAGAGTGAAGAGCACGTCTGTAACCAGCTTTGTAACAAGAAACTGAGCTGTGGTCTACACAAGTGTGAGGAGCAGTGCCACCGTGGCAACTGTCCACCATGTTTGATGTCAGGTTAGAAAAACAATACTTGCAAATAACCATTATTATTTGTTGTACTTTTTAGCTTGGTTGCACCTAGTGCAAACCCCGGGTTATAGTAAGGTGAGGTCAGGCAGAGAAAATAGGGTACCTATTTTGTGTAATTAACTCCCTACAGTTTTCAACCCAGATCTCTGAAACTGCAAATGCATTGAAGTTGTGCACCTGCTATGATGGAATATTGTTCAATTATTTGTTTTCCAAACTTATTTTTTAAAAACATTTGCAGAAGGCGGTACCTATTTTGTGTAATCAACTCCTCCTACAGTTTTCAACCCAGATTTCTTAAACTTCACAGAAAGATTGCACATATATTGAAGTTGTGCTTCTAAAATAATGTAATAATGTAATTGTTATTAGTAAATTTTACCAAAGTGGGTACATACTTTGTGCAATCAACTCCTCCTTCAGCTTGCAACCCAGATTCCTGAAACTTCACAGAAAGATTGTAGACATTGAAGTTGTGCACCTGCTATTACAGAATTGTTCAAAGATTGTTTTCCTATTTTTCAAGACATTGAAACTTAGTCATTTTTAGCATGCTTTATACATGATGGTTCTGGGTTTTTTTGTAGTCAACTCCTTCTACATTTTTTTGACCCAGACCCAAAACCTTCCAACAAATTCATATATTAAAACACTTGCATTGGAACCCTGCTGTTTCAGACTTTTGTGATTTTTTTCTGTTCGGTTATGAGTTAATCTACCAATTTTTAAAAGAAAATTAGTTGAGAATAAAAAAATATTAATATTTGAAAGTTGAAATCTTTTATAGCATATAAAACTGTTTTTAAAGTCATTTATAAGTTTGGCATGATAACTATGAGTACTGGTTATTATAAATAATAATTACAATGAACATATTATTAGTTTTCTAAAATGAAATGTTTCTTGGTAAATGGTCAGTTATTCTTATGAAAATGTGTAAAAGCCAGATAAATCAGCAGTACTTCCACACCATTGTTTGACATTGTATATTGTTGTTTTGTCTGTTTCAGGATTATGAAATTTGTATATTTAGGAGATAACTGTTTTGTATTTAAAGATTTGCTGGCATCAGTTGGTGATTAGATGGTAGGAAATTGAGTTTACTGGTAGCGTTTAAACGGAACCAATAAACGGATATTTCTGACCATCAAATCACCAATTGATGCTGGCAAATCTCAAAATACATTACAGTTATCTCCATTCTAATAATACCGCAATAAAAACTAAGTTGACTAAAATAGTAATTTTTCGTATTTATCGCAAATAATCCCTGCCTTGCCTTTACTTCAGACAGCATCAATTTTGGAATTGATGTAATGAAATTATTAATGTTTTCCGATCAGAATTCATGTTACATCAAGAATTGCATGAGCTTCTTTTCCAGAAAAAAAGGTACAAAGGGGCGAGAACGCAGGTTTTTTTTTTCCTTGGTAGGAGGGGGTTGAGGGTATTTCTATTTTGGTGGGTGTAGGTATGTTCTTATTAAAACAATCTCTGTTGTCGGTGTTTTTCTGTTTCTATTTCACCAAACGCGGTGCTTTAGACGACGTCTGTATGATTTTTGACTGACACATTTGTTGGAATGAATGCAAGGGTAATAACCGATCATCATAAACTTTTGAATGGTTTACACCTGAAACTTCTGAATGGGACTGGTTGCCGATTTTCTATATTGCTCTGCTCTCTCATTAACCAAATGTTGTAAAAAAGCCCAAGTATACCGAAAATGAAACCACATGACTAAAGGTCAATGTTTTGTTGGTTTTTTGTAAGCGTGATAGCATCTCAGTTTTCGTTATCGTACGTAGCACTGCCGTAACATACATCAATAAGTACAGGAGATCCAAAACTCTAAATTAAAAATATAAATAGGAATGGTGACAAATCGCGACCTATAAATTAATAAATCAATTATAATATTACGTCTTCGTTCCAATTTTCAGCTTTCAAAACCACCGGGAACAAATTTGTGTCAGCTTTTTCGGTGACAAAATGCCGAAAAGGGGTGTTGGAAGCAACTCGACGTACGCTTCGAAAAATATTTAGCATATGTCTGCCAAAGAAGAAAAAATAATGCATCCGTACTTATTAAATATATAATATATAATAGTATTGCGTCTTTTGTGTAATTTTTGGGTCTCAAAGCCACTTTGAACAAAGTTGTGTCTGCTTTTTCTACAAAAAGTTGGAGAGGCTGAAATACATTTGTGGCAATGTAATGGTAAATTTTTGGAGCTGTGTGTGCATTAGAGAAAAAAAGTGTGGTATAATCATAACAATCATTAAAATATATTATAGAAATCCCACATCAACATAATTGTTCAATATATACATGTATATAATCAAGACCTGAACAAATTTTTAAACCTTCAATTCAGGAATATTGAACCATGTAGACAAATATTCTTTTCTGCCATTGGAAAACAATGTAAAAGTAAAGGACAAAAAATGTTTTTTTGTTGTTGTAGCATTAAAGACCCTATGCTTTTTACACTGACAGCAGCTTGTAGGGTTTGTACAGACAAGGAAAGTTGCACTCCTTGTTCTAGCTAAACACATCATCCTCAATGTCATAATTTTTCCATGCAAGAGTTTCAAAGTCCACTAAGATTGACTTAGTAGACACAATGCAAAATACAGTGACCATTAGTGACCCATAAGCAGAATGGAAACAATGTTTCTTTTTTTTTTGATTGATTGATTGATTGACTCAACTACATGACACTTATTTCAGTCAGTATAAATAGTGACGAAAACTACATAAAACTGCTACTATGAAAGATTTAAACATGATGTTATTTACCAAACATTAAATTGATATTTATTTATTCAGGCATAATAATAACCATGGGTCAAGTAAAATACAAAATTATATTAAAAAAATGGAAATAACAGAAATACAAAAAAATACAAATTTTAGTAATCGAAAAGTTTCTGACCATCTTAATTTTATGAAAAAAAACTTAATTAATAATAACATAAACAATTAAGGAAGAAGTTATATTAATCTTTTAAGACATTACATAATTTACAAGGACTTTGTTGTCTTGTATATCAGTCTATTTTTATCTACTTTGAGGTTAACACGTTGGCTCGGTGGATATAATTTTTTCAGGGTTGATAAAACCAGGTATTAACCTATATCAAAGTCAATAAATGTATATTATTATATGACTAACATTATCTTAATTTTGATTGGCCCAGGGTATCGTGAAAAGTATTATGCAGACAGTGTGTTAACCTCAAAGTAGATAAAAATAGATTGATATAAAAGTTTTGACTTTTGATTAGCTAAAAATAGAATATTTATCACTTTTCAGTAGTTAAAAATAGAATTCAACAATGGAGAAACAAGCATTAATTTGATTGGTTGAATTAAAAACATCAGCCAATCAAAATCCTTCTTTTAAAACATTATATTTGTTGACATTGTTTCAAAATGGCTGACGAGCAGCAGACAAGTTAAGCAACTGTCAATGACAGGAACTTTTTTGCCAATTTTTCATAATTGCTCTAATATTACTATAAATTTTTATTGGAAAATGTCAATTTCTTTCAATTTAAAATGTAACAGTTTACTGTTGTTATTGTTGAAATAAATTTTTATTGTTATTCTCTTTATTAATTGGAGAGTAGCAAAGAAAACCGACCGAACAACAAGAGCCAAAAACCAAGGGACAGTTACAAATCCGGATATAGACAAACACAACACAAAAATCAAAAACATAAAACACAGAAAGAGAGTAACCCGAACCCAATAAAAACCATTGGTGCACTCAGGTGCTCCAGACGAGTAAGCAGTGCCTGCCTCTAATTAGACAACCGTCGCGTTACTCATTGTCTTGTCTAGGTAAAAGTCAAATCCAGGAATAGGAAACACTAACTATGACTCAGCGAAAATGTCAGATCGTATTTGAGACACTGATTTCCCATAACGATCAATTAAGTCCTGGTGCTTCCAGACTTCCAGTGTAAAAGTAATAACAGTCATATAATAAAACATTCATCGACTTTGATAAAGGTTAATACCTGGTTTTATCTAAAATTAAGTATGTATTTATTAAAAATCTGAAAAAATATCGATTGATACAAGCGGTGTGATAAAAAACCTATCATCTATATATGTGATACAAGATGTACTTTTGTCGGAACTACTTCTTGACGTCACAATGAATAGTATAACCAATGATTCATTGAATGACTTTCATTCTATGAATGAAATATGACGTCATAATGCGTGTGACGTTAGGAGCTATATTTTATAAACAAATGCTTCGTTGAATGTTAAATTTAAAATTGTAAACATTCAGTTTTGTTCTGCTCTTTGTATACTTCTTAATTTTAGATAAACTTATTACATACATTTAGGTGTAGGTACAAATACCTGTATCACGTCTCGACAGTTGCATACATTCCGCAGGTAGTTGTACCTACACATAATGTATGTAATGTATATTTATCAACCCTCAAAAATAATATCCACACTCGTCGTTGGCCCGGTGGATATTATTTTTTCAGGGTTGATAAAACCAGGTATTAACCTATATCAAAGTCAATAAATGTATAATATCACATTTTTGTAAACTATAAAATAATATTAAAAAATACCAGTTTGATTTAAGTTTTTATTTCAGGTCTTAAATTTTTTGGAAGGGATGCTTAAGTTTACTAATTGAAAAGTTAATTATGTCATGCAATATCAGCTTCACATTCAATGAATATCATAGAATCAAATCTATACCATGTGCAGAAACCATCATTAGATAAATTTACTGTAATAGCTAACTCGATAATGTTTGTAAAAAAATGGATTTATTCTATCACAATGAAGTTCAAAAAATTATATTACTGCTCAAGATTTAATCTCCCAAGCTCACTTTTTCAGACATAAAAAAGCAAAGCCTATTTATAAAATACTTGACATGTACATGTATATAAATTTCCCCATATAAATAAATTTAAGCAATGACATCAAATTCTAAAATTAAATAAATTCTTTTTTTTAAACTGCATGATGCTACATTTGACTTTATTTTGGTGTCAAAATGTATATATACATGTAAAACAGTTTCAGTTTTAAATAATAAAGACCCTCACTTGTTTTAAACAGCAATAAGTTGCAAAATAATGATAAAAAATTAACATCACAGCAATAAATGTCAGAAATATAAACAAGTTATTTTGGTGCAAGCAGTATGTTATTTAAATTGTGAAAAGTAACCTACAGTATGGGCCAGCTGAAAAAAATCTTAATTCAACTAGAAGTTGTGGAGGCCACAGTATATGACATGGTTGGTTATAGAATTATAAGCTTCATTAAACTGAGTGATTGTTGGAATTCAATGTGAACATTATGACATTATAAATATATGAATTTTTCATTCCTTAAAGGTTTACCCTCTTAAAAGTGCTGGTGAGTGTGTGTGTGTAGGAAAAGAGCGGGGGGGGGGGGGGGGGTGTCACTCTAGGTGTAACATGAGTTATTAAATGCCAAAAACATATATCAAGATTAAATTATCAACAGACAGCATATGTGAAACTCACTACAAACACAAAGGCACATGGAGCTTTCCTCAATTCCTATCAAATTGCACCATGTCTTGGCACAAAATAATTCTTGTGAATTCGTTATTTACTAGACTTTTAACGAGTCATGCTTAATGTCAAATTTAAACAAACATTTCTTCTTCAAAACGACAGTTTCGTGGATTAAACATGATTTGTTGTTCGTCAACATTTGAAAACTCGCACGTGTTTTGGTCATGTTGGTAAACAACCTTGTGGCTTTTTACTATAAATGGTGACACAATTCCACTGGCATAACGAGAACAACTATTGGTTAATCAAGAATAAACAGTTGTAAAAATACATAAAAACGGCAGGGAATAAAATTGTGTCAGCTTTTACTTTTCAATAAATTTGTAAACAAACGTCCCGCGCCATGTTTACATAAAAAAATGTCGATTTTCTATCATCGATCTTGCACAATCTGTTGATTATATCTGCATCTAATACATACAGTCATGCATCAAAATATACCTTTGATCGATTCCTGTATTACGCATAAATTGTTACATTTAATTTAACAATTTAATTTAAGAAAAACTTAACCTCGCCAATTTCTCCTAACCTAAACAATTTTTATAGGTGGCGCTGTTAAGAAATTTTTGTTTTACATACGGGTAACTTTTACGGGGCCTTTGCTGTCCTACTGTTGAAGAATTGAGTATTGACGATGTTTGCTGTTGGTTAAATACGAACGGCCTATCACAATATTCAGATAAATTAAATCTGTGGTTTCAGGATTAGAGTATAATCAAGTGTGGACTGTGAGCACGCTCACAAAGCGATACCCCCGCTTCGCTTTCAAGTCCAATTATCTCCCCTTAATGATATCAGAGGTCAATAAAAATCCTTCATGCACATCTACATATAATGTACTTCCTTTATGCTTAGTTTCATTAAATTTCATCAGGCAGTTTAGGAGGAGTTGCACTTACAAAGGATATGGACAGAGGGACAGACCGACAGACTATATACCCCCCAAACAAGTTTGGGGTATAATAATCATCTTGATATATCAATTTTATTTTATAGGTGGGGGGTACTTTCCATAAAAACATTTTCTAGGTTGTGCCTCTAAATAAATTAAAATTTTAGTGGTGGTAGCCATTTTTTGAGCTGCGTTCTTGCCCCCCTGTACATTTTTTTCTGTAAAAGCCCTAAGAATATTGTATGTTTATTTCAGCTATTTCAGTATTTAGACATTTGTATAATGTTTTGTCTTTTTCAGACTATGATGAATTAACCTGCCATTGCGGGGCAGAAATGATGCTGCCACCTATACCATGCGGAACTAAACCACCGGAATGTAAGAATGTGTGCTCACGTCAGCACGAATGTGATCATACAGGTATGTTGATTTTATTTTTAGAACAAGAAATACATTTTTTTTTAAATCAATTTATTGCTAATTAGTGATACAAATTAAATATATTGTTTTACTTTGAGTCAGTATTAACAGTTTTGAGCAGAAAAAGTTAGTTACTCAAATAGTATTTCTGATGTTTGCCAAACATTACCGAGGTCTGCTACATGGAAAAACATGGACAAACAGTATGATCAGGTGGTTAGTTGTGGTCCGGACACCTTAAGTTTTATTTTGTTTCCAGTTTTTGTTGGCATAAACTGCAATATAAGAATTATAAAATTACTGTTTCACACAAAAAAGATTTTTCTTTTTTTTTGTTTCTAAAAATCTTATTGTGTTGTAAATATTATTCTGACTTCTGGAAAGTTGTGTTTGACTCCAACGTAAGTTTAAAAGTGCAAGTTCTCCTGGGAAGGAAATACATTGTTGTTATTACAATTTGAATTAATTTCCTGTTTGTTTTACTGTCCTTTGACCTTATCTTAAAGTAAATTTCAGTAATATATTTGTACATTTAAATACTTTGAAACTTACTGCCAAAATACCAATTTTTTATTGTGCTTACATCTTACAGTTGTGTTATTTTAACAGGAGTGTCATCATATAATTACTCGTAATGGAGCAAGCCGGAAGTGATTCACACCAAGGGTTTTATGCATATAATAAGCTATCAAACTGTTTCCCTAAATATATTGCTAAATATATTGCTACATACTTTTTTTAATGTCTTTGAAGTTTAACTGGTGTTTCTACAACACCTTATTTGTTACAGAACTGTAGTTTTAGACTTTATTCATAATCATGGCATTGTTGTCAAAATTTGAATTCCGGATTTATTGCATTAGCTGTGATCAAATGTTTACCGATACGAATCTACAATTCTACTTTCCACAATTTCAATTTTGTCAATTTTGTATGCAGTTTAATAGCAGAAAATATGTATAAATCCCAAGAGTGTTTTTGCTCCATTAGGAGTAATGGGACCTCTTTGTCCATAAAAAAAGAGCTACATTATTGGGATACTAGGGCACTTGATAGGGCACAGTAATTTTAGGACAGGGTGCAAAACTCCTCTATTATCCTTAACTGGAATACTGAATGCTATTTTATCATTAATTATTTGCTTTATTATCCATGTATATAAAATTTATTGGTTTGTTTGTTTTCAGTATATCATCACTGCCACAGTGACGCTGAGTGTCCTCCATGTGCAGTATTGACAGAAAAATGGTGTATGGGAAATCACGAGGTTATTTTAGATTAATTTGATTTTGAAGTTCGGAATATATAATCTGGTCAAAGCTAAACTTAAATGAAGCATACAATATTTCATGGACTATAAGGCATAACAAGTTAACTCATCAGAAAAAACTCGACTCCAGTTGTAATTGACAAGGATTGCATGTTTTCCTACCAAAGTTCTGTGGTTTTCTCTGGTTACTTAGGCTTCCTCCCCAGCAAAAACTGGCCACCATGATATACATGTAGCTGAAAAATTAATGAAATTGGCATTTAACATCAATCAAACAAACAAACAAACTTCAGACAAAACCCAGATTTTCATTGCTGTGTTTTATTTTGGGGCATATCAAGTTTAATACATGAAAAAAAATATTCTTATTCTTTAAACAGTTGCAGATATTTGTGTTTTTCTATACAGAAAAAATCAATTAAATACCCTTAAATGGTTACAGATATGAGTTATTGACCAGAAAAGTCTACCTATTGCGTGAAAAAAGAAGTTAGCTACATGCTTTATCAATTGGCTTAAACAAAATACTTCAACTAAATTATTGAAATGCATTCTTTGAGATAAATGTGTTATTTTTAAAGTTTGAAGCAATGTTTATTAATGTCCTTTGTGTCAGAAATTTTCATGTTATTTCATTTGATATTCAGTCAGAGTTACGGTTCTTGATTTCTTCTAGTTAAGGAAGAATATCCCCTGTCACCTGAATAATGTATCTTGTGGATTACCTTGCAATAAAGTGTTGCCTTGCCAACAACACAAATGCCAAAAAACATGCCACTCAGTAAGTAAAACATTTAATTAGGTTTCAGACATGTAAATTTATAGTTTTTAAAAACCTGTAGTGTCAAGTTTGAAAGACATATTGAGTGAAGGGCAAAAGGAAAATATAATTCAAATGAATTTTTTTCTCAGATTTGGTTCTTATTCTTATGCAAACTTTTTGTCAAGTTAGCTTGTATTTATAAGGTAAAAACATATATTTCTTGTTTATGTTAAGCTTAAGTGAGTGACCATGTATTGATTTAGCTTTATTGGAGGTCTTAGTGACCAACTTATAATTTTGCTTTTGGACTCTCTGCAACTAGTCATTGTTTTGAACAGTTGTTGGACTCTCTGCGACTAGTCATTGATTTTTTGGGTATCCTTTATCAGATCCAGTACAACAGATTTTAGAAGCAATAATGTTGTAAATTGTGGTTGGCAGAATTTAAACTCTAATATATATGTTCTTATGTCAGTACAAGAAAAAGAGATGGTTTTTATATTGCAAATTTGATGTCTGCTAATGACAATCCGAAAAGAAGATATACAGATATTATAATATGTATGATTGATATTCTTATGATATGATTTGAATTTGTTATCTAGGGCGACTGCCAGAAAGAGGGTGAGGCTTGTTCTCAGTCCTGTAGGATTAAGAGGAAGGATTGTAGTCATCTTTGTGGAGCTCCATGTCACCAAGGACAGCCATGTCCACACACACCATGTAAAGCTGAGGTACAGATTGCATATTTTTTATATCCCACAAACCAAAGTTGGGAGACATATAGATTTTCAGTCTGTTCATTTGTTCGTCTGTTCATCCATCCACCCTTCCTTGGGTTTACTTTAGCATTAAGGTTGTTTTTTATGACAGTGACTTCACATCTTCATGCAACTGAATACATGTACACAGTTACAACATGATGAGATCTCTTCATTGGCCAAATTTTATTGGAATGTGCCAAATATTTCACAGTATATTTAGGAACAAGGGAGTGTTTACTAATATTTGCCATGTAGGATATCTGTGTTGCCAAGACGCACAATTTCTTGTTGCTTTCTTGAAAACTTGATGTTTTTTTAGGGCCCCGCCACTTTGTGGTGAATGCCCTATAGTAATCAGTCTGTCTGTCCATCCGCAAACTAATTGTGTTGGGGCTGTAACTTTTTTTATATTTTGAGGTAGGCTTTTAATATTTGGAATGTGGGTAGATAATATCAAGGTGATGTGTCCCATACCATGATTGATGACCTTTGACCTTGACCTCAAGGTTGGTGGGGCCTACAGTGATGGGTACTACCATGGTTGATGACCTTTGACCTTGACCTCAAGGTTGGCGGGGCCTACAGTGATGGGTACCATCTCTCTGATATCTAGTTTTGTTTTATGTGTATCAGTTAAAAGTTAATAAAAATATTAGCAGCCAATATTATGGCAATATAATTTTCAGACATGTTCTGATATTTAACTATTATAATAACTGTTCACGAGTTAATCAGTCTGAATTAACAGCATCTTAAAAGTCCTTTAAAACTGTTTACAGTGGATTCAGTATTCATTGTGGCTTTATTTAATTTCATGGGTTTCAATTTTCCTGATTGCAGGAAAAGAGATATTTCCTTGGATTCTTAAATTCGTTGTTTGCAAATTGAAAAATATAAAATTCTAATATGACGTTCTTTAAACGCTTTGGAAATTTACCTTTATTATACCCCCCGCTTGAAAAGCGGGGGGTATATAGTGTTCATGGTGTCTGTCGGTCCGTCCGTCCGTTACACTTTCTATTATTTGCAACTCCTCCTACACCACTGAAAGGAATTTGATGAAACTTACACAGAATCTTTGTCTCATAGTGCCATTGTGCAGGAGATATTTAACATTTTGATCGGAATGATATTTGGGGTTTCCCATAGAAAAACATGGACTTTGTCAATGACCTAAGGGGGTCCCTATCTCTTAAGTGCAACTCCTCCTACACCACTGAATGGAATCTAATGAAACTTACACAGAATGCTTGTCACATAGTGCCATTGTGCAGGAGATATTTAACATTTTGATCGGATCGATATTTGGGGTTTCCCATAGAAAAACATGGACATTGTCATTGACCTAAGGGGGGCCTCATCTCTTATGTGCAACTCCTCCTACACCACTGAATGGAATTTGATGAAACTTCCACAGAATGTTGTCACATATTGCCACTGTGCACTAGATATATAACATTTCGATAGGAATGATATTTTGGGTTTCCCATAGAAAAACATGGACTTGGTCATGGACATAAGGGATACCCATCTCTTATGTGCAACTCATTCCTACACCACTGAATGGAATTTGTTGAAACTTACACAGAATCCATGTCACATAGTGCCATTGTGCAGGAGATATTTAACATTTTGATCGGAATGATATTTGGGGTTTCCCATAGAAAAACATGGAGTTTGTAATGGACATAATGGGATACCCATCTTTTATTTACAATTCCTCCTACACCACTGAATGGAATTTGTTGAAACTTATAAAGAATCTTGGTCACATATTGCCATTGTGCATTGGATATTAAACATTTTTATCAGAATATTATTGGAGGTTTGCCATAGAAAAACATGGACTTTGTCATTGACATAGGGGATGCCATTCTTTGGGGGATTGGGGAGGGTTACATGTATTATCTGCAACTTCGCCTTCACGTTTAACTAGATAAAGTTTCAATTTCATAATTAAGAACACCTGAATTTTCAAAGTAGTTGTGAAGCGGGGGGTATCAATGGTGAGCAGTGCTCACAGGTGTTTTTACTCTAGTTTTAACATTAAATAAAATATAGCTATTCCAGTCATTTCAAATATTACACCCCTGTGTTTAGTTTTTTGCTTGTATTTTTTTATATTATTCCATATTGCACCTTTGTATTACTAAAATTAAAAAAATTTAGAAAAAATGTTTCCAGGATAACACTTCAATGCCGTTATTATCAGACGACATTTGCCTGCTCCTAGCTTACACTTGCATTCTAAACTAGGTCAAAATTTACAGTATCAAAATGAAAAAACCACCACATTTCAAAACGCTGATTAACTATGGAAAATAATTGATTTCAATTTGCACTATTTTGGATCTACAACGGATCACAAGCTTGATCAAATGGGGTAATCAGTTTTCGTTTGTCACACAAAAAACAGCAACACAGACACTTACACAATGACTTGTAGTAGGGTGCTACAGTAGTATTCAATATTGTTGTTCTTTGTTCTGATTGTTAAGTTATAATTTTAATAGATATGTTTCTTTGTTTATAATTTATATTTCATATATTTTAATACCAAAAACAGTGAACCCTCATTATATCGACATTGGATTAACTGAAAAATCGACATACGACAGGATTTCAGTGGTAACAAATCAGGCGTGGTATACAACGAAATATTCAGTTTCCGACTCCAACTGCGTATGCTGTAACAAACATACATGTACCAAAGCAAGCATAAAATATAAAATATGTTGGCAGGAAACTAACATGGTCCTTGTAAAAAGGGTTGATGGTATTACACATAATCTCTGACCTAGAACAAAAAATTTTCTAACAATGGAGTATCTTGGAAGTTTGTCAACACAGATTTTCTGGTAGTTATTTATCATTGAATTCTTAAATTTATGGTTTGTTCTCACCCACAAAAATGATAAAAATTGTTTCCCCACAAATAAAAATGAAACCACAGTATTCATGGGATACTCTCTTTCTGGATTTCATGGAGACAGACGGGCAACTAATTTCAGTTTTCAACTAAAATATAATTTCTTAGTTGCTGCAATACCCTGTTGTTAAAGCTTTCCACAAAAAGTGCAGTAAATTTTTATGAAATCATGTGATCGGCATTTACAATTTCACCTCCTTTAACTATATCTTGAAAAAGACATATAGGAGCAAATGAGAATTTTTTTTTTAGTATATCTCCTAAAAAAGCAGCTTTGTGTCAAACTATAGAAACTGGTATTCATAAAAGAAACCCACAGCACAGATACTTAAATATTAGGAAAACTGCATATAATTAAATAATAGACACTAAAGGAATTGTTTCCATTTAATTTTAGGTTTTGTTAATGTGTAAATGTGGCAATAAGGAAGCTAAAGTGCCTTGTATGTCTGGATCACCACAGGATACAGCTGAATACCAAAAGTAAGATTTGGATGTAGTTTTTTCCCACTTTGAGCTGTATGCAAAAAAGTTTAATCTGCTAAGAAACTTTGATAATTCCAGATATTTTGTTGACATTACCTGCCTGTACAGGTTATTGTTGCTTATCAAAACTTGGGTTTGATATCATGCCCAATTCTGTGTGACTACTAAGGGTGCACATGTCATCTGACATTATAATGGCAGCCAGTTCTTTCCAAGCAGTTCCATTAAGTGGCATCAAATCCCATTTCATTCAGTCTACTTTAAAGTGTTCAGTATAAACCTAACCTGCTAACCCAGTCTGTCTTTAGCTTTTTTGACATTCCTGGTGACATATCTGTTTATGCAAAATATAATAGAATTAAGCAGTTTTTCCTGAAAATACTTTGCCCTTCTCCCCACCCCACAGGAAAGGTACATCATCCTACCTCCACCACCCATGTAGAAAAATAAATCCACAAATGGACAAATTTGTTAAAAATTATTTGTCTGGTCCTAGTAGATAACATCTTGTTTTTCATTTTTATAGATTAACTATGCAATCACTGCAGTCAGGGCAGCCAGTAGATTTATCTCAGCTTGGGAAGAAAAAGTTTAAAAGACAGTAAGTCACTTATTACAGTACACCAACTGAAAATAAAAAAAAAAATTATATGAAACAAACAATACATGTACTACACTAAAAAGTAGAACTAAAACCAGGCGTTTTGGATGGATAAGGTTTGTTTACCTTTTATGGAATCCTTTTAACTTTTAAAATGTAGTTATATGTAGGGTTTGGTTTCTTTGGCCAAGACTCATATACTATTAATCATGTGCCTGGTATTACTGAGGTTTTCGGTTGAAGTCTCAAAGTCAGTGTAAGTCAGTTTTGTTTTTTGTTTTGTTTGAATGGTGTTTTAAAGCCACTTTCAGCAATTTTTCAGCTATATCATGGCGTCCAGTTTTTTTTGGGGGAGGAAGCTGGAGTACCCGGAGAGAATCCCTGACCTGCGGTAGGAAAACTGGCAATCCTTGTCAATTAAGATTGGAGTCGAGTACACACTGCCAAACCCGCAGTCTCAGTGTTGACAGAACAGGTGATCAATAGTAGAGGAACTACTTTATCTTCTCTGCCACTGAGGCCCCAAGTAAATTTTGGGACACAGAGATAAACCTTTTGCAGTTGAAGTAAAAAGTAATAAAAGCTAAAATGTTTAAATTAAAGCTGAGCATGTTAGGCAGAACATTGTTTTTTCTAGTCTGGAGAATGTACAAAATGTAAAATTAAGAAATAATTCACGGAGGCTGTGGTTAATCATTGTTTTACCATGGGGTGACCATTTATGTCGTATAAAATAACGACATAAATGGTCATCCCGTGGTAAAACAATGATAAATCACAGCCTCCGTGAATTATTTCTATTCTAATAAGACAATTAGAGTACATTTATAATATTTTCGTACCTATAGAAAACATCATTTCCGCCATAAACTGGCTGTTCCGTCAATGTAACACACAATATATTGCAACGGATAATTATAGCGTGTGTCGCTATTTATAAGATTTATGCGTCATATGCAATAGCTTTCCGGTGGGAGTTACAGTTTTGTAATTGGAACAGCCATTTAAAACACGCCCTTCTCAGCGCGTGTTGCTCATAGATAAATCATTTTTTTACCACAGTTTTGGTCTCAAAGCCTTTAAAGCACGTCATATTAGAATTTGTATTTCTTATTTCTTACTATCTAAATGAATTAAAGGGGGTTGAGGACACAAACACTGAAAACAATTGTCAAGAAATTTTCATTAAACTTGCCATGTAGTTAGCTTTTACTCAAGTAATCATTATTCAAATTAAAAAAATTGTGGTGGGAGGTACTGAACACAGAATTAGCAAATTTTCTAATATTTATATATATCAATTGTTCATAATAAAAAAGCACTATATTAATTTCTTTACGAAATTTTGTACAATGTAATTTTCCTTATTTTTTTTATAGTGTTATACAATTGGAATACATTTTAGTGAAAGAAAAAAGTCTGAGTAAAATTTTTGTCTGTTGGATAATAACTACCCAAAAATTACTTAAAATTGGGATTTTTTTAAAGAATTACCTTCCTTGTACATAATGTAATTTTCATTATCTTGGCCTTTTGCTGAAAATTTGTCTTTAATCAATAAAAAAAATTGATATGATAATACAGGTATGTAGAAGTCTTTCATTAATATTATTTAAAGTTGTAGAATTTTATAGTAAATAATTAAAGAAATTTAATATTAATTTATGAAATATTCTAATATGACGTCCTTCATACCCTTTGAGAACACATTAGGGTTCTAATAAGCATGGAGCCCGGTATGACGTCACAATTAGAATTCCGACGTCATATACGCTCAAATGAAAATTTCAAACTGGAACAATGAAATTTTGTTGAGATTTCTCAATATTTTTTTGCTTAAAAGGTAGGTATATTCAATAAATATATGTTATGTCAATATTTTTTGGTTTAACATACTGTTTTGGGCGATATCAGATTATTTTTAAAAACAATATTACCTTTGAAAGCGTCCTCTTAGAGCCGCTTTGAAATTTTAAAACATTAGTTAGACATATTAGAATCGAAATTGATTATTGCAATTGTGCTCTATGAGAATTAAAACATGGTCAGACCTATCGCTTGGTATAAAATATTTACAAATATAAGATCTGACCATGTTCTAATTCGCAAAGAGCCCACTTGCAATAATCTATTTCTTAAGTTCTGCATACCATACTTTATTGTTATTTTATCTTGGGTGGCCATTATATTCATTAATAAAACATGACAAATATAAGATCTTACCATGTTCTAATTCGCAAAGAGCCCACTCGCAATAATCTATTTCTTAAGTTCTGCATACCATACTTTATTGTTATTTAAACATGGGTGGCCATTATATTCATTAATAAAACATCACAAATATAAGGCTCACCTATGTTAAACAACAGTAAGTATGGCACTCATGTATTATTTTGATTCTGATTGTGACAAAGATGACAATCTTTACACTGAAGCAGCATATAAGTGTGGGCTAATTTATGGCTGTTCCATGTACCTCCCATGTGTGTCTTAATGTAGAGTTATTAGAAAAATAATTGATGGCAATTTTCAATCGTGCAAATATATGAATTCAGATTAAAAATAATGATGATTATGAGTAGCAAGTAACACAAGTTTTTTTTTAATCAGTGGAACTGAAATTGACATCTGATGTATGTGCAAACTAATTTTATTGGAATTTTAACACAGTTATGTTATGTAGTGAGAGCATAATGTCATATAAGAATTCACCAAAAGGATTTTTGAGAAAAAATTGTGGATTGTGTCCTGCATCTCTAATTGTGGATTGTGTCCTGCATCTCTAATTGTGGATTGTGTCCTGCATCTCTAATTGTGGATTGTGTCCTGCATCTCTAATTGTGGATTGTGTCCTGCATCTCTAATTGTGGATTGTGTCCTGCATCTCTAATTGTGGATTGTGTCCTGCATCTCTAATTGTGAATACGTATAATGTCTTTGTTGCTTTAATTCTCAGAATATGCATAAAAAAGACATGATCCATATTGTATAACTATGTTTATATGGTAATTGAAAATATTTATTTAAGTCCATCTATGTTAAAACAAAATGTTTTATTTGCAGATTAGACTGTGATTCTGAATGTTCTCTACTGGAGAGGAACCGTAGAATCGCTCTTGCTTTAGAAATAAAGAATCCTGATCTAGGGGCAAAACTGGGCAATCCAACATATACAGATTTCCTTAAAGATTATGCAAAGTAAGCAGAACTATGTACAATATTCATCCTTAGAAATAAATAATCTTACTTTGGTACGAGTGGATTATTAGATTTCTTCAATCAATATAGTTCAAATTCCATAATTTGACTATCAAGATTGAATAAATCAATAGTCCTGGAGTACTAATGTAGTATTCAGTTTCTCTAATTTTATATGACAGCTTCAACACTTGACATTTTGTTTTAAATCTTTGTAAGCTTAAGCCCTAGGTCCATCAAATTTGGTCCATTGGTAGCTTATGATGAGTAGTTGCCACTCCTGTCACCTGGCCCTAACCTCAATTTCACAGTCCAGCGACTATGTAAAAGTTTATGAATAAGGGCAGTTCCTTTGTAACCATGAATGGTAGGATGACAATATTTGGTATATAGGTTGCATATGTATAGTACATGACTGTCTGGTAGGTGTCACCTGAACTTGACCTAAATTTCATGGTCTGGCAGCTATGTTAAAGTTTTTGGATTAGGTCAGTTTCTCTGTTATCATGCATTGTATATTTTAAATAATAACAATTCAATGCTGTGTACATGGTGCTCATGAATTAATCTGTCTGTCTGTCGGTCCAAATCTAATCGTGTCTGGGCTATAATTTTTTTATCTGTTGAGGTAGGCTTTTGATATTTGATTTGTGGGTAGGTAATATCAATGTGATGTGTTGCATACCATGCTTGATGACCTTTGACCTTAACCTCAAGGTCTGTGTGTACCATAGAGATGTATACCATCTCACTGCTATTTTCTTTTTTTCTTTACTGATGCGGAATGCAGGTGAGACATTTTTCTGTATCCACATTTGTTTATGCATGATCCAGAAATCTATAAGTTAATCTATTAAACAATTCCAATCTGATTCTTCAAAAAGCTTACATGTAGTAGGAAATACAAAAAAGTGTAGCTCTTCCGTTCCAGTTTTAGCGGTGTTTTCAAGAATTAGATTAACTTATAACTTGCCTACTTATCAATGCAGAATGAGACGATTAACGAAGATTTTGTGCCTATTTATTTATAAAGATTGATCACTAAAACAAGAAAATAAGTGTGTTGTTTCAAATGGGATCATTGCACAAGAATTGTCATAGTTTATATCATGTAATTGAATTCGTTACACACCTAATTTTTAGCTCACCTGGACCGAAGGTCCATCTGAGCTTTTGCTATCACTTGGCGTCCGTCATCCCTCGTAAATTTTTTCAAAAATCTTCTCCTCTGAAACCACTGGGCCAATTTTTTTCAAACTTGGCCACAATCATTCTTAGGGTTCCTAGTTTCAAATTTGTACCCAGGTTGTTAACCAACAGACAAAGATGGCCGCTGTTACTAAAAATAGAAGATGGGTGTCAACACAGGTTTTTGATCATTATCTCAAAAATTGTAATAGCTATAGAGAAAACCGTTATTTCAAATTGTTCAGCACATTAAGGTCTGAATAGTTGCTCTTAGTGTGAAGTTGTGTATTGGCTTCTTGTATGAGTTATTACCCTTTATTGACGATTTTTGACAAATTTTTGGTATTTACAATATAACTTGAAAACTATAAGAGGTAGAGTGAAATTGTAAACGGCAAAAATGATCAGCAATAAAAGCCCTACAATTCACTTAATTTGTCTGAAATTGTCAGATGACTCCTTATATGAGTTATTGCCCTTAAATGACAATTTTTTATGAAATTTTCACTATTTGTCCTGTAACTTAAAAAATATAACAGCTAGAGTAAAACTGTAAATAGCAAAAATGATCAGCAATACAAGCCCTACAATTCACTGTATTAGTCTGAAATTGTCAGATAACTCATTATAGGAGTTATTGCCCTTAAATGGCAATTTTTTATGACATTTTCTGTTTTTGTCCTGTAACTTGAAAACTATAACAGCTAGATTGAAACTGTAAATTGCACAAATGATCAGCAATAAAGGCCCTACAATTCACTTGATTGGTCTGAAATTGTCAGACAACTCCTTATATTAGTTATTGCCCATAAATGGCAATTTTTTATGAAATTTTCCGTTTTTGTCCTGTAACAGCTAGAGTGAAACTGTTAAAAGCAAAAATGATCAGCAATACAAGCCCTGTAAGTCTGAAATTGTCAGATGACTCCTTATATTAGTTATTGCCCTTAAATGGCAATTTTTTATGAAATTTTCCGTTTTTGTCCTGTAATCATAACAGCTAGAGTGAAATTATACCTAGCAAAAATGATCAGCAATAAAAGCCCTACAATTCACTTAATTGGTCTAAAAATTGTCAGTTGACTCCTTATAGGGATTATTGCCCTTAAATGACAATTTTTTTATGAAATTTTCCATTTTCGTCCTGTAACTTGAAAACTGTAGCAGCTAGATTGAAACTGTAAATTGCACAAATGATCAGCAATAAAAGCCCTACAAATGATTGCTTAGTCCAAAATTGCAAGATGACTCTTTATAGGAGTTATTGCCCTTTAATTATGAATTTGGACAAATGAACAGTTTTTGTATTATAAATTTAGAACACCTAGAGTACAACTGTAAATTTCTAAATTTCCCTGAAGGACAAGGCCTACAAAACCATTTAATTTTCAGAAATTGTCTGATGGTACTTGTAGGAGTTATTGTACTTAACTAAAATTTTTGAAGAAATGTTTAGTTTTTGCACAGTAACTTAAAAGCTATAACAACTAGACTGAAAGTGTTAATTTTAAAATTTAAATGTAGTTGAAGTCATTTGGGTTCCAGGTGAGCGATTTCAGGCTCCTGGGAGCCTCTAGTTAGCTGATGTCATATTTATAGTGAACATTACCTTTTTCAGACAGAATGCCCACTTTGTGTCTTCCGTGGAGAAGGCGTTAACTGATTTAGTGAAGATGGCTAAACAGGTAATCTTCAAGGAAAGAGATTTTGTAGAGTTACTCCTCATGGAGACATTGTTTTAATATGAATTTTTTCTTTATCTTGTCATTTTTGTCCAAATTGGACCTTTTTAGTTTTTAGTGCAAGAATAATATATAATTATAATTGGTACCTATGTGCTTTGGTTTATAGCAGAGTGTTGTATACTGTTATGACCCTGGGATGAAATGCCTTTTTAAGTACATGTACCTATATTGTAGTCAATTGTTGTAACTGTCAATGAATTTGACCAGTAAATCTTTGAAAGGATCAGTGCCTATATACTTTTGTATTAAAATATTAAGATTTAACAAAAATTATTTTGTCATTATTGATGCAAACTCACACCTCGAATGAGATTACATAGTAAGAAGAGCTATGCAATAAATTTTTGTTATCTAAGATGGGAAAAGAGACAGAAAAGTCTAAGAATCTACTAAACTTGAACTCTGGTTAAAAGCATAGAGACATTTACAAAATATGTGTCCTGACTAACAACAATATAACAAAGCGACTTTTCTAGATGTCACAATTGTTTGATCAAGCAGGTTTCAAACAGTTTCAATACTTGTCAAAAAAAAGGGGAAAACTACGTAACAGAAATTGAATATGTGTGTTTTATATTTTTCTTTCATTAGGGAGTATTAGAGATTTTTATCCATGTTATATCCTATGAAAACATTTTCAAACCTTTTTCAGTCTAAGCATCAGCACAGATCGCATGCTTTTTCTCCCGGGAACCGTGATCAGAGACGAGCTATTCATGAACTCGCAGAGTTTTACGGTTGTGAAACACAAAGTTATGACTATGAGCCAAAGAAGAATGTTGTGGCCACTGCCTACAGGTATTTTATTTACAGGCTTTCTTCATTAATGTAGACAGATATAGTTAAAGTTTTTTTGGACCCGAACAAATTCGTGACTACCTCAACATGGCGATCAACCGGAAGTTCACCTGTATTTTACGCATAATTACCATGGGAATCCTCATGATCTAGGCAGTTGTAATTACAATGGTTATCATGCTCAGGTAGTGTTGGGAATTCCAATAATAAACAAAAAACTTAATAAACAAAGGTAGCATGTTTTCCCCACACAATCTGGAGTTCTAACTCCAGCTTCCTCCATTAATACAAACTAATCTTGAGAACATGAGGATTAACTGAAAAATTTGTGAAATTTTCATCCAATTTTAAAATAAGCAACCCGATTACTCCATTATGTGTTAGAAAATGCTGCCAAATATAATTGGTGTTGCTTCAAAACTGTATTAGAAGATAGTTAGACAAAGCATATACACCCTATATGCATGCAGCCAACAATTTCCTACTACTAGTATCTCAAATTTGGTGAAAATTTAATGAAAATTAAAATCTTTTGACCCTGCACACCTTCATTATGTATACAATCTTTTGACCCTGCACACCTTCATTATGTATACAATCTTTTGACCCTGCACACTTTCATTATGTATACAATCTTTTGACCCTGCACACCTTCATTATGTATACAATCTTTTGACCCTGCACACCTTCATTATGTATACAATCTTTTGACCCTGCACACCTTCATTATGTATACAATCTTTTGACCCTGCACACCTTCATTATGTATACAATCTTTTGACCCTGCACACCTTCATTATGTATACAATCTTTTGACCCTGCACACCTTCATTATGTATACAATCTTTTGACCCTGCACACTTTCATTATGTATACAATCTTTTGACCCTGCACACCTTCATTATGTATACAATCTTTTGACCCTCCACACCTTCATTATGTATACAATCTTTTGACCCTGCACACCTTCATTATGTATACAATCTTTTGACCCTGCACACCTTCATTATGTATACAATCTTTTGACCCTGCACACCTTCATTATGTATACAATCTTTTGACCCTGCACACCTTCATTATGTATACAATCTTTTGACCCTGCACACCTTCATTATGTATACAATCTTTTGACCCTGCACACCTTCATTATGTATACAATCTTTTGCAAAACATAAATGAGAAGTTAGCTGGACAACTTTCCTGTTTATGAATGGTGTAAACAGACCCTAGAACAAATAATTGTACCCTCGCTTTTTTTTTTTTTTTTTTGGTGAGTGTACGAATATAGTCCTATTACTCGTAATGAAGCAGAGTGATAGTGAATCACTCCCGGCACTTTGTTGTCCAAAAGAAGTTGCATTTACAATCAGACATGGTCGATCTTGATATCTTTTGACAGTGTCATCATTTTTTTATCAGCTTCGTGTTTAAATCGATCATTATTGATTCGTGATGATAGTTATTGCCATTTTTTAAGAACCCACTGTGTGTTGTGTATTAATTGACATTTGTGTCTCTTTTTAATTACGTTTACTACATGAAAAACATTGAGAAACCCGAAACTGAATGGCGTGTTGCATCTTGGGTAATACATATATATGTAAATTACTGGATTCTTACTACGGAATGGTTGTTATAGTATGCAAATGAGCTCGTTTATGATAAAATTTGGTCACATTAACTATATACACGGAAAAATTATAAACATAGCATTTTCCACATGCATCTTCAAAGACGAAAAAAGAAATTCAATAAAGATCGTTTACCGTTAGTTTGGCAATGTGTAAAGCTTTAATAACGTAAAGAAGATGAATAGTATGTTTGAATTTTGTATATAAATAGACAGAAGTTAGAATTTTTTATTTGCTACATTACAAGCAATAGGACTGAACTCTGCCGTTAATCCGACAAATCACAAAACTAACTTTGGATTATAACGGCAGTAAAATTTTGACCCAAGCCAGGTTATAACCTATTCAGAAATTGGAAATTTATTTTATCAATAAATCTTGACAATTTTTATGGCAACTATTTGAATTTCAATGGCGTAAGCATAATCGTGTTACGAATGCAAGTTATATAATATGGTTTGCACCATTTGAATTAGCTAATCAGATGTCAGCTTACAAAGCAAATCAAATTATTACTCATATAATTAAGTATTTTGGGGCAAATTAAAAAAATACATCAGGGATTGACTTGTTGATCATGAAAGACAAAATAACAATGCATTGGTACATTATAACATCCCATAATCCAGTGACATAAAAGGGTCTTGCCCCTGCAAAGGTTAAAAATAATAACAAAACAATAACATTTAAGGAAAAGGTCACAACTCTGTCATAGTTCATATTTTATTGTTTTCTTCAGAGACAAATGTTGGTTGCCATCAGTGACGCTGACGTCCTTCATACAGAGAGAGCTGCATCCAAAAGCGCCCTTACCTATACCTCATGTGCACAATGAAGCCACTTTGAGGTTTGTTGTAAAACTATTACCTTAAAAAAATTAAAAGCTAATCAGAAAAAAAATAACACCAATCGCTGAGACAAACAGCTCCAGCTATATAGAAGAATAGTAACATGCTACATGTAATAGTAACATGCTTTTGAGGAAATTCTTAAAACTATTCCATGGGGCATTTGGAATGCTCTTTTTGTATAGCCTCACAATCAAAAATCATTTAATTTATTAAAGAAATATAATTTATGCCTACACCAAAACCAGAGTTGCCTTCTTGATACATGTTTGGAATGAATTTTGTCACTAATTACCCTTTGTGATAAATAATATTCACAGGATTAGTGAATTAATTTCATAATCTGGAATAAAAACTACACAAAAATGTGTCATTGGATTTTTTTATTAGATAAGGAATAATCTAATAAGTGATTTTCTCAGACCTATATTCTGGACATTCTTGGTGTATGAGTTTATCTACTATATACCAGGAGCATGTGAACACTGAGGTTGGGGGTTCAAGTCTCACTGTCTGCAGAGTGTGCTCGACTCCAACCATAACCTGGATTGCAAGAGTTCCTGCTGAAGGTCAGGGGTTTGCTAAAACTATGCATGAATTATACAAATTTTTATAGCACTGCTTTATTTTTTGCAGGCAAACAGCCCAGGCAGCTAAACAGAGTACTGATGTCCTAAGTGATATTAAACTATCGTCACGCTGGGAATTTACAAAAACGGATTCTAAGAGAAAGAGCTCTAAACCAGAAATTGATTACTTTGATTTTTCAACCAACTGAACATTTATTAACTTTAACACTAACACTAGCTAGGTTAAAGTTGGATACCTGTTTTAGTCAATCAAAACTTTAGAAATTTGATGTTCCTTTTGTAGTATGAAATTTGAATTGTGGAAAAAAATTTCTTTTGTAAATCCTTATTTGTATTGACATTTTTGTATTTGGCTTACCACATAAGAATTGTCATAGACATATGCTTTGTAAAATTAGTAGACTATGGAGGACAATTTTGTAATGACTTATTGGAACATGAAAGAAAACCTATCAACAGCAAGCATTTATGAAATCATTTTGTTTATTATCATAAACCCAAGTATAAATTGAAACCAAAAATGTAAATGCCTCTACCAACCTTAAGATATCCGCACACCAATTCACCATGTGATTATATTTAGTATCAGGATGTCCATTGTTTTTAAATGGAGCAGACCTCGGTACTGTTCGGCAAACATCTGAAATACTATTTATGTTAACTAAATTTTTTGTTGACATTGATTGAAAGTAAAATAATATATTTAATTTACATCATTAATTAGAAATAGATTGCTTAATAAAGCTGTATTTTTTTGGAAAAATTAAATTAAACGGTTACTTCATTTATGGATTGGATACCTTAAGGTATCTGCACCACAATTGACCAAGTGATCATATTTGGTGTTCCTGATGTCTATTGTTTTTCATTAGAAAGACCTCGGTAATGTTCCGCAAACATCGGAAATACTATTTGAGTAACTAACTTTTTTTGCTCAAATCTGTAAACATTGACTAAAAGTAAAACAATTTTTTAATTTGCATATCATTAATTAGCAATACATTGATTGAATAAAGCTTTATTTCTTGGTCGAAAAAGAATTTTAAACGGTGACTTCAATTATTGGTCGGATACCTTAAATTCTTTTCCTGAAACAGCTAAACACATATTTTGATATTTGGTTCATGAAATAATATGGGTTGATGTTCTTGTTTGCCTATTAAACTGGTTTCTAATGTATATACAGTGTATATTGACTGGTGCCTGATGTATATACAGTGTTTATTGACTGGTGCCAGGTGTATATACAGTGCATATTGCCTGGTGCCTGGTGTATATACAGTGTATATTGACTGGTGCCTGGTGTATATACAGTGTATATTGACTGGGGCCTGGTGTATATACAGTGTATATTGACTGATGCCTAATGTATGTATATACAGTGTATATTGACTGGTTCCTGTTGTATATACAGTGTATATTGACTAGTGCCTGATGTATGTATATACAGTGTATATTGACTGGTGCCTGATGTATATACAGTATATAAATATTACATGTCTGACAGGGTTACAGTAAAATTGTCAACTTGAGAAAATACTGTCAACCGAGGCGATAGCCAAGGTTGACAGTATCTTTGAAAGTTGACAATTTTACTGTCACCCTGTCAGACATGTAACATTTATTTTATTATACCAAAAAACTATTCAAACCATGAATCTGTATTCAATAATGGTATTTAATTGATGTAATAATGGTAATGAAACAACAATTTAACAATAAAAGTAAACTAACAGTATCTAGATCTTTAAATCTACCTCGTTTGTGGTAGAAAAACGTTTGTTGCTTGACATTATTGTCGTCTCTTTACAACAGAAATGTAAAAATAGATATTGCGCATGCGCGAATGGTACAGTATAATTTCAGAACATTACATAACTATGGTAGCGGGAGACAGTATTTTTAGCAGGTGACAGTATTTTTCAGACAGTAAATATTTTTTTACAGTACTTATATGTTACAGTGGCCTATGGAAGATTAACATTGTAAATGAATGAGGTATAATAATGTATATTGACTAGTGCCCGATTTATATACAGTGTATATTGACTGGTGCCTGTTGTATGTATATACAGTGTATATTGACTGGTGCCTGTTGTATGTATATACAGTGTATATTGACTAGTGCCCGATTTATATACAGTGTATATTGACTGGTGCCTGTTGTATGTATATACAGTGTATATTGACTGGTGCCTGTTGTATGTATATACAGTGTATATTGACTGGTGCCTGATGTATGTATATAGAGTGTATATTGACTGGTGCCTGTTGTATGTATATACAGTGTATATTGACTGGTGCCTGTTGTATATACAGTGTATACTGACTAGTGCCTGATGTATGTATATACTGTGTATATATTGACTGGTGCCTGTTGTAAGGTGTATATTGACTGATGCCTGATGTATATACAGTGTATATTCTCCTTATCTAGTACATTTTTGTATGTTATCATACCTTGTCCTATTATTTACTTGCTTCTTCTGTTAAAATTAGAAAAATAATTATTCTGTTCTGTACAGTGTTATTTCAAAACTGAGTGACCTGGATGCTTGATTAGCATATGCATTCAGAATTATTAGCATTATGAACCATGCAATGGACAACATGTGTGTGAAGGGAGTGAAAATCATTTCAGTCAACAATACTTGCCAGTAATAATAAACAAAACTTGAATGGATCTCTGTTCAATAGTACTGCTACATTACAATTGTTCTGCTATGTTACAATTGTATTAAATTGGCACCATTTCACAATTTCTTGATAATATGTCTCTTAACCTGGGACCACTACTTTAACTGTACAATTCATACATATAAATATATTTTTGCTTAATTGAATTGGTATTATTGCAATAAACATCTTGGAACCCTTCTCCAAAATGCCCATTTTATTGCTGATTAGATTATTGGATATATATGACTTTGGGTTCATCCAGCATTAATGTATAGGGTAAAGTTTATGTGGTAAACTGATCCAAAGTCATCTATATCCAATAATCTAACCAAACGTTGAAAACAATCCTTATATTTTAAATTCAATATTATGAAAAGAAATAAGAAAAACAATATTTAACTTGTAATCATTTATATTTGCAGTTCACAATTTTTACATTGGTCACTTGTTGTTTGCAGAAGAATACATGTGTAGTCAATGTCATCAATCAGTCACCAATTGAGGTTACCAAGTTAGATTATACAAAATGGACAACGTCTAGCTGTTTAGTTAATAATATGTACTAAATTTAAGATTTAATAACAAATTATTGTGAAAACACTAGAAATTAACAAAGTATTTATCATAACTTTATCTCAACCTTTTTTCCCCTAAAATCAATAAGTTTTTCATTACAACCATGTTGAGGAAAAGCAAATCAGACTAATATTCCACTTACAACATATATTGTATCCATATTATTCTTCCACATTGATAGTTTAAAGTGTTCAAGTAAATTCTTACTGAAATGTTCAAGTAAATTCTTACTGAAATGTTCAAGTAAATTCTTACTGAAATGTTCAAGTAAATTGTTACTGAAAGCATTTGTTTTTAACAGTAGTGCTTCAATTAGCTGTGAACTCGTAGCACTAAAGATCGCTCTTTAAAAAAAATTGTTTATGGGAAATCTATAAAATTTTAAAAAACACCACCTTAAGTGCATATTTGCTTAAATAACAGTAGATGTAATAGTAAAACGTAAACAAACCATGGGACAGGCACATAAATTGAGACGATGACACACTACATAAAGAAGAAACCAAAATGACCATAAATTAACAATAATAAGTAACCTGGGTGCCGTCTCATAAAGCGACCGTTAGCTTAACTTGCAGGTTGTCCAATTTAATTTGCATGGGATAACGAGCATGTTAATTAACGATCACTTTATGAAACGGCACCCATAACCTAATTAAACAACAGGTTAACTTGTGTTGTCAGGACTGGTTAGCAGTGTCTGTCTCCAATTAGACACCTGTTGATCATAAACATACAATCCAACATTATCTTAGATATGTTCTCTTATCACATTAGCAACTTGAACATTAGTACATATTTGAGGGTTTGATGGGGGTTTAATGAATGAGTAATGATGAACATAAAAATTAACGAATAAAGAATAAGATTAGAACAATGAAATAATAGTCCTGAAGATTAAAGAATTTAAAATTATTAGTCTTGAAAATAACAATTTATTGTCGTGGAGGGTACATGCAGGAAAATGCAACAATAATTTTTATATAATTGTAATTATTTCATACTGTTACAAAAAAAAAATATTGAATACATTGGTAATGGTGTTACCATGGCTAAGATAGATGTAAAGATAGGGTTACTCTCTGCTGTCGGTTCAGTGGGATAGGGTTGTTAGTGCTACAATAATTGAATTTAATTGTTTAAATTAATCTGTTGACAAATTTTGTTTTCATTTCATGTTTATTCAGAATATTTTTGGTAATAAAAGTGTTCTAAAGTTAATTTACCTTGTTGTTTGTGAGGTTGTGTGTTGAGTAACTTAGCACCTTTGAATCAAATCTTAATGAAAAAAATAATTACCAGGTTTTTTTGCCAAAGGTCTGGACTCCGGCTTTCTACCATATTAAAACTGTCATAAAAAGCTGAAATATTACTATATGTTAATATTAATGTAGTGTGTATGAAACTTGCAAACAAAAATAAAACAAATATTCTCACCACAAATGACTTTGTTATGTCACATATATTATGTCCGATATCATCAATGATCCTTTATTTCTATAAACGACGAAATAAAAGGGTACTCATATCAAAATCGGTATTCAAAAGCTGCAAATACAAAAGTAAAAAATTAATAAACCAAACACTCAAATACCAAAAGAGCAAAAATCAAACAAACAAACGCTCCAATACCAAAAGAACAAACCAACAAACAAACGCTCAAATACTAAAGACAAAACCACCAAACCAACTCTCCAATACCAAAAGACAAAACCACCAAACAAACGCTCCAATACCAAAGACAAAACCACCAAACCAACGCTCAAATACCAAAAGACAAAACCACCAAACAAACTCTCCAATACCAAAGACAAAACCACCAAACCAACGCTCAAATACCAAAAGACAAAACCACCAAACAAACTCTCCAATACCAAAAGACAAAACCAACAAACAAACTCTCCAATACCAAAAGACAAAACCACCAAACCAACGCTCAAATACCAAAAGACAAAACCAACAAACCAACGCTCAAATACCAAAAGACAAAACCAACAAACAAACTCTCCAATACCAAAAGACAAAACCACCAAACCAACGCTCAAATACCAAAAGACAAAACCACCAAACCAACGCTCAAATGCCAAAAGACAAAACCACCAAACCAACGCTCAAATACCAAAAGACAAAACCACCAAACCAACGCTCAAATACCAAAAGACAAAACCACCAAACAAACTCTCCAATACCAAAAGACAAAACCACCAAACCAACGCTCCAATACCAAAAGACAAAACCACCAAACAAACTCTCCAATACCAAAAGACAAAACCACCAAACCAACGCTCAAATACCAAAAGACAAAACCACCAAACCAACGCTCAAATACCAAAAGACAAAACCACCAAACCAACGCTCAAATACCAAAAGACAAAACCACCAAACCAACGCTCAAATACCAAAAGACAAAACCACCAAACAAACTCTCCAATACCAAAAGACAAAACCACCAAACCAACGCTCCAATACCAAAAGACAAAACCACCAAACAAACTCTCCAATACCAAAAGACAAAACCACCAAACCAACGCTCAAATACCAAAAGACAAAACCACCAAACCAACGCTCAAATACCAAAAGACAAAACCACCAAACCAACGCTCAAATACCAAAAGACAAAACCACCAAACAAACTCTCCAATACCAAAAGACAAAACCACCAAACAAACTCTCAAATACCAAAAGACAAAACCACAAACAAACTCTCAAATACCAAAAGACAAAACCACCAAACCAACGCTCAAATACCAAAAGACAAAACCACCAAACCAACGCTCAAATACCAAAAGACAAAACCACCAAACAAACTCTCCAATACCAAAAGACAAAACCACCAAACCAACGCTCCAATACCAAAAGACAAAACCACCAAACCAACGCTCTAATACCAAAAGACAAAACCACCAAACCAACGCTCAAATACCAAAAGACAAAACCAGCAAACAAACTCTCCAATACCAAAAGACAAAACCACCAAACAAACTCTCCAATACCAAAAGACAAAACCACCAAACAAACTCTCCAATACCAAAGACAAAACCACCAAACCAACGCTCAAATACCAAAAGACAAAACCACCAAACAAACTCTCCAATACCAAAAGACAAAACCACCAAACCAACGCTCAAATACCAAAAGACAAAACCACCAAACAAACTCTCAAATACCAAAAGACAAAACCACCAAACCAACGCTCTAATACCAAAAGACAAAACCACCAAACAAACTCTCCAATACCAAAAGACAAAACCACCAAACAAACTCTCAAATACCAAAAGACAAAACCACCAAACCAACGCTCAAATACCAAAAGACAAAACCACCAAACCAACGCTCTAAAACCAAAAGACAAAACCACCAAACCAACGCTCTAATACCAAAAGACAAACTCACCAAACCAACGCTCAAATACCAAAAGACAAAACCAACAAACAAACTCTCCAATACCAAAAGACAAAACCAACAAACAAACTCTCCAATACCAAAAGACAAAACCACCAAACCAACGCTCTAATACTAAAAGACAAAACCACCAAACCAACGCTCAAATACCAAAAGACAAAACCACCAAACCAACGCTCAAATACCAAAAGACAAAACCACCAAAACAAACGCTCTAATACCAAAAGACAAAACCACCAAACCAACGCTCAAATACCAAAAGACAAAACCACCAAACCAACGCTCAAATACCAAAAGACAAAACCAACAAACAAACGCTTTAATACCAAAAGACAAAACCACCAAACAAACGCTCTAATACCAAAAGACAAAACCACCAAACCAACGCTCAAATACCAAAATACAAAACCACCAAACAAACTCTCCAATACCAAAAGACAAAACCACCAAACCAACGCTCAAATACCAAAAGACAAAACCACCAAACCAACGCTCTAATACCAAAAGACAAAACAACCAAACCAACGCTCTAATACCAAAAGACAAAACCACCAAACCAACAATCAAAAACCAAAAGACAAAACCAACAAACAAACTCTCAAATACCAAAAGACAAAACCACCAAACCAACGCTCAAATACCAAAAGACAAAACCACCAAACAAACTCTCCAATACCAAAAGACAAAACCACCAAACCAACGCTCAAATACCAAAAGACAAAACCACCAAACCAACGCTCCAATACCAAAAGACAAAACCAACAAACAAACGCTCAAATACCAAAAGACAAAACCAACAAACAAACTCTCCAATACCAAAAGACAAAACCACCAAACCAACGCTCAAATACCAAAAGACAAAACCAACAAACAAACTCTCCAATACCAAAAGACAAAACCACCAAACCAACGCTCTAATACCAAAAGACAAAACCACCAAACCAACGCACAAATACCAAAAGACAAAACCAACAAACAAACTCTCCAATACCAAAAGACAAAACCAACAAACAAACTCTCCAATACCAAAAGACAAAACCACCAAACAAACGCTCCAATACCAAAGACAAAACCACCAAACCAACGCTCAAATACCAAAAGACAAAACCACCAAACAAACTCTCCAATACCAAAGACAAAACCACCAAACCAACGCTCAAATACCAAAAGACAAAACCACCAAACAAACTCTCCAATACCAAAAGACAAAACCAACAAACAAACTCTCCAATACCAAAAGACAAAACCACCAAACCAACGCTCAAATACCAAAAGACAAAACCAACAAACCAACGCTCAAATACCAAAAGACAAAACCAACAAACAAACTCTCCAATACCAAAAGACAAAACCACCAAACCAACGCTCAAATACCAAAAGACAAAACCACCAAACCAACGCTCAAATACCAAAAAACAAAACCACCAAACCAACGCTCAAACACCAAAAGACAAAACCACCAAACCAACGCTCAAATACCAAAAGACAAAACCACCAAACAAACTCTCCAATACCAAAAGACAAAACCACCAAACAAACTCTCCAATACCAAAAGACAAAACCACCAAACAAACTCTCCAATACCAAAGACAAAACCACCAAACCAACGCTCAAATACCAAAAGACAAAACCACCAAACAAACTCTCCAATACCAAAAGACAAAACCACCAAACCAACGCTCAAATACCAAAAGACAAAACCACCAAACCAACGCTCTAATACCAAAAGATAAAACCACCAAACAAACTCTCAAATACCAAAAGACAAAACCACCAAACCAACGCTCTAATACCAAAAGACAAAACCACCAAACAAACTCTCCAATACCAAAAGACAAAACCACCAAACTCTCCAATACCAAAAGACAAAACCACCAAACCAACTCTCAAATACCAACAGACAAAACCACCAAACCAACGCTCAAATACCAAAAGACAAAACCACCAAACCAACGCTCTAATACCAAAAGACAAAACCACCAAACCAACGCTCTAATACCAAAAGACAAAACCACCAAACCAACGCTCAAATACCAAAAGACAAAACCAACAAACAAACTCTCCAATACCAAAAGACAAAACCAACAAACAAACTCTCCAATACCAAAAGACAAAACCACCAAACCAACGCTCTAATACCAAAAGACAAAACCACCAAACCAACGCTCAAATACCAAAAGACAAAACCACCAAACCAACGCTCAAATACCAAAAGACAAAACCACCAAACAAACGCTCTAATACCAAAAGACAAAACCACCAAACCAACGCTCAAATACCAAAACACAAAACCACCAAACCAACGCTCAAATACCAAAAGACAAAACCAACAAACAAACGCTCTAATACCAAAAGACAAAACCACCAAAAAAACGCTCTAATACCAAAAGACAAAACCACCAAACCAACGCTCAAATACCAAAAGACAAAACCACCAAACAAACTCTCCAATACCAAAAGACAAAACCACCAAACCAACGCTCAAATACCAAAAGACAAAACCACCAAACCAACGCTCTAATACCAAAAGACAAAACCACCAAACCAACGCTCTAATACCAAAAGACAAAACCACCAAACAAACTCTCCAATACCAAAAGACAAAACCACCAAACCAACGCTCTAATACCAAAAGACAAAACCACCAAACCAACGCTCTAATACCAAAAGACAAAACCACCAAACCAACGCTCAAATACCAAAAGACAAAACCAACAAACAAACTCTCCAATACCAAAAGACAAAACCAACAAACAAACTCTCCAATACCAAAAGACAAAACCAACAAACAAACTCTCCAATACCAAAAGACAAAACCACCAAACCAACTCTCAAATACCAACAGACAAAACCACCAAACAAACTCTCCAATACCAAAAGACAAAACCACCAAACCAACGCTCTAATACCAAAAGACAAAACCACCAAACCAACGCTCTAATACCAAAAGACAAAACCACCAAACCAACGCTCAAATACCAAAAGACAAAACCAACAAACAAACTCTCCAATACCAAAAGACAAAACCAACAAACAAACTCTCCAATACCAAAAGACAAAACCACCAAACCAACGCTCTAATACCAAAAGACAAAACCACCAAACCAACGCTCAAATACCAAAAGACAAAACCACCAAACCAACGCTCAAATACCAAAAGACAAAACCACCAAACAAACGCTCTAATACCAAAAGACAAAACCACCAAACCAACGCTCAAATACCAAAACACAAAACCACCAAACCAACGCTCAAATACCAAAAGACAAAACCACCAAACCAACGCTCAAATACCAAAAGACAAAACCACCAAACAAACTCTCCAATACCAAAAGACAAAACCACCAAACAAACTCTCCAATACCAAAAGACAAAACCAACAAACAAACTCTCCAATACGAAAGACAAAACCACCAAACCAACGCTCAAATACCAAAGACAAAACCACCAAACCAACGCTCAAATACCAAAAGACAAAACCACCAAACAAACTCTCCAATACCAAAAGACAAAACCACCAAACCAACGCTCAAATACCAAAAGACAAAACCAACAAACAAACTCTCCAATACCAAAAGACAAAACCACCAAACCAACGCTCAAATACCAAAAGACAAAACCACCAAACAAACTCTCCAATACTAAAAGACAAAACCACCAAACAAACTCTCCAATACCAAAAGACAAAACCACCAAACAAACTCTCCAATACCAAAAGACAAAACCACCAAACAAACTCTCCAATACCAAAGACAAAACCACCAAACAAACTCTCCAATACCAAAAGACAAAACCAACAAACAAACTCTCCAATACCAAAAGACAAAACCACCAAACCAACTCTCAAATACCAAAAGACAAAACCACCAAACCAACGCTCAAATACCAAAAGACAAAACAACCAAACAAACTCTCCAATACCAAAAGACAAAACCAACAAACAAACTCTCCAATACCAAAGACAAAACCACCAAACCAACGCTCAAATACCAAAAGACAAAACCACCAAACAAACTCTCCAATACTAAAAGACAAAACCACCAAACAAACTCTCCAATACCTAAAGACAAAACCACCAAACAAACTCTCCAATACCAAAAGACAAAACCACCAAACAAACGCTCCAATACCAAAGACAAAACCACCAAACCAACGCTCAAATACCAAAAGACAAAACCACCAAACAAACTCTCCAATACTAAAAGACAAAACCACCAAACAAACTCTCCAATACCTAAAGACAAAACCACCAAACAAACTCTCCAATACCAAAAGACAAAACCAACAAACAAACTCTCCAATACCAAAAGACAAAACCACCAAACCAACGCTCAAATACCAAAAGACAAAACCAACAAACCAACGCTCAAATACCAAAAGACAAAACCAACAAACAAACTCTCCAATACCAAAAGACAAAACCACCAAACCAACGCTCAAATACCAAAAGACAAAACCACCAAACCAACGCTCAAATACCAAAAGACAAAACCACCAAACCAACGCTCAAATACCAAAAGACAAAACCACCAAACCAACGCTCAAATACCAAAAGACAAAACCACCAAACAAACTCTCCAATACCAAAAGACAAAACCACCAAACAAACTCTCCAATACCAAAAGACAAAACCACCAAACAAACTCTCCAATACCAAAGACAAAATCACCAAACCAACGCTCAAATACCAAAAGACAAAACCACCAAACAAACTCTCCAATACCAAAAGACAAAACCACCAAACCAACGCTCAAATACCAAAAGACAAAACCACCAAACCAACGCTCTAATACCAAAAGACAAAACCACCAAACAAACTCTCCAATACCAAAAGACAAAACCACCAAACCAACGCTCTAATACCAAAAGACAAAACCACCAAACAAACTCTCCAATACCAAAAGACAAAACCACCAAACAAACTCTCCAATACCAAAAGACAAAACCACCAAACCAACTCTCAAATACCAACAGACAAAACCACCAAACCAACGCTCAAATACCAAAAGACAAAACCACCAAACCAACGCTCTAATACCAAAAGACAAAACCACCAAACCAACGCTCTAATACCAAAAGACAAAACCACCAAACCAACGCTCAAATACCAAAAGACAAAACCAACAAACAAACTCTCCAATACCAAAAGACAAAACCAACAAACAAACTCTCCAATACCAAAAGACAAAACCACCAAACCAACGCTCTAATACCAAAAGACAAAACCACCAAACCAACGCTCAAATACCAAAAGACAAAACCACCAAACCAACGCTCAAATACCAAAAGACAAAACCACCAAACAAACGCTCTAATACCAAAAGACAAAACCACCAAACCAACGCTCAAATACCAAAAGACAAAACCACCAAACCAACGCTCAAATACCAAAAGACAAAACCAACAAACAAACGCTCTAATACCAAAAGACAAAACCACCAAAAAAACGCTCTAATACCAAAAGACAAAACCACCAAACCAACGCTCAAATACCAAAAGACAAAACCACCAAACAAACTCTCCAATACCAAAAGACAAAACCACCAAACCAACGCTCAAATACCAAAAGACAAAACCACCAAACCAACGCTCTAATACCAAAAGACAAAACCACCAAACCAACGCTCTAATACCAAAAGACAAAACCACCAAACCAACGCTCAAAAACCAAAAGACAAAACCAACAAACAAACTCTCAAATACCAAAAGACAAAACCACCAAACCAACGCTCAAATACCAAAAGACAAAACCACCAAACAAACTCTCCAATACCAAAAGACAAAACCACCAAACCAACGCTCAAATACCAAAAGACAAAACCACCAAACCAACGCTCAAATACCAAAAGACAAAACCAACAAACAAACGCTCAAATACCAAAAGACAAAACCAACAAACAAACTCTCCAATACCAAAAGACAAAACCACCAAACCAACGCTCAAATACCAAAAGACAAAACCAACAAACAAACTCTCCAATACCAAAAGACAAAACCACCAAACCAACGCTCAAATACCAAAAGACAAAACCAACAAACAAACTCTCCAATACCAAAAGACAGAACCAACAAACAAACGCTCAAATACCAAAAGACAAAACCACCAAACCAACGCTCAAATACCAAAAGACAAAACCAACAAACAAACTCTCCAATACCAAAAGACAAAACCACCAAACCAACGCTCAAATACCAAAAGACAAAACCACCAAACCAACGCTCAAAAACCAAAAGACAAAACCAACAAACAAACTCTCCAATACCAAAAGACAAAACCAACAAACAAATTCTCCAATACCAAAAGACAAAACCACCAAACAAACTCTCCAATACCAAAAGACAAAACCACCAAACCAACGCTCAAATACCAAAAGACAAAACCAACAAACAAACTCTCCAATACCAAAAGACAAAACCACCAAACCAACGCTCAAATACCAAAAGACAAAACCAACAAACAAACTCTCCAATACCAAAAGACAAAACCAACAAACAAACGCTCAAATACCAAAAGACAAAACCACCAAACCAACGCTCAAATACCAAAAGACAAAACCAACAAACAAACTCTCCAATACCAAAAGACAAAACCACCAAACCAACGCTCAAATACCAAAAGACAAAACCACCAAACCAACGCTCAAAAACCAAAAGACAAAACCAACAAACAAACTCTCCAATACCAAAAGACAAAACCAACAAACCAACGCTCAAATACCAAAAGACAAAACCAACAAACAAACGCTCTAATACCAAAAGACAAAACCACCAAAAAAACGCTCTAATACCAAAAGACAAAACCACCAAACCAACGCTCAAATACCAAAAGACAAAACCACCAAACAAACTCTCCAATACCAAAAGACAAAACCACCAAACCAACGCTCAAATACCAAAAGACAAAACCACCAAACCAACGCTCTAATACCAAAAGACAAAACCACCAAACCAACGCTCTAATACCAAAAGACAAAACCACCAAACCAACGCTCAAAAACCAAAAGACAAAACCAACAAACAAACTCTCAAATACCAAAAGACAAAACCACCAAACCAACGCTCAAATACCAAAAGACAAAACCACCAAACAAACTCTCCAATACCAAAAGACAAAACCACCAAACCAACGCTCAAATACCAAAAGACAAAACCACCAAACCAACGCTCAAATACCAAAAGACAAAACCAACAAACAAACGCTCAAATACCAAAAGACAAAACCAACAAACAAACTCTCCAATACCAAAAGACAAAACCACCAAACCAACGCTCAAATACCAAAAGACAAAACCAACAAACAAACTCTCCAATACCAAAAGACAAAACCACCAAACCAACGCTCAAATACCAAAAGACAAAACCAACAAACAAACTCTCCAATACCAAAAGACAGAACCAACAAACAAACGCTCAAATACCAAAAGACAAAACCACCAAACCAACGCTCAAATACCAAAAGACAAAACCAACAAACAAACTCTCCAATACCAAAAGACAAAACCACCAAACCAACGCTCAAATACCAAAAGACAAAACCACCAAACCAACGCTCAAAAACCAAAAGACAAAACCAACAAACAAACTCTCCAATACCAAAAGACAAAACCAACAAACAAATTCTCCAATACCAAAAGACAAAACCACCAAACAATCTCTCCAATACCAAAAGACAAAACCACCAAACCAACGCTCAAATACCAAAAGACAAAACCAACAAACAAACTCTCCAATACCAAAAGACAAAACCACCAAACCAACGCTCAAATACCAAAAGACAAAACCAACAAACAAACTCTCCAATACCAAAAGACAAAACCAACAAACAAACGCTCAAATACCAAAAGACAAAACCACCAAACCAACGCTCAAATACCAAAAGACAAAACCACCAAACAAACTCTCCAATACCAAAAGACAAAACCACCAAACCAACGCTCAAATACCAAAAGACAAAACCACCAAACCAACGCTCAAAAACCAAAAGACAAAACCAACAAACAAACTCTCCAATACCAAAAGACAAAACCAACAAACAAACTCTCCAATACCAAAAGACAAAACCACCAAACAAACTCTCCAATACCAAAAGACAAAACCACCAAACCAACGCTCAAATACCAAAAGACAAAACCACCGAACAAACTCTCCAATACCAAAAGACAAAACCACCAAACCAACGCTCAAATACCAAAAGACAAAACCACCAAACAAACTCTCCAATACCAAAAGACAAAACCACCAAACAAACGCTCAAATACCAAAAGACAAAACCAAAAAGACAAAACCAACAAACAAACTCTCCAATACCAAAAGACAAAACAAACAAACAAACTCTCCGATACCAAAAGACAAAACCACCAAACCAACGCTCAAATACCAAAAGACAAAACCACCAAACAAACTCTCCAATACCAAAAGACAAAACCAACAAACAAAAAAAACGCAATAACGCCAACATCCCCAATAAAACGACAAAAACTGGTACAAAGTTTTGTTAAACATTTTTATTCTCTCAAATATGCAAATTTGACAAGACACAAGTTATTCAAACTTATGAAGTCTTCTCCAGTATACAGTATGTTACAAAAAAATGATGGAACAGCGTACATTGTAGTACAATACAAATTATATTGTTTGTTAAACTAAAATCTTGATATCAAATATTAAAGTACTTATATTGCATGTCATAAATACATATTGGGAAGAGTCAACAATGACAGCTTGCACGCGAGGTTCTTTAAAAAGATATTTTTCTCATACAAATACAGAACCATATCTAATAATGCACAGCTGAACTACTGAAATAATTAAACACTTTAATTTTTACAATAATACTAATTCTGTTGTTTGTGAAAGTTATGCAAGTAGATATTCAGATGGCTACATCTGGAGTTTTACATTGACATTCATTTCAATTTTAATCAATATCTTCTGCAGCACTTTTGGTTGACGAATGACAAAAACAATTAATATACAACATATTTGAAATGGAGAAAGAACGAACTGTTATTAAAAAAGAAATGAAACTTGGTTCGGAAAGGTAAGCGTGTCCTTCACCATTATTGACACCCGTTGTGCTTTCTTTGTCATGTGTTGAGAAAAGACTATGTCGGGACATGTCAAGACCAAACTATTAAGTTTCAGTATGGTAGATGAACTGTATGACACGAATCTATCAACAGAAACAACATAAAATTTCTTTTCTGGTAGATACAAGTTTATCTTAATCGTAAACGTGGCCCCAACATTTACGTGACTAGAATCCTCGTTTTGATGATGATGATGATGATGACGACGACGACGACGATGACGACGATGACGATGACGATGACGATGACGATGACGATGATGATGATGATGATGATGATGATGATGATGATGATGATGATGATGATGATGATGATGATGATGGGGTTTTTAACGTCCTACACTGATAAATTAATACCCTCGATTGTTAGTTGTTAGTAGTCCATGGACTGAACCGTGGTGGTTTGGTCGAAGCCCGGTTTCGGGATACCTGGTCGAAGAACTCGGCAGCATATGTCCTACAAGCGGCCGGGCTGCTCCGATGTAACGTTGGCCTACTAAAGTACCCCACATGGATAGGAGCGTTTCCGCACTCTGATCTATCTTCGACGTCTTACATCTGCAGAGTGATTAGTTATTATTGTATTACACTTTCTTGTTATAAAAAAATGTTTAGCAAGCAATATTTTAGCTATATCAAGTTCGTACATTACATAGAAGGAGAATAATTAGTACTTTTACATTTTCCTTAACTTAAATAGAGCATTATGTGCTGGACATATTCTGTGGTGTATTTGTTAGTGTGTTTGTACTTAATCAACAAAACATATCTGCTGTGTAATAAAAAGAATTTGAGATTTTTTCTTAATATTATGATAAATATGTTCACAGGCTTCAGCGAATACACGGCACAGGCATCAGCGAATATACGGGCATCGATACCAATTTTTCGTTACACGGAGGAATTAGCACGCGAAATGTCAATAACACGGAGCGCTTAGAAATCGAGTTTAAATAAGATTATACATAATTTGTTCAGCATATTTGAAAAACAACACGCGGTCCAATTTTTATAGGAATCCCACGTGTAAATGAGATTTCTTAAAGGAATTTGTGTAAACTTTAATTGATTGTTCTTGATTAGATTGGTCAAATGGCGTACCACTTGGTTACACAATAAAGATCTATCGAAATAATGACTTACACGTGACTTTTTATTAGATGTAAACATAGTTAATCAATAATTGGTTCTTTATCTTGTTTCTTTATCAGACATATTTATTGCACGGTTATGAACATAAAACAAGGCTGACATAAAATCTAAGAGCTGAAAATAGAAAATGATTAAAGGACGCATGCGTGTCTTTAGAAGGACGAGGTCACAGGAAAATGGACAAATACAAGAACATTAATACAATTTTTTCTGGAAAAAAATCGAAAATTATTTATTGGTAATATAATACCATAACGGCTGTTGGAACAGAAAAGGATAAAATATAACACGGAAAAAGTAAAAAAAAATGCTAGACACGAATAATAATCGGTTATAACCTTTATTGTGCTCAAGGGCCTTGAGAGTACGAGTCTAACTTCGGAAGGGTGTGTTTGACTGTAACCACAATTGACAAGTATTGTATGCTGTCGTTGGTTAGGGATTTTTGATCAGGTACTTCGCTTTTCACCTCAGATATTAAGAAACTGGTTTCTACTTTGTCTTCAGCTACAAAATTAACCCTGTATTAGTATTGGTCGAACAACCCGGCCCTGTACGATGATGGATTGTTGTTTCAGTGATGTTTTACACCACCTGAGACGCCATGATATAGCTGAAGAATCGCCTTAAGTGGCGTAAAAACATACCAATATATACATAATGTATATTCAGTTGTCAGTAAGTGAGTCCAGGTAGTTTAGAAGGTAAGAAACTCTTGATTCACGCGTAGCACACCCCCGTTTAAGAATTCGTATAGTAGTTATATCCGGGGTAGACATAATTCAGTAAAAAGATATAAATTATAAGTATAAAACTGTACGATGCGTGTGTGTGTGTGTGGGTGTGTGTCGAAATTTGTATCGCTAGAAGGCGTGTGCAATTGTTCAAAATAATTTGCAAAACCCACAGCAACAGCATTTGGTGTAATACAAATTGTATCACCTACTTTGATTTAGGGTAGGATTTCGGTTTCTGGCGTTTGATCAGCTAGCTTAAAAAAGCCGAATAGAATTTCACACTCTGCGGCATTGTTTATGTCGTCAAACGTACTGGTTATGTCCTCGTGGTTTGCTTCATTTTGAATGTTTCTAAGCGCACTTTTGGTTTTTTTTTAAATAATTATAATATGATGGATGGTACAAACTATAATTTGTTTGTGGCAATTAATATAAGATAATTAAATATAAAGTAATTTTACAAATTGGAATTTAGACATCAGGGCTATTAGAATACAAACACTTTGGAGCTATGCTAAATTTGCGTTACAAAGATACGTGTAAAAATGTGTGTGTGTTTGTTTGTTTGTTTGATGTTTAAAGCCACTTTCAGCAATTTTTCAGCCATTTCATGGCGTCTATTTTTTATTGGGGAGGAAGCCGGAGTGCCCGGAGAAAATCCCCGACCTTCGGTAGGAGGTAAAAGTGTCAATAGATCCTTGAAGGAAATGTACAATTGCAAAAAAGAATCAATTAAATAAGTCGGATTGCATCCGTGTAGACTAAAAATGTCATTTAATATGGTTTTCATTTCTATATTTGAATAGAATATATAGATGACCTCGTGTAACAGCATATTGGAAGTTTAGTATGTCAGACAATCTCGCTTGTCTTTAGAAACTATTTTAGGAACACAACACAATAAACGTTTTGTTTAAATAATTGATTAAGGGGGCGACGCTCATCATTTCTTTAATTTGTAAAATCCATTATCGATATGTTATGTTATCGTATTAGTTCATCAAAGGGTTTAGTATTGTGAATTTGTAATCTACACGAGATATGATTATTGGAAACTGGTCAACATAAAGATATACAAATAATCAAAAGATACCGAGAAAATCCAATAATACATATGGTATTGTATGCTGTATAACGAACGGGAAACAGGGTATGAATGACGCATAAAATCTAAGAGACAGGGCTAGCATGACAATAGCGATGGGAATATTAACAATAAAGAGCATAACCAAGACGAAAGAACAATTAAATTAACACAAACTATGGGTACCAAATGTTCTCAGGCTCCATCTGAAATATATTTTCAAAATAATTATACATGCATTCAAGTTCTAGGCCTTTAACATCAAAACAAACGGAAATTAAATATATCAATGGAAAAGAATCTCAGGAGAAGATTTAATTTGGCGGCTAAAACGCGTCTCTTTCGACATCTTTAAGGGGAGCCTTTAGCGTACAAAGAGCGTGGACATGTCACAATCAGCAGCTGGACTTTTTGTGATATAACCAGACAATCTACGGTAACCGATAATGCCTCCTGTATCCACAATCCGGGGACCAGCTGAGGTCCAGTAGTATACTGGAAAAAGGAGAAAAACACTAGTGTAATATACCATTCATGTTGGAAATAGGAAAGGGGCTCCAGTGGGGATATACACTACATCCCGAAACTGGAGAAAGGAGCTGCAGAAGAATACTTTAAATAGACGAAAAACACTATAGTAAACGTTACCGTATCTGTCCGACGGGTTTTTGAATGAAATTCAGCCCCATTTCAAAACTCCGATTAACTGTCGAAGATAATTGTTGATTTCAAAAAATGATATTTGGAATCTACAAAAGGACAATAAAGTCAACCAAACGCGGTAAGCAGTTTTCCATTTTTTTTCCATTCTCAGGCAAAAACCCGTCGAACAGACTCGGTTACGTTTACTTCAGTGTAATACAACTATATCTCGGAAATAGTAGAATGGAGCTCCAGTGTGATACACTACATCCCGGAAACGGGAGAAAGGGGCTACAGTAAAATATTTTAAATAGGTGAAAAACAATTGTGTAATACAACTAGTCTTCGGAAATAGAAGATTGGAGCTCCAGTGGGATACATTACATCCCGGAAACGGGAGAATGGAGCTCCAGTAGAATACTTTAAATCGGCGAACAACACTAGTCTTTGGAAATAGAAGAATGGAGCTCCAGTGGGATACACTACATCAAGGAAACCAGAGAAAGGAGCTTCAGTAACTTTTCACAGAGAAGTAAAGCGTGCACAACTTAGCTAATTGGCATGCTACACTTTAATTTTCATTTTCTATGATCGTCAGTATTATTTGTTCTCTGGCCTAACTCTTAGCCATCTCCGTTATACTTCCATTTTCGAATAGTGGACAACATTATTCGCTATCTGACTCGTTCCATCAATACCCGCGGATTGTATCTTGGTTACGGCCAATCTCCGGATCCGAGGTCCTATATCCGCTCCGTTCCATACTTCGTATCACTACGCGATATCACAATTCTGACGGAGATTTAGTTCTTGCTGTAACCGATTTTAACTGAATAGTCATTTTTCTAGAACGTCATGAACTCAATTTATCATCTTCTAAACTTTGTATAGCAATAACCTCATAAATAGACAATTAATTATAATATCATAGCACTGATGACATAGATAACGTCAAAGTTTACTTTATTGCAGGTGTAGAGGCGTATTAAACAAAATATTAGATTTATCAGACTTTGATGGAAGATAGAACGGGGTCGTTATTTGCATGAAATCAGCAGGTTATAATGTTTATTAATAGTTTTGAATATCAAAAGAAATTATCTTTCTGTGATCAAAACAATATCTATAATGAGTCCTACTGATTCCGTAAATACAACAGCAGGGCCTCTTATAAACCATTAATTTTTTAGTCTTAAACAATTTATACTTCAATTAATTTTAAACGATTTGTATCATAGTATGTAAAAGAAATTAACTGCCAGTATGACATTATTATTCGAAATTTCATGTCATAAAGACAACAAATTGGAAATTCGAGGATTCTTGTTTTTGTATTGTACAAGTTATGTAATTGCACGGTTTTTGTTTTCAATTTAAAGATTCTTTGCATCAGAATTAAAAACAAATACGGAAGATTCTTAAAAAAAATTGATTATGCAATCAATTGAATAGAGTTCACCATTAGCCCGTCGGGGTTCTGCGTCCATGCACGTCGATGAGTAGATGGAGCGAACGTGGACTCAGAACCCTGACTTGGGGGGATGAGAGATCATAAATAATTCGTAAACTGACAAAAAGCTTAAGAAAAAACGACCACGACATCCTTAACAATTTCAAGAGAATCCCTTTAAATAAACAATACCACAAGAAACAAAACTCAGTATGGAGATACATTCTTGTTGAATATATATATACTTTATTTCCACTATTACAGAGATTTTACAATTTACACAAATATGTTTCGTATTTAATGCAAAGCAAAAAAAAGTTAACAACAATTAAAAGACAATGGTCAAGTGTCGGTAAGTACAGACTGTCAACTGTATTAGCGGTAGAGTTAATATCATGCATCACTTCAAGGAAGACTACAATGACTACATATTGAAGCGGTGTGAAACACACAATATTTAAAAGTTAGTTCATCGTCATCCAGGTGGTAGGAAGTATCAAATGAAAGAACGGTTGCTGTGAGTTCAGCCAGGGGATAAACTAACCATATAAACACAGAGGTCACTAGGGTTTATACTGATTATATCCCGCCAGAACTCGTCCCGTTTCTCCTTAGTTAAGTAGCACGAGTGCAGTAAGTGTTCGATAATGTTCCGTTAAAATAAGCCACATCTTTCACAAATAGTTTCGTGTTTTAATATTTCATTAAGCAAGACAAGTCAGTTATGTACTTGGAATTATTCCTAAGTTCTGGAAATTGTCTAGCAATTTTCCATGCATTATGTACTTTAATGCGAAGGTGTATTCTTTTCAAAATTTCGATATCGCAATCGGTAGATACTTTTGTGTTCCATACGTGTTTTTAAGTTTTTAATACATTGTTCTTCACCTCTTTGAAGAACAACCTCCGTGTAGAATGGTGATCTGGCTTCAAACAGGAATTAGTGAGGTTTGCCAGAAGGTTGTTGGTTTTTAGCGGGTACTCCAGATTCCTCCCCAATAAAGACCCGGGCGCCATGATGCAGATTAAAATATAGTTTAAACTCCAATTAAAACACAAACAATCTTTAGAATACATATTTGCGTGTCTTTAAATTATTTACTTTTAATTGTCTCCAGAGAAATTAAAATATTAAGCTGAAACAAGAAAACAATAATTTTCTTAATAATTATAGCTTGTTGATTCGTTGATTCTTTAAAATAAATCTGCAATAGAGATTTCAAGTTTGTTTGTTTGTTTGATGGTGTTTAACGCCAATTTCAGCCATTTTTCAGCTATATCATGGCGTCCAGTTTTTATTGGGGGAGGAAGCCGGAGTACCCGGAGAAAACTCCCGACCTGCAGTAAAAAAACTGGAAGATTGTCAAGGGTTCCTTTGTCCGACTACTGTTAATATACAAGTTACAACGGTAATCGCTTACTTATCTATCAGGAATTTATTTAAACTGAACATATTATTGATACTACAAACAAAAGCTGACCATTTGGCAAGATTAAAATAAGCGATCTTAAAATAACAGCGTAACATGAGACATTGTGGATACAGATTTTTCAACGGTACAAGTCAGAAGTTAACAAGGAAACATAACTTTGAAAAGGTTAACGAGTAAAACCAACCCGTGACAGGACAAAACACAACTGGTGATTTTAACATGGATGGAACTAAACAAGTAACCACGACAAGCTTTACGAGTCAGATAGCGAATAATGTTGTCCACTATCGAAAATGGAAGTATAACGGAGATGGTCTTTACGACAAGCTGAAAGATAAACAAATTAAGGGTTTATTGAAACTTTAAGAATACAGTCGGAATACACTATAACTAGACTGTTGACCATGGACTGAACTGTTGGTTTGTCTCGCTTGGACTGCCTGTATCAACTATCGACTGGTGACTGTTTTTGCGCACTGGACTGTATTTCTGTATTGGACTATATACTATTGATTGTCGTGCACTGTTGTTCTTATCGGACTGAACTGTTTGTCTGTACCGGACTGGACTGTATAAGACTGAACTGTTTGTCTATATCTACTGGACTGTTTGTCTCTATCTTACTGGACTGTTTGTATCTGACTGGACTGTTTGTCTGTTGCGGACTATACACTGCTGAATGTTTGTCGCACACTGTATTGATGGTCTTTATCTTGCTGGACTGTTTGTCTGTATCGGATATATACTGTTGACTGCTGGTCTGTATCGGAGTAGACAGTTGGCGTATCTTTATTTACCTGTAAGTTGCTGTTTTATAAACGTTTTAACGCATTGCTTGTCTTACAATTTAAGGTAACTGTGATTTTGGAACACATATATTGTTGACAGGTCAGAGATTAATCGCTCATTACATTAGATGTTAAAGGTTAATACAGCGGAATGATTTACGACTGTTTAATTTGTTGTATAGGTCGGAGATCAAAAGCATTAAGTTTAACTGTCACGGACATTTATCGGAGTAGACGACAGAAGCCTTGTAACAAGTTCTATTTGATTTATAAGTTCCTGATTTGAGAGAGGACGTCTTTTGAAAAGTCTGTTTAAAACGTTAAGTCTATTCCATTTAAATTAACACATTTCTTTTGAAATGAAAAAAATTAATAATTAACGTTTAATATGTAGAAGGTTACAGTACTCCGTTTTAATTACACATTTTCATGTTTAAAGTACTTATTTTTGATTACTCTAATATAAAAACAACCGAAGGCGATATAATAGACAATTTGCCAGACCACGTGTTTGCATTTTTGGACACGTAGCCTTCAACAGTTGGTTATTTTATTAAAGCTGTATGAAAAGGGGTTACTATTTTCACTATAGAACGAATAATCGTACCCTCCTTTTTTTATTTTGGCGTTAATCCGACAAATCACAAAACTAACTTCCGATTATAACGGCAGTAAAATTCGGCCTATTTTTTTTATTAAACTCGCAGTAATCTAAATCCATTTTCAATATAAAGTACTTTAGTAAAGTACACGTATTAATGGGTTTATAATAACTTTTAAGTATTTATTATAAATTCTGTAAATTTTGTCAATTTCATTGTAATGTAATCTGTCTTCTTTTCCTTGGCAATATTATTATTATTAGTTTTGTCTGAAGTTTACCCTTAAGTCTCTGGATTAAATGGTTAATGTTATAAATTCTGAGAAAAAATTCAGACGAAAGATCGTATATCTAGTACGTAGTAAGAAAATTGTCACAGCGAAATAACCATAACAGAAATAAAACAATGAGGATTGCAAGATTCCTGAATGAAATGACGCTCATATAACTTGTAAATAAAACGTGAACTGGATAAAAATATATTTCCTGACCTGTTAGACATAGGACTACACTTTATTCATGTTATTATCTATTATTTAAGACAAATTTAATTATTGAGCTATAAAAAACCCAAACCACTGGAGTAGTCCTGGGAATTAAAAACAAGATGAATTTAGTGGATCTTAAGAATTAAATTGAAAACAAATATTGTTTCATTATACAAAAACAATTAAATTGACTGTTTTGTTCGTGGTGGCGCAAAGTTGAAATGTCAGATGTAAAAATATTATAAATAGGCAATAAACAGAAATAAGAAAAATAATGCCAGAGATCAATACACATCTAATTGTTGACAGAATACACCGCAATACACAAACTTTGACGGTCAATTGAAGGTATTTCCTACGAGATTAGCAAAAGGTTACCGCCATGGAATACGATAAAGGAATGCTAGTTCTATAAATGCATTTGTAATTGTACTAATAGACCCGAGTCAATTATATCTACACACTGTGAGAGACAGGGGAGCTATGGGCAGTTGTTTACTAATTATCTCTAATATCGTATTCCATCAGTACGTTTACTTTGAATTGGTTATCGTTACATGTAAGTATTTTAGCTTATATATAAATAGAACCGAGCGTTGTGATATTTCAAAGCGATTTTTTTTCTTAAAGATTTTGTGACAAAAGGCGTTACAAACCAGATATAGATTTATGTTGATAAATATCGAGCAGGAAAAACATTAATTTTAATACTACGGCACAATGATATAGATTATATCTAGCATAATTGTACATTTTGATTTGTTAGGCATTGGGCATGGAACAATACTATCAACAAATGAATAAGGGAATTTAACTAACTTGGATTGACGATATCCTAACGATCTTGTTTTTTAAAGGTGAAATAAAACTTAATTTTTTTATTTGAATGAGATATTGTTCATTCATTTAAATTCAACTACTGACGGTATAATGATATTGGAATAATTACGATTAATAGTAGAAGTCCATTGAATCCAAAATTGATAGGATATACACTTGAGTATACTATATAAAGGTATAGTTAGACTTGAATTACAGGAGGTTGGATTTTATAAAGGCTGAAAACGAGCACCTGTTGCTGACAGAAAACATTCTTACAAAGACTAGGAAATATGTTTAGGAAATGGTGACATTTATTTATTCAAAGCTGGTAAGTTATAGATAAAAATAGTTTGCCGTAAATTATTTCTGTTTAATGAGCCTAATTTTACGGTTCATCACTTAAACAGCTGTTTAAGTTTTTTATTTGATTCGAGGTAGTAAATATTTTTTCTTCTTTTTCATTTATGTTAATACGGTTAGTCAAGAAATGAATGTCGTAATAGTGATTCATCATTAATACTGTAAATAGTGCAATAACATTAATTCTTATTGTAAAAAATGGTCCTCACACACAAATAATACTGGTCCTCACAAACAAATAAAACTGCATGGTCCTCACACACAAATAAAACTCGCTGTGTTGTTTTGTAATGAAATACCAAGTGATGCGTCCATATTTAAATATCCTTTGGAAATCCCTTATTTATTTATTTATTTATTTATTTATTTATTTATTTATTTATTTATTTATTTATTTATTTATTTATTTATTTATTTATTTATTTATTTATGTAGTATAATATATCCTATTCTTCGATGTATGTGTGAAACATTCATAAAAGACAACTAAATAAACTGACAAGAACTACAACTGTGTATTAATGTCTCTGGTAGCTACTGCACAAACTCGGTAACTACTACACAAACTCGGTAACTATTACACAAACTCGGTAACTGCTACACAAACTCGGTAACTACTGTTCAAACTCGGTAACTACTACACAAACTCGGTAACTACCACACAAACTCGGTAACTACTACACAAACTCGGTAACTACTTCACAAACTCGGTAACTACCACACAAACTCGGTAACTACTGTACAAACTCGGTAACTACTACACAAACTCGCTAACTACTACACAAACTCGACAGCTAATACACAAACTCAGTAACTACTACACAAACTCGGTAACTACTACACAAACTCGGTAACTGCTACACAAACTTGGTAACTACTGTACAAACTCGGTAACTACTATACAAACTGCACAAACTCGGTAACTACTGTACAAACTCGGTAACTACTGCACAAACTCAGTAACTACTGTACAAACTCAGTAACTACTGTACAAACTCGGTAACTACTGTAAAAACTCGGTAACTACTATACAAACTCGGTAACTACTACACAAACTCGGTAACTACCACACAAACTCGTTAACTACTACACAAATTCGGTAACTACTGTACAAACTCGGTAACTACTACACAAACTCGGTAACTACCACACAAACCCGGTAACTACTACACAAACTCGGTAACTACTTCACAAACTCGCACATTACATTAGCCTTTCTTTTCATTCAGCACCTAGTGTCATAGAATCGATTTTTGCAAATACTAGTCTCTAATGTCCAGCACATAAAACCGAGAATATAGCTAGAGGGGCAGGGCGGGTGGTTGAGGCGTTGTTGGAAAGGCTTGTGTCCGTCATCGTGTTGTAAAGGATGTTTGTTGTCTACTCACACCACTCGATTTATATAAATTAAACACTGTATAAAGAAAACGATAAAACAACTTTATTTCAATTTAAATATCACAACTGAACAGTCCAGTAAGTTGATTCCAGGCATTTATATGACTATCAATATATAATTAATTTCACTGCTTACGTGTAATGTAGCGCCCAGGAAAAAATGGGCGTATTGATTTACAGTCTAAATTTAACCATACAGTATAGTTAGTAGGCGATTCTTATACTCCTGTACCCTGCTAATTAAATCTGTCTGCGCTGTGTATAATACAAGTTACATGTACAATCAATCGGTCAATGTATGAATACTTAAAAGTATTTATAACAGCTGTATTGAGTGACTACTTAGAGTTTAGCTAGACAAAGGCTCCGCAAGACATGTGGTCGTTTAATACTATACAATTATAGTCTTTTGTAGAAGTCGATATACGTTTTAATAAACTCAAAAATTAATATTGACATACGCCGAAGGCGGAGGTTAATATTATACAATTAATGACTTTGATATAGGTCACTATCAGGATATATCAGCCAGAGAAAATGTAATATTCACAGAGCTGCTGATAGCGATCTATATCAAAGTCATTAATTGTATTATTACATGAATAAAACCACCATCTCTCTTGATAAAAAAACCGAGAAAACTTTTTCTACTGAAGCACTTGCTTACATTTGTTATTGTTGTAAAGCTAGTTACCCTTAATATTTTTTTATTTAATACTGTATTTTTGCTGATAAACCTGAAATTCCAGTTTCAAATATTGAGAGGAGTATAAATGAATCAATAATTTTATTCTTAAAATCCTCAAAATTTTCGTTGAAATTTTTTCTATTTTAAATAGGCTCTGAACGTGATTACGGCAAACTTAATTGCTCGCTGTACATCTTTCGCCTCAATTGTTTTATTTGCTCATCAACCGTTGCAAATCTCTGAGCGGACGTTTCTCCCATTTGTTGTTGACACGCACGATGTTTGTGTAGCAGACGTCAATGAATTGTGTACAATACAATTAATACAATCGATTTGATTGGACGAATGAATTGATTAAGACGGCTATTCTGATTGGCTTAAACATAAAAAACAGGTCGATATCGGATTCCACTTGACTACTACACAGCGGAATCGAGCAGCGTACAAACATTTCCATATTTATATGTAATTTAAGTACTGTTGCGATTTATGGTGACCCGAAAGTTGTTTTAGACCAATCAAAAACGCGCAAAATTCTATTCATGTAATAATAATTTTTGGTTCTATTAAAACTTATATCGACTGATACAAAAAACTGTAATTTTGTTATTACATAATAATCAGAGAAAGTGGTTATTTGTTATCATGATATTTGCCATGAAAAGAATATTTCTGAAAAATGTATGTAATTACATTGATGTTATGTTGTATCATTAACATGTTTACGGTTATATTTTCTACTTTTTAACGTTAAGGGTAAAACAATACAGTGTTATTTTTGAAGTTTACCATATTTATAACCCACAACATCAGAACTAAAAAAAAACCTGACAATACCATGATAGAAAAAGGTAGTCAATATTGATTTTAATCAAACAATATCATAATAAAACCACCTGACAACAATGTGATCGAAAAGGGTAGTCAATATTGATTTAAATCAAACAATATCAGAATATACGGTTGGAAGGTTTTGCTGGTCTTAACCAATAGAAATCATTTTAAAAATTCATTATGTAATAAATTTAATTAAAATTAGAAAGACTGTGAGCAATGCCCACTAATTGATACATTCGCTTTCATACGTCACAAAATGGCATTATTTTGCAACAGGAAACTTCAAAAATAATTTCGATCAAAATGTAAAATATGGCACTATACGACAAAGATCCCGTAAAAGTTCCATAAAATTCCATAGGAGAAGTAGCGGATAAAAGAAAGTTTACTAGTAGGACGGACGGATACTCCCATCTCTATATACACCCTACTTTTTACCAAGCGGTGGGTATTACGATATCAAATTCACTGCCCGTTATCTTATACAATTAGTGGATGCTAAATACAGACAGTCGCGCCTGTATGTTGGGAACAATATAAATGTATGTAAGTGCAATGTAGTTTTTCCGCCAATTCCTCTGATTTCAAACAGAAAAAAACCAAACTTTTTCCATATCTTTAATTTAAGTTTTCAGTTGTATTTAAAGTTTATGATATTTGATGTTGACTTCGGAATTCTAGACGTATAACGGATGGTTTATATAATTGATTAATGATTACTTTATTAGAGATCGAGTATGCACTTAGTGGAAAACCAATTAAGTGTCAATCTACCACTGCAATATATAATTTATTTGAAGAACACGTTTTCTTGAGATGAAACATCTGAACATGTTTTCTTTAAGCGTTACATATGATAAAAGGATAACACGGTTTTCTGTGTCACTTCTTAACGCAGTTGATCATAATAAATTATGGCCAACTAACCATATGAACGCTGACGCGTTCTATCATAAACATGAAGTAAATCTATGTAAGCCGCCTCATTATAAAGTATTATCATCCTGAACTTTTATAAAGTTATAGTACACTGACATCGTCGGCTATTGTATAGTTAGCTTACGATGTCTTTGGTTACGACTCATGAGCACAAAAATAATTTGCAAACAGCCTGCTTACTTCTTGAAGTTTCATTAAGTCATAATATACTGACATCGTCGGCTATTGTATAGTTAGCTTACGAGGTCTTTTGTAAAAACTCGTAAACACAGAAATAATTTATAGACAGCCTTATTACTATATGCTGAAAATGTTTGATTTATGATTATCACTCATAACAAGTATAATTCAGTGTACTCTAGCTTTTCATAGGTGATAAAAGTTCCGTTGTAAATATGATTTCGAATCTATAGTATGTCACATACATAGTAAATTTACGTTAATTAGCCATAATCATTGACAATTTCGGCTATCTTATGATAAGCTGTACATAATCTTAGATTATAAAATGTAACTTTCTCGTTCCATAAAAATTTTATGCATACTATATTATTATTTTCTATAATCTATGAAAGTGTTCATGATTATAACTCGTGAACATAAATTAAAATGAAAAAATCTTAGTGAGCGCTTACTATATATTAAAAACCCAATTTATGATCATCATTCATACAAAATAATTTAAATTACTAATATATAGTAGGCTGCCTTACTATAGGTTATTTTCTGTGATCATCAGTCATAAACTTTAATTCATTTATACCTATAATAAGCAAACTATAGATAATTAATGTTCAAGAGTCATAATCATATTACAATGATCTTAAATTATGGGTCAGAATCTTAAATTATAAATAGATAGATTGGTTGATTAAATGTTTGTTTAACGTCTAGCGAGCAAAATTGTAGCGATATTAAAAATCAAAACAAGTTTGCAAAAAGTAAATCAACTGGAAATTGGGGTCAAACACGAAAAACAAGATCAAGAGTGCCACTGGAAAATTAGCCGTTTGTAGCGGCTACAATAAGAATATTCGTTTTAGATTATTGATAAATATCACTTTAGCGTGATGATTATATTTCACCTGGCAACGATACTGGTACTCAAAAAAAAAAAATAAAAAACATAATAAAACAATGTCTTTGAACGTGTCCGTCTGTCGAATGTGTTGATTATTTAGTTTTTACATCAACCAGGCCTATATACATTTGTTAGATAAACAATTTTATATATAAACCAAATACAGAATTCAAATAAAAAAACTAGAACAAAAGAGAAAATTATTATCTGAAACTGTTAAGTTATACAGTCAAATTGGCTAAAAAGACCACATGTATTTGACAAACATTTCTTACAAGATCATTATTTTACGACAACCAATATGTCTATTAAGGGATCTGAGACATTAGATTGAAAGTAATCAATAGAACGTAGATTAAATTACCATCTATCATTACAATACCTCTGACCTTTGTTTACAGAATTTTTTTTATAAAATCACAAAATCAAATGTACAAAATCATTTGTTAGTGACATTAAATGTTGAATTTTAAATTAAAAGACCTTAGTTACATATCATGTCAAGATAGGCAAAAATCTAAAATTTAATGCACGAAATCCTTTGTTAAAGATATTGTCATGACAGGCGGCAATGTAATGTACGAAATACTTTGTAATTTGTTCAAGATATTGTAAAGACAGGCAACACAATATTTGACTCATAAACTAAGCAAAGGCATTTGTCATAGAAATGTTAGAAACGTAGCAATCTAATGTACACAAGGGTTTCATTAGATATATTTGGTTAAGTCATATATATAAGGACCTTTGTTTTGGGCTATTTGGACGAATTCAACAATCTAAGTAGAAGATTTTTTTAGGGATATATTCATAAAATTGTAGGCATCACAGTAACCTACTCTATCCAATATATATTAACATATTAAATAAAAGGTCATTATGGTTAGTCAGGATACAACTATACAACGCTATACGTTTTAAATAATATCATAAACAGGCACCATTATTGAAGTAAACTGGAATACATTTTGGTTCTTTCATCGACCAACTGTTATTTTCGTTGATAAAGATATTGATTATCGAACAGTTCTATTTCATTGGCATCCGCTCAGTATTATTCGAACCAGGAAGTCGTTATGGTTGTGGTCGTCTATTTTTGGAGACTGACACCCATTGAGTTTTGCAAACAAGAAATTAAAAGTACAACATTCAAGTATTAAGAACACTGGAATTTAGATAAACAACCTATTATGTGAACGGAACAAAGAAAAATATAATGATGTAAGCGGCAAGAATACCGGTGACTTTATTTAGTTATTTTAATAAAAAGTAGAAAGAGACCAACATGCTTGTCTTAAATAAATATACAATATTAGTACGTTATCCGAAAATATAAAGTTATTTTGTACCAGCCTTAGAAACGGGTAGAACTGCGAGGCTGTGCTTAACATTTCTAACTTGTTTCGTGTCGATTACAAATATACTTAATATTTTTCGTCAATGTACGAATATTGTTTTTATTCTGCAACCGTAATATGCATATTATATTTATGAACAAAACATGAAAAGGGGCACATTTAGCACGTTTCTGACTTGAAATATTCGGCGCGTTTTCGAACGTCACAAAAATACCGCTATTTGACAACATATCGTAAAACAGAACAGAATACTAGGATCTTCAGAAGTGAGGACAGGGATACCGGGATTCGTCACTGTCGAATAAAGCAACGATTTATTCGGATAACTTTATTTTACTGAAAAAAAAGAACTTTAGAGAAGAGCGTATTTGTTTTGCCATTATCTTCACGCAATTACTTAAAGTATTCGTAGATATGTGAAACGCCGACTAAGGCACACCACACGTTAGTAGTATGGCAATTTATTGACATCACTAAGAACATAATGCGAGATAGACCTATCTATCATATTGGTCAATAACCAGATTTTTAAATACAACTAAAGCGTCAATTACCCAGACTTACCCAACACTGACGCTTGTCTCATAAGGAACGGTTATGGTAGTCGTGCAATACAGCATTTTGTAGATACATTAATGTAGTTTAGCGAAATAATAAGCATAAATAGGTAAAAGAAAGGGAAGAAAAAAGGCAACTGGGTGTAATTTTTAAATCTGGAGGTCATCTGGAGGTCAAAAGTAATTACTGCTGAAGCGATGAATAATTATTTATTTATAGCTAACTAGTTAATGTGGATGCCTTATTACTAAATACGATATTACATATAGAACTATATATATATATAGACATATATACAACTGCTTTCTCTCACTTTAAGAATGAGTTATTTTAAGCTATTATTTTCAAACTGATTTCAAATAAATTTTACTTTTAGATTTCATGTTGCATGGAATAGTCAATGTATAAATAAGAGGTTAAATTACGAGTGATTAATATCTGGCGTTCAATCGATATAGCTGATGATATACAATACTTTTAGGTTTAAGCTGGTGAACATGGAAGTAATAATACGGACATGTTGACTGTTACAACTATTATTGAGACTCTTCTAATTATCGGTAAGTAAACTTTTAATATTGTTTGGAATTGAGATCCTCTGATTAGTCTTGATTAGAGTAAACGTGCGTCAGGCGTAGTAAATTCTATTAACCTTGGTCTCTTCGATGACATTTTCTTATGTTTCTAGTATACCACTTTAAAGGGAAAAGTTACTTAACAAATTAATCGTAAACGAAATAAACAAAATTCAAATACGACAGTTAAATGTATTACCTATGCTGTCAAACATTTCGTCGAGAAATCTTTAAAAAAAATTTTGTCAAAACGAAATGTATTGCTGTCAACGTGATCATGATTATTATATTATGCATTTCTTTTGTCACAATTATAATTTATTACTTGCGTTTTATTAACTGCAATGATACGGAAGCCATATGGCAGTCTTAACGTAGAAACCATACATGTAACCTTTCATATTGTGTACGATGCAATCGCAGTAAAGTTGTCATAAAATTTACTTTAACAATAAACTCAAATAAGGGAAAAGATAAGGATACCTTAGGGACGTTATACATGGTTGTTAATATTTCTATATTCGAGACTGGCATTAAATGATCAAACATTCGGGAACTGGACCTGGCTGATCATGCAAAGAACACTGGAGCAAATAGACCGTGGTTAATAAACATTGACATTATTCTTACAGCAAGTAGTTTTATTTTAACTTATTTTAAAGAGACACCTTGCATATTATTCTCACAAAGACTAACGAGATAAAGTCTAATAACAAGGAGAGTATTATACTCGGTTTATCTGTTTATCTCGGTAAGAATAGTAACTTTCACACAAGAAAAAAAGCATCCTTTTGTATTTACTAGAGAAAGAAAATAACAAAAATGCAAATCACCAATAAAATGATGATGTTCATCGTGTACGGCCGCGTAAAACCCGGTTCTATTTAATACGGTTCCAAAATCATTTTTACCTATTTATTAAGTCAAGAGAAATATCAGGTTACCGAACATGATCAAAGAAGCTTATAAATAATATAAGTATATTATAAAAGAAAATATATAAACTGAATAAGAAATAAAAACTTGTGTAATGAAATTGCGTGGTATAAGCGTCAAAGGTACAATAATCATACCAGATTTATTTAATTGTTTGCTATCTATTTTGTATTACTTATTGTTGACATATGTAAGCTTCATTATGTCTTATCGTTTGCAAAAGAAATAACATTACATTGACACAGCTGTTTACAGATACAAACGGAATATAATTTAAAAATAATGCACATAATTTATTAGAACTACAACACCACATTGCAATAAAGCCATACATTTATATTGCAATTTTCGTCCTTGACAACTTTATTAACCAATCGATGGTTTAAGAAACATGTTAAAATGTATTTTATGAACAATTATATGTTTTGTTTAGAAAGGTTATCGCATCACTAACACTGCAGACAATTGCCACCTTAACGTCTCACCAGTTTATATTAATTGTTTTTGGAGACTTTTGGTATACATATACTACATGGAAAATGTAAAATTATCAAATATTGAATTACCTCTTTCTTACAAAGGTACACATTTGGGAAACCACATACTGATGGGGCGTTAGTTTAAAACCGGTTTTATGATGTTTTTTTACGTTTGATATATTATTGACCCAATAACTTAAAGTTTTCTATGATTGAATTAATGGTTCGTTAACATCCTGAGAGAAATAGTTAGCAAACAATAAACAAACAGAGAAATAAGAAGACAGAAAATGTTGCATGTCCTGTAAATGTACGGATATTTCTTTAGAAGAGGTCTTCATCGTGCAAGGAGCCTGATATTCTTCAAACAGTTCACCCACTTATCTTGTGATACGACAACCCCAATCGCAGTCGCCATGCGATAACGTTAGTAATGTTTTTAGTAGAAGGTGGAGGTTTCCACGAGGCTGTCTTAGTCGCAACCAGATACTGTAAAATTGCCAAAACACATACAACTTCGTTCATTAATTAATTTTAACAAGCAAAAATAATTCCGCGTACTCACTGTTCTATGTCAAATATATAAAATTCTTTTATTTATGTGAGTAATGGTAGATCATATAAACTGTATAATAACAGTGTTTACAAGACGTGATGTAATATTGAAGTTTAGGCAAAATGCAAGCAATTTTTAAAAACTTTATTCAGGACGTGAGATATATAAATTGAAATCAAACACAAAATAACATACATGCATGTTGAAATATAGTAAAACTGTAAGGTCATACACTAATATGAATACATATCACGAAAAAAATCATTAAAATGATATAAAATGAATAACTGCATAGCTAAGTTTGTAGATATATATTTTATTATAAAAAATCAACATGTTAGGAAGCTATTTATTGTAACAGTCTTCTAATATAATTAAGTTAGTAGTTATGAATATGAATAACAATGTTAAGAGCGGCTTCGGTGGCCGAGTGGTTAAGAGTTAGCCATCTACTATTGATCACGTTGTCTGTCAACCGTGAGATTGCGGTTTCGAGTCTCACTGCGGGCAGGGTGTACTCGACGCAAATCTTATTTGGCAATGATTGCCAGTTTTTCTCCGGGTACTGCGGCTTCCTCCCCAATAAAAACTGGACGCTAGATATAGCTGAAAAGTTGATGTGGCGTTAAACTCCATCCAAACAAACAATAAAAAATAACAATGTTAAGTGAATGAGAATTTTAAAATTAGAAGTATTTACTTTAAAACTAGATATTCCCATTTCAATATGTTTTGTTTCATGACAGCAGTGCATTGCTTGATCTTAAAAAATAAAAAATATGTGATAAAAAGTATTGCATAAAACACTTATATGCACTGCGATATAAATACAGTTTTTTTCTTCTTATTGTTTTTGTCGTTTATGTAAGCTTTAAAAGGACGCAGATGTTTTTAATAGGTAATAATACAATATGATTTCATTTGGGTTCGGTATGTGTTGATAATTCAATACAGCTGTCTGAGGTTTGATTATCTCTCGCGAGACTTTGCTCCAAACACATAAATAAAAGATTTTTAATGAAACTGCGTGATCCTAGTGACAAAAGAACTATGATCCTCACAGATGTTTTTGTTTGTTATAGCGATCGATTGCAAGATTTATAGTGTAGGTATGTAGGAAGCTTTATGTTTTTATTAACATCCGGGGAGTTGTCCGGTATACTTATTAAGACTTGTACATTCATAAAAACATAATATTTTGAATCGGGCTTAAATGTTATGCCGCCCATAAACGTGCATGCTAATTTTAGCAAAGGGATTTTAAAATGTTGTTAGATTTTAGAATCTGACTTAAAACCTTTATTACCAAAGTTTGCCATTTTTCATGGTGTATGTCCAGGGCTTACACCGCGCAGTCCTTTCTTCAGCAATAACAATTTGATAAGGCTAAAATATTGTTTTAGTGAAAAACATTCAAACAAACAAGCAAGTCTACATTTAACTGGATATTATAAGTGCGAAATGAAACAGTGTCGCGTCGTAATATTAATGAAGATGTTATAATGAAATATTTTTTGTCAAACGCATATAAAGATTTCTTAAAAGCTAGTCTTTTTTTCGTTTCTTCAATAGTACATCAATTTGCTGTAGTTTAGTAATAGCTTTTATACTTTCAACCCTGACCTAAGTATTTAAAACAAAAGCTCAATGTTTAACGGTGAATATTTAATTCCTCTAGTTACTAATATTTTGTACATGCATCTAGATATTGACCTTGTTTTTTGTTCAATCTACAATTTTGCTACGCATATTGCCATTTATTAAACGATGAAATTGACCAGTTTATAATAATTACACATCAAATCAATACAGAAAATATTCCCTGTATTAATATTAATTTCCGATTTCTGAAACTGACCATGAAGTTCAGTATATTGTGTGTTATTGTTAACAGCAAACACTGTTTATTATATTAATCAAGTCAGATTTATGGGTTTTCATTGGTTTATTAAATCATCATAAATAGGTATTTTTATATGAAGCCTGTATTATGACTTCGAACAGTCTTTTCGCATTTTGCTATAAATAAATTGTCAGTCTTTCGTCAACTTTTAAAAAAATCTTCTCTAAAACCACAAGCTGATTATTATTTCTAGGAGTTATGTCCCTTAAATGACAAATTTATAAAATTTTCAGTGTTTGTACTATAACCTTAAAGCTATAACAGCTAGAATGAAACTGTAAATTGCAAAAAAAAATGTTGATAGTTCTTTTATTTATCTTCCAGGAATACATGAGCCTCTAGGTCTGTCTTTTCGTGATTTAAGTAACCGACTCATAATTAAAGTCATCGTTTTATTATATTTTTCAACCAACAAATACAACTTTATTAAATCAATGTATTGCAAATTAATACTACAAAGTAAAAATATTGTTTTACTTTGAGTCAATGTTAACAATTTTGAGGAAAAAAGTTTAGTTATTCAAAACGCATTTCCGATGTTTGACGAACATTACCGAGGTCTGCTTCATTAAAAAAATGGACATCCAGGAGACCACATATGATCGATGTAAATTGTGGAACCGGATACCTTAATTGTAATAATACGGTAATAAAGCTCGAATGTACAGCATAAAAACATCCAAAGTCGTGTTCATCCAATAATCTAATCAACAATTGAAAACACTCATATTTTAAATTCAATACTATGTAACAAGTAATCAAATAATATTGCGGAAGAATGCATGTCTAGCCAACGTCATAAATACATATAATAGCGAGCACAGCTCGCAGCGGGCAGCGAAGCTGCCCGCGAAGAGCGGTGAGCTCTACGGCAATTACGTGTCATGTGATCAAAATGAAATCACGTGATCAAAATCTGCTTAATGCTGATATTGATTTTTTTTCGTCTGGAAGTTGATATCGTCAAAAAACCAGAACAAAGTGAATGAAGAAAAGAACTAATATAATTTTAAGAAAGACTTAAAAATACAGTTGACATCGATAAAAAATAAATGTTATATTTAAAATTAACAACAAACATTTCATACTATTTTTTGCAATCTCTAAATTGATCTTTAAAATCTGAAACTTCATGTGACGTCACAGTTACAAAAGAAAGACGACACGTGACTACTGGAATTTAGGGACACTTTTAGGGTGATAGGAAGTAACGTCAATTATGAAATGCACATTTTAATTGATAATAAAAGACTATATTGTCTGTGCTCGCATTTTGGCAATGCCTACTCCATATTATATATAACGTCAACAATCAGTCACGCACTAAATTCCAAGTTAAATTATACTAAATGAACGTTGCTCAGCTATTGTGTATTCAAAAGAAATTTAAAATATATATATATATATATATATATATATATATATATATATATATATATATATATATAATATAATAAATTCGATTACAGAATGGCTTGTGCACGCAGCCTACTTGCATTATACAGAGGAGATTTATTGTTGTTTCACAACATCGGAATTTATAAGCTATAAATTCCCATGTCAATATTCTTAGTTTCGTGACAACAAGTGCATTGTTTAATTGTAAAAGTCCAACTTATTTACAGCAAGACTGTATTAATTTCAAATATCTCTTCGATTACAAATATATCTTTGGTAACAATCTTTAAGTAAAAGAACATGCAACGTCGCATATGTTTAGAAACAAACACTCAATTTCAAAAGAAGCAATGGTTCTTTAGTAAGAAAGTCTTTCTTAAAATTTGGCATAATTCACAATGATTTTCCATTTATATTAACCTTTGAAATTATCTTGAAAACGTATTTCCTGGAAACATACATAAACAACTATTTTGCAAGATTTGAATATTTAATGTAACATGTGTTTCACTATTTTGAACCTAATGCAGAAAAAAAAGCCTAAAATACATGTTTATCATATGTGGTATGAAGTTGAGTTTTGATTTTCAGGATGTATTTAAGGTTGATGCTTCTCGAAAACTATGGCGTCACAGAATGAAAGTCTAAATCCCGAAGGCATAAATCACTTCCTTCTGAGTTTATAAAAAAAGCAAAAAAACTTAATGAGCTTATTACTTGTAGGTTCTTAAGTAGATTGTTTTGATTGATTCAGCATTATTGATGGGGATACTAATTGACAAGAAGTGGCAGTTTCCAGCATTATGTCGGGGTTTTAACAATTTATTCGGTTTATTCCAATCAAAACTGGACGCTTTAACATAGCTGAAAATGACGTTCAACCCCAATCTAACAATCAAACCTACGAAGATACCATATTTTAACTGCCTATAAATTACGTCTCCATGATTGACCTACAAAGTTGATATCACGATAACTCCCTCCTTGAGTTTATGTTGCATTTACACATTTATAACAGAGTAAAGTACCACTCAATCAATCAACCTGTTCGGTATTTAATCCCTATATGGGATAAAATGATTATATGTTTGAAGGTGGAGGCAGGAGTTATCATTAGAACCAGAGCTAACACACTATTGCAATGCTGGTGATCTAAAATAGCCGTTACTTTTTTTATCGGTAACGTGTAATTAGTGTGACGTGCCGTCACCGTCCCAATTTCTGATATATTTTAGTATTGTTATTCAAAATACCAGTCAGTAGTATCCATAGAAAACAGAAATTTTGTGGTTCAATTTTTCATATTTTAAGAAAAAATAGGAAAACACCAAATAAAGGTTACAGATGTTTTTGCTGACAGTTGTTCACAAGAAATTATCTTATTCCTAACAGCAAATTGAACTCGTAACAACAAACATAAAAATAAATCGTATGCACTGCATTTTCCTGTGTATGCTGACGACAAAAAAAGACAAAAGAGGACATATCACATGAGATTGCATATACTATTTACAATTAATTAAAGCTTATAAATTGAATCTAGTTGATTTATGTTAATGTTTGTTCTTTCATTCTCTCTTTGTTATCCCTTTTACTGTCGACTTTATATTTGACTGCGGAAAGCGACGTATGCTGCAAATAAAGCAGAAACTGCGTAAAATGGGAGCACGAGTACAGATTTTAGTGTATTTCGTGTTGCTCTTCTTGACGTTATTTGTTTTTGAATTTGTTGGTTGTTGTTTTTACTTTATCTTTTAAGTTTACATTTTTATCACGTCCTTGTTTGGTTGTTTCCATCCATACACAGCGGGTGTTTAATAGATGATAAACACCAATAGCATTCAATAGCATATAAAAGTATATTCACACCGAAACAATATTAGTAGAATTACAAAAAGTGGCAATAAAACAATGAATAAGTTTATTGTTTGACTACAAAAGAATATCACAAGAATATTAAGCATTAGTAAGTATGTTCTAATGTAATTAAAACCAAATAACATGATCTACTTATAAATTCTATCTATAAATAAGCACATTATGTTTTCAGATTCCATTTTCCCAAATGGCCAGAGTTGATTCTTGTTTAGCCGTGTTTAGTACAAAACAATATATAGAACCAATAGTTGTAAACTATTCCTGCAATATTTCAGTGTTCACTAATTATTTACATAGTTAACTTGTGTTTTTATTAATCAAAAATAATTCTCTCAAATGTGTTTATTGCGTTCCATTACGTTAGTACTTAAGTTTTATGATGGTGTATTTTTGTGGGATAATACAGAGGAGTTTTATTTTTGTTTTATGGACAAAAAGCCTTGTTTATATGCCACAAGTAATTGAAAGATTATTTCCCTCGCTCATTTAAATGTTTGATGTTAAGAAAATTATTACAGAAGAGAATACCTGCTGTTTTACAGAATCGATACCACACAAGCGCTAGTAAATAGCTTCTAATGCGTTCAAAAATTATTGTTATGTAAGTAACAGTGGAAATCTCTGTCCCACTTTGGAACTTAATTAGTTCTAATTAAGACAATGAAAGCAATGTCTTTTATATTTTAAAACGACATCAAACTCTGTTTAGGTCTTTAACCTTTGGAGGTTGTGAGACATTTCGTTTAGAATTTGTCGCAAATAGTTTTGACGCAAACCGTTTTTGCTTGCAAATTAAAAAGTTGGTTTGTCTTTAGGCCTTCCATCTTAACCACGACTTTAATTTTTCATCCTAAAAATATGTTTTGTATTTCTTCATACACCTATTACTGACTAAAGGTATATGATACCGATCCATTTTAATGAAAATGCTAACTCACATACTACAGTAATGGAAGCGGTAAGGTTGGCATCCCGTAAAACCCAATATTTTTTTTAAATGTCTGTACCAAGTCAAGACCATTGCTATAGTTACTACATTTTTAGTTGTTGGCTCTGGAGATTGCAGGTTTCTTGGACTGATTGGTGGATTTTCTTTTTTGACAGTTTCCTCGGTGTTCGATATTTTGGTATTACCTTCACTTTTTATTCATTCTAATGTATACCATGCATTTAATGTTGAATTTACAAGAAATAAATCACAATGTCAAAAATAAAACCATTACAGGAAGCTTAACTATTTAGCCTGTCATAACCATGATTTTTATATTATCCAGCAACAACTACGCCTTTAAGATTGATGAGGTACAAAAAGGGAACATTCTATTATATATTTGAGTACCATATGCATTCATTCGGTTGTAATTTATGCTAAACCTCAAATAAATCTTAGAATTTATGTTTTGTAAACACTGACAATTATTGTTACCGTAGATTTTGGGGGAGGTTCCTTCCATTTTGATTCTCAGATAATAAAATATTAATGGTATATTTCAATTATAAAATTGAATATACAATTCTTATTGGAAATACATCTTCTTTTGCTATATAATTTAACAGTGACAGATACAAATTCTAAAGACATGTTTAGATATTCTATAATTTGCAACCGAAGAAGTCGGTGATCATACAGTTCTTCCTTATTTTATTACAGTTTGGATGAAGATAACTATGCAAGTCAATATTAATGATTTTTATATTATACTTCAAATTTTAATTAAAAAAAACATTTTCTTTTTAACAATCTATGTAATTTAACATGAAAGGATATTGTTTTCGATGCTTCTCTCGACCTTAGATGATCGGGGATTCCTTCCAGTTTTTGTAAAAAAAAGAATTGGTGAGGTTTCGTGTTTTATTTAGATGTAAAAACCAATAAATTTATAGGGAAAGTGACCACTTTATATGTACTGAACTCAATATTTCAAATATGGTATACCAAGTTTATTCTGTCATTATTTTCATATGTATCTAATTTGTATTTGTTACCCTAAATTTTGCCTGAGTGTTGGCAAATAAACTTATCATGAATAAAAAGACATAGTTATTGATATATGGATATGGATATTTCTAATAAATGTCTTCGATCCAAGAGAGATAGTTCATATAAAAGTGTCATTCAATATATATGACACTTAAAGACATTTAAGACATCAACAGTTTAGTTGTGGATTTTTTGCATCTCTTATGGTCAAAAAAGAGATTAGCACACGGTATAATGTTAGAATTTTGAAATTGATCTTGACCTTGTAATCTATTTCATTGTTAAGGTCAATGACTACCAAATGTGTAGATCCTAACTGATGTTTTAAATGACATATGGTTATTTACAGTAATGTCATCGACCCAGGTAAGATAACTCTTATAAAGGGTCAAAATAAAATAACATTTTAAGACCTTATGAAAATCTATATTTTGGTCAAGGTTGCAGCTTCATATCTCCAATGATTAAGGGATCTAAAAAACACAATGTAAAAATGTAATCTTGACTTTTGACCTTGTGACATTTTTTTAAGGTCAACGTCAATGGTAATCAACAGTGAAACCCCAAGTCTCTAACATGCTGTTCACGAGTTACATTGGTACACTACTTGCAATATAGATTGGGAAATAACCCATATAAGTAATAGTCAAAATCCTTTGGGCGATATGTACTAAAGTGTCGTGGGGATGTTTCATTGTCCATGTTGGAACAACTTTCAATGCGACATCTTTTACGATTTTAATTTAATCTGCACATTATCTTTTTTGGTGTCAGAAGACATAACTCTGCAAACAAAAATGGTTCGGTTGTCAAGGTTAACAGCGAAAGCGTTGTTTGTAACCAGTCCATGATACAAAAGTCATTATGCCATGCCGCGAAACAAAATTTATTATTTTAAAAACAACTTGATAAAAAAACAAATAAGAAGCAAATAAATAAAAGAACGGCTTTACATCTTGGATGACATTTTCTTTACATTCATTTAGTGGAAAGCCTTAAAAATATGAAATGTTAGAAGCTGCAAGTCATACTTGAACTAGTACACTAAAGTCATAGTCGATGATAAATTTAAAATTCAACTTGAAACTGCAACATGAGATGTTACATAGACCTGATATAGATATATTTACAAAAATCACAAAATCACACAATCATTACGGCCACCATGAGATCGTGATACCTCTCTCTATATGATGTGCATTATGTGGATTATAGTATTCACCAAAACATGATTTTAATGGACATTGAATACGTCTTTTTAAGATCTTTTGATATTATTCTTTATTTCAATTAACCAAAAATACGTTGTTTATTGTGGTAGTGTTATATAATTTCCTTTTTATGAACTGACTCTTAAATCACGTGTACGTAAGATTGTCCGTAAAAATGTTAACTTCCTCTGTAAATGTAAATCCTATTAAATCTCACTACCATATAATAAGAATGAATGACATTAATACAGACGATTGTTGACAGCTCTAAGAAGATTATATTAGTTTATTTGTCTACCATATAAGCCTGGATGTTGACACACTCTATGTTTATCCACACTATTAAACTCGGGCGAGTTATGTCTGTTGTTTTCGAATTTTTAATAATTCAGTTAGAACTTTCTCATACGTGAGCACAAACGTTTGTCAACAAAGGGTCCAACACAGAACTGCTAAGAGCGTCTCATCGTGACGGATAGAGTAGGCCCTGTCGTTGTCGAATTGTCAGGAAATAATACTAAATGCCAAATCAAGGACGGTGTAGAATAAAGCGTACACGATTAAGACCCCTTTGTAGATTTTCTCATGGAAGCAAATTTTTACTTTTAGTTTTATTTATTTAAATTGCATAAAGACTGCCTATAAACCTGCGCAATTGCGTTTATGACAGTCTTATTACAAAATTGATATTCCACATTGTACAACTGCATGGAAACAGCGATTAACGACAGGTCCCGCTGATGGCTATTAAAAGTTACGTCAATAATACGGTTTTTTGTAATTTCCGGAGGAAATTTCAGACAATATCAAATAATATTTTAATTCTTTTTTTAACTTTTATATGCCATTGTCTGCCATATTCCTTCAGATATGACAATAATCGTGTTATCGACGTTACTTTTACGGCAATCAGAGGGACTTGCCGAGAATCGCTGTTACCGGCTGTACAGTTGTATTAATACACTGTATCAACATTCTCGTATGTGCTTAAAATTAACATTTTAATTGCTTGGCTTAACTATATCATTAGCAATTTTTACCCTATTTGCTTTATGTCTCGTTTAGTAGTTTTCCGATTTTATTACTAGGAAATGATGTTACAAATGACTAAAAGACGGAACAAAAATCCATTAAAATTTAACGAAAAACAGGTAACATAAATCACAAATATACTTGCAAGGAACCGTAACCAAAACATAATGTGGCATGGTTTAACCAGCCAAAAGGACTAGAAACCATCTCCTTCAACGGCGATACCGTAACAACACAGACCTGTGTATAAATATCTTTATGTTGGTTCTAGCAGGCTTTTTTGATACTTGTATGCACCCGAGATAATTAAACCTCGCATGTCGTCGGCTTTTAAAAAGAACGTGAAACCTTGGCTTTAAATAAAGAACTTGACACCCCATTCAAACAAATAAACACGCTTTGTTAGCTCTTTAACACATTATTTCTTTTTAGGTAGCTGTTGTGCTTTAAAATGTTGGCACTGTATAGCAGATAACTGTGACATAGACCCGGATGACAACGATAAGGCAGAGGAAAGGTCATGTCAGAAAGGCCAATATTGTCAGGTATTACTTTGGAACGCAATAAAAACAGCCTATCATTATCATTTTCCTCGCAACGTATGAAAACATGTGACGGTCGTCTTCCCTTTTTTGGTGGGGCCTCGGATGCCTAGTGGTTAAGGTAGAAAGTTAATTACTGTTAATCACGTAGTCTGTGAAAACTGAGGTTGCGGGTGTACTCGATTCCAATCTTAACTGAAATAGATTGCCATATTGTCTATCACAGGTCGTTGACTTTTGCCGTTGTCCAGGAAAAACTGGACGCCATGATGTAGCTAAAATATTGTTAAAAGTGGCATTAAATACCATTTGAACAAGCAGAAACAATGTTCATTTGAGTTAAATTAATTTAAAATAAAAAATACGCACATTCTAATGCTATGTTATTTGTTAAATCTTGTAATATTTAAGGAATATTTCAATTCAGTTTTCCAGGTTATAGAGTATAAACTGTTCAAAAATTTAAAATAATCTTTATAATTTCGTTTTAACGGTAAACAGATGAAGTTGAGGAACTATTTTAATTTTAATAGCTTAAGAATAGCTCACGTGACCAATTCAAGTTATTTCTTTTAATCCGGGTTGCTTTTTTGAATTAGCAATGCCGATTTTAGCTTATAAAGTTAATTTATTACCAAATGTCACTGTCGCTATGCATAGCTTTAATTATATCTGTACAAAACGGTTTTTCAAACGTACCTGAACATACTTTTCATGCGGTTAGCTTTTACGTAAAATGTTGCTATCGTTAATCAAACCAATTCATGTACACAGAAATATCTAGAAAGAACATCAAATTTTTATGATATTTATTTTTAAATAAATATGAAGTTAATTACACACTTGTTATATAATTAAATAGCAACGCTAATGCACTACACAGAAACCTATGGTCTTTGAAGTTTAATAATAATAAGAAAATTATATTTTGATAGGAATTTCCAGCTTTCTATACATGTTTTTAATTTACTTAACGGCTATACTTACATGAAATCATATCCATGTTTAAACCAGTTCTAAATTGAAGATATATTCTGCATATTAGTGGAAAAATTCAGTTAATGTAGGTATAGCTCAGAAATAAAATAAAAAAGACATAGTTAAAACTTCTGTATATTTATTTATGCTTATGTCATGTATGTTAGCAATCGAAAATGACAGTGCAATTCGTCTAAAGGAGATTGATTGATGTACTGATTGATTGATTGATTGATTGATTTGTTGATTTGTTGACTAAGAATTTGTTAAACATGCATTTATGATTAACCCTATTGATTGAATGATTGATTGATTGATTGATTGATTGATTGATTTGTTGATTAAAGGATTGATTAAACATGTATTAATGATTTAACCTATAAACAACCTATCATTGATTCATATCTTTTACACCAGGTAACATGAGTTAACTAATTTTGCTCCAAACATTATACAAATAACAAAACAAAAAATATAAAATCAGCTCGCGAAAAATTGATAATATGTTCAATACTTACTTGCTTACAATTAACCATAAGTTACTATGACATCTAATGACGTACTAGTACTCTCAGCAACCTGTTTGCGTTTTCTTTTAGAATATATGAAGTGCTCAGAAAACTAACAGCAATGCTCATTAATTGATATCCTGTTTCATCATTAAACATAATGGAAAAGCCCATATTTTGCTATCGAAAATATCGCTCCTACGATCAAAATATAAGATATCATGGCACAATGGGACAACGATTTTGTGAAAGTTTTATCAAATTACATGTACTGATGTAGAAGGAGTAGCGGATAAGAGATAGTGTAACGGACGGAAATAAGGTCTAACACGCCATCACTAAATCAACCACCTTTTTTTCAAGCGAGAGTATACATTTTTTGTCTTAAAAGATACTGAATTACGGAAACGCATGTCATTTAGTTCGTTTCATTAATTTTTAACTGTTTCAGAAAACGTTGTCTTTCCGATAATACAGTTTCGTAAGTTGATCATTTGCTTCTGTTATACCATCCGGAAAACAATTTCGTCAAAAATAGAAATTCGTTATTTGTATGTTTCACGTGTAATTATCGAATGGTATCTCAAAACCAATAATAAATAGTTAAGTCATTGACCTGTTCATGAACAATTGTAATACAAGTTTATATAATTTTCGTTTCAGAAGGTATACTTTGAAATGCATAGTACGTTCTACGATAAACAATTTTATTCAACAGTTCGTAGTTGTGCTTGGGATTGTGTTCCACAGAATGATTTTACGAACTGCTCACGTGACTTGTATTCGTCAAGAGGATGTATTGAAAAACTATGTTGTAATGACAACGATTTGTGCAATAGCAGCCAAACTAATTACGTAAATAACCTTCCTGAAATTCTTGGAACAATTATTTTATTAAACACGATTATCACTAATCATTTAACATGTCGTACAAAATCAAAGACTGTAATTTTTCTGATTTTCATTGGTTTGTTTTGCCGTAAGTTTATCATAACAGTTTTTACGTTTGTATGTACATAAGTTCCATACCTATCTTGAGAATTATATCAAAAAAGGTGTTACATGTTGTTAAATAAGATTTTATATTTTATTGAAAATATATGCTTTTATTACTTTTTGTTGATGATTTAATCCGACTTTACCATCTTGTGTAGTAACACACAAAAAAACTAATGGCAAATGCAAGATTTTATTTAGCTTACCATTATGACACCGATATGGAAGGTTCAAGTGTCTTGTAGGAAGCCAACATGAAAACGGAAGTTCAATAGTGTTACATTAAACAGAGATATAATCGGACAGACGTACTTATTTGACTCTTTTGTTCGAAACCTTAAAATTTAGCTTCTATTCTGATTCTTTTAGGAATCAAATATATACTAGAGAGAAACATATAAATAGTTAAGCCATGAATTAGACAAAGACTTAAATTCTCAAAGACAGACAAACACAATGAACAAAAAAACGAAAGAATAAGAAGATTTAAACCGGGTTCCGGAATGTTTCGAGTTTTTTCCATCATTAATGACAATAGTCATTTTTGAAAATTTACCCGTATATAATTCCAAATCAATTTCTAGAAGTGAAAAACAACAACATTGAAGTACATCATAAGTCAACAGTAAAACACATATTTTGCATTTATCAAAAACTAGAAACACAGTGTCGAGTACTAAGACATCTAATGACGTACTAGTACTCTCAGCAACCTGTTTGCGTTTTCTTTTAGAATATATGAAGTGCTCAGAAAACTAACAGCAATGCTCATTAATTGATATCCTGTTTCATCATTAAACATAATGGAAAAGCCCATATTTTGCTATCGAAAATATCGCTCCTACGATCAAAATATAAGATATCATGGCACAATGGGACAACGATTTTGTGAAAGTTTTATCAAATTACATGTACTGATGTAGAAGGAGTAGCGGATAAGAGATAGTGTAACGGACGGAAATAAGGTCTAACACGCCATCACTAAATCAACCACCTTTTTTTCAAGCGAGAGTATACATTTTTTGTCTTAAAAGATACTGAATTACGGAAACGCATGTCATTTAGTTCGTTTCATTAATTTTTAACTGTTTCAGAAAACGTTGTCTTTCCGATAATACAGTTTCGTAAGTTGATCATTTGCTTCTGTTATACCATCCGGAAAACAATTTCGTCAAAAATAGAAATTCGTTATTTGTATGTTTCACGTGTAATTATCGAATGGTATCTCAAAACCAATAATAAATAGTTAAGTCATTGACCTGTTCATGAACAATTGTAATACAAGTTTATATAATTTTCGTTTCAGAAGGTATACTTTGAAATGCATAGTACGTTCTACGATAAACAATTTTATTCAACAGTTCGTAGTTGTGCTTGGGATTGTGTTCCACAGAATGATTTTACGAACTGCTCACGTGACTTGTATTCGTCAAGAGGATGTATTGAAAAACTATGTTGTAATGACAACGATTTGTGCAATAGCAGCCAAACTAATTACGTAAATAACCTTCCTGAAATTCTTGGAACAATTATTTTATTAAACACGATTATCACTAATCATTTAACATGTCGTACAAAATCAAAGACTGTAATTTTTCTGATTTTCATTGGTTTGTTTTGCCGTAAGTTTATCATAACAGTTTTTACGTTTGTATGTACATAAGTTCCATACCTATCTTGAGAATTATATCAAAAAAGGTGTTACATGTTGTTAAATAAGATTTTATATTTTATTGAAAATATATGCTTTTATTACTTTTTGTTGATGATTTAATCCGACTTTACCATCTTGTGTAGTAACACACAAAAAAACTAATGGCAAATGCAAGATTTTATTTAGCTTACCATTATGACACCGATATGGAAGGTTCAAGTGTCTTGTAGGAAGCCAACATGAAAACGGAAGTTCAATAGTGTTACATTAAACAGAGATATAATCGGACAGACGTACTTATTTGACTCTTTTGTTCGAAACCTTAAAATTTAGCTTCTATTCTGATTCTTTTAGGAATCAAATATATACTAGAGAGAAACATATAAATAGTTAAGCCATGAATTAGACAAAGACTTAAATTCTCAAAGACAGACAAACACAATGAACAAAAAAACGAAAGAATAAGAAGATTTAAACCGGGTTCCGGAATGTTTCGAGTTTTTTCCATCATTAATGACAATAGTCATTTTTGAAAATTTACCCGTATATAATCCCAAATCAATTTCTAGAAGTGAAAAACAACAACATTGAAGTACATCATAAGTCAACAGAAAAACACATATTTTGCATTTATCAAAAACTAGAAACACAGTGTTTGAGGCACCCGAGCTCCAATGTTAAACATAACAAAACAGTGTAAGAACGCATTGTGTTCCTCATTGTTTTAAGTTTCTATTTTGTATTTATTAGTCTTAGAAACCCACAAATAACCAATTTAAGAAACCACAAACATTTTGATCATGTATAAAAAGCAACTAATTATCTGAATTATGTAAAACCTTGGAGACGTTCTTTTAATCAATTGCATTTCCTTTTTGCTAATATCTTCTATTTTGATTAGAGAAAACATTTATCACACAATTAAGTTATAACTTTTATCATGTAAAGGCAATATCAACTAGTTGTCAATTACTTTATTTATTTTGTTTCTATTTCCTTCGAGTTTCGTTTGAAACTGACACAAATTGCATTGACTTTTATATATTTCTGACTATGGAACAAAGTAAATTTCTCTTCCTGCAATGTAAAATACATATTTATTATAAACTTGATAGTTCGTATCTTTGATCCTTTTATTATTGTGTTTGTTTTAATTTGTTTAATTATATAATTAATTTTGTATGAAAACAAACACATCAGAGCTTCATTTAAAAACTGCTTTAATTACTCTATATGTGAAAAAAACAACTTTGACCCTTTTTTAATACAATAAATCCATATATAATGGATTCTGCTTATACAATAATAGAACAAATCTATTTTAAATCTATCATCATACAGATATACCGCCATGACCGCGGCGAAAGAAAAATGAAAAATAGACTTGTGCAATATCAGCATCCATTAGTTTTACGGTTACATAAAAGGAACATTTTACATCATGTTGCTTTATACCAATAAATAAATATTGGATCTCTGAAATTAATATTCCATTAGATTTCAAGTAACATAGTCGATAACATTATTTTTACTAGCCTACTGTTAATTAGCTGTTTATGGTATTTCCACGCAACAGAGAAAAAAGAATTTTAGCACTGTGGTACGATTTTATTATTCACGTTGAATTTTATTACCCAAAATAAACTGACATGTGGACGAATCTGGTAAATATCTATATTACTTCTTCGTCTAATACACATCTTTTCTAAGAACTATTGTACACTTTAAATACATGAAATATTTTATGTCTACCTTTGACGTTACCTGCAATCAAATCTTGTTTAACGATCACATTCTACAAAATTCTTCTTTAGGAATAATTAAATTAAATTAAGAAATAAAAGTAGACTTTCAATTTTTATATTTCTTTGTTATAAGTGTTTATACAAAAACTACAATTGCGCAAAACTGTAGTTAAAACCACATTATCTAAACTATTGTGTGTTTCTGGCCTTTTATGAAACTTTCTACTCAAGTTCAGATTAAAAGTAAATTGACGGAACTTTGATATATATTTTTTGCCTAAATGTTTATGCTGTTGTGTTTCCCTTCTGTTATGTGGGGTTTGCACTTCTGTTATGTGGGGTTTGCACTTCTGTCCTTGGCTAAATACTAATAATTGGTTAGCAAAACGATAGTCGTAAACAATATTACCATTATATTATGTACCAAGACTTCATAAACATAAGATGTTGACAAACTTCAGAGTTCATTTAACATTATAATTTTTTCAGGTTTATAAATTTGAATTGTGGAGCAGGATTTGCTTTGCCTATTGGAGCACCTGAACTCATCCCCGGTGTTTAGTGGGGTTTGTGTTACGTTACTCATTTTTTGTTTTTGTGTATGTTGTGTGTTTACTTGTTTTGTTGCTGTTCCCTCTTTTGTTTAATAATGGTTTTATCTGTCCAGGACTAATTTCTATTCTATTGAATATTCGCTATCTACCTTTTTCTGAGACCATACTTTGATCATTCGCGACACACAGTGCTACCCAGTGCGTCCTCAGGTAGCCGATAGGGAATGCCCTGTCGATGAGGGTTTTTGTGTCATAATACGTAAAACTTGACAACAGACCACAATGGATAACGTTTTTGAAGGATGCGTCGCTCCTTGCACAATAGAGACTGCTTCTGTATATGTCGATAAGAGAAGGCTCGTTGTAGCCGCTACAAAAGACTACATTTTCCGTCCATACCCATACGCCATACGTTTCCAGTGGCATTCAAAATGTTTTCCATTTGGTCCATATTTCACGAATTCAATTATTGTTGGTTAACTTGTTTTCATCCTAAATGTAGCTGAAATACTGTTCGCCGGACATAAAGCAAACATCTAATCAATGTTTCTAATTCTGTCTTTTAGTGATGAATTGAATTTTGAGGTACTGTATGGTTTTGTCTTCTTTAAATAATATAGTATTGGCTTGAGTACTATAAATGTCATTATTTATTTACATGTCTTTTACAGACCTAAACATATTACTCGGCATAAAATACGAATGAACTAATTATTCTGCTTTAGTCTATTTCTTTTCATTACGACTAAACAACAATCTGCAGTTATGGTTTCGTCCAGAATTTAGCTGGAAATTAAGTAAATATTGTGTCAATTGTCCGTGCTTGTGTTCTAGAAGTGGATTTTGTTATTTTTTTTAATTTTATTTAATTTGATTTCCGTACAGTCTGTCTATAGCAAACATTTTTATTAAACCAATTACAAAAACGTATATAAATGTAAATGATTTTAAACCAAGTGGTAAATCATTCCTATTTTCTGATTTTTCCTAGATACAAAGTTAGAGAAAATAATTTCCTTTTTATTGAATTAGTCTGCTAAATGCCAAGCATCCTCTAGGTGTAATCTTGGTGAATTAAAAATTTACTCAAATAAATATCAATAACATTAGGAGAATCGTTTTTTTTAATAAACTTCTCGATTCATATTATGCAGCTACTTTAAATTTTGTTGTATAATGGACTTAAAAATATAAACATACAAAGATTTAAACGCTGAAGAATTTATTGAAAATTATCGATATTTTTCATGTTTATAAACCTGTCGAGTAGTTTGATTATTCATCCGGAGAACCTGGACTCATCGCCGGGTTTTAGAGGATTTCGTGGTACTTGATTTCTGCTTTTGGTTATGTCTGTTTGTTTTGTTACTGTCTCTTTTATTTAGCCATGGTTTTATCAGTACAGGACTCATTTTTTTCCGTCGGTATATGTGATTCGAAAAAACATTAATAAATACTCTAGTTTCTAAATGAAGGTAATACCATAATACCGAACACCAAGAAAACTGTCAAAAAGAAATCAACAAATAAATGTCCATGAAACTGGCAAACCTTAGTACCAACAAACAAAAATTATAGCAACTACGACAAAATTCCTGACTTGATACAGGCATTTCAAAAGAAATGTTGTGTAAAACAATGTTCTATGTCATGGCAAATATCCATAACTGTATTATGTGAGTTGGTTTGTTGGTGCAAATGGATGGGTATCATATACCACCAGTCATAAATAGATAAATAAAGGAATACACGAGTTTTACTATTGAATCGGTCCCTGTTTACTTTTGTCTCCTTAAAGTGTTATTTCATGTTACTGTCAAAGTCTAGTAAATCAAGTCCTTAAGTTTCTATTGCGAAAGAAATTAGAAGTAGATTTAGGGAAGAGGTCTTAATATTTGTTACGACTGCTGGAGTTGATAGACAGTTGTTTACTGCTAATGAAATAGATGATACAAATTATGTATGGAGTTGATAGACAGTTGTTTAGATGATAAAAATTATGTCGTGGTGCATGTGGCTGACATAGCAATATACAGATGCTTTGTGTCCTAAGACGGCAGATTTAAATCGTATTACTTAAAGCTTTGTCGGTAGACGACAATTAATTTTATTTTATTTTCTCACTTTATTAAATATGATTTTTTTTTTACACAGAAAGGTTATTGTTCATGACTTTTCAGCAGACCAGAAGACCAATAATCGGCCCATCTAATTTGAACATCTGCACCAATATAAGTGTCGCCCGGGATTTATAATTTTGATTCCTATTTTATAAATTTATGTATGCGGAATATTTTCCGCTTATGTCTAACTCATCTAATATTCATATAATCATTCATATATAGCTCATTACGGTTTGTTTGACAAACTACGGACTTTACTGCTTTAAAGATTTAAGTAACAGTATAGCATATATCCCAATATACCTTAAAAGCATGCATTTACGCCACAATCTGCCGGGTATATAAATAATTATTCAGTATTCACTCCATTTCTAATTTGGTAGCACGGAGGAGGGAACCATTCACATTTCTCTAGAACTTTCAAGGTCGTTTTTGTATGTTTAATATGTATAATAAATGTATTCATTTCTTTTTATAGTATCATTTTTGCATAATAATATTTGTTTATTTACAATAATATATATATATATATATATATATACTTTCAGTATAAAATAAACAAGTTGATTCTCATGATTTAGAGCGTCTTTTTGCCGTATTTGACATAAGCACGATTTCAAAATATTAAGTTGACAAGCAGGCTATAGAATCATAGCACTGTTTGGTTAAATGCATGCTTTATTTATATACCAAAAAGCGTTAATGAAAATAAAGTTCAGTACAAATGATCCACGTGTGACAGGGCGAGGAATGCAATGGAATTAACAATGGATTACAAACAATTGATAAGTGCCCAAAGAACAGAAATCTCCGTGTTAGAGTAAATGCATAATATAAAAACTAGATATATTATACCATTGTATCTCTTTAGTCAGTACTGTAAGCTATCTGCTGTGGATGCAAATTTACCGTATCCGACATTTGGATCCAATACTGTTGTTTTTTTATCAGTGATAAAGCGTGTTGTTAAACCAGAGGAATGTAAACATTCAATTGTTCAATGCGGTGTTTTATAAAAAATTCGACCGAAAACATAGTGCAAGATCATTAAGTATTCTGTCGCCAGCAGGCGAAATTCTCTCTGCCAATTATGGAAAAAAATTAATAGATATCCCTATGTAATATGCCAAAAAAATATTTGCAATTTGTTCATCGTTTGATGTTCTATTTTGAGACGAAATTGTTATCAATTAAAAATCGTTTAGAATTAAATCGTTCTGGTTTGGGCTTCATGCAGAGGGACGTTTACTAATGAGCACATAGTTATTGTATGATTTCTGCATTTTTATGTGCGCCAGTAATAGTAATTAAAATCACCCTTTTTGCTTCCATTTTGCATTAACAAGCTATTGCTAAAATGCTAGAGATGAGTTTTAATTCATATCCGAATATTATATTGCTTAACAGCTCCCATCATGATGGTGGTTGCCTTACAGATAGCAATTAAAATAAATTGATCCAATTGCAATTCACAGTGTCTAATTTTAAAGTCAATTACGTGTGTGTTTATTGATAATAAAAGTGCATCCAGTTTAGGTATCTGATCCATAATTGAAATTACCGTTTAATTTTATTTTTCAACCAAGAAATACACTTTTTTAAATCAATGTATTGCTAATTAATGATACAAATTTAATTAAGGTTTATTTTGAGTCACTGTTAACAGTTTTGAGTAAAAAAGTTAGTTACTCAAAAAGTATTTCCGATGATTTCTGAACATAACCGACGTCTGCTCCATCAAAATCAATTAACATCCGTGACACCAGCAATGATCACGTGGTCAATTGTAGTCCGGATATCTTATGAAGGTTAGGTAATGCTTGCAAGGTAAAGATTTAAGCATATGTATATTTTATTTTAAATCAGGTATTCATCCATTCAAGAAACAACTACATGTATTAGTAAAATCGCCAGAGGCAATGTGGGTTTACCAACCAACTAACTCGCAGCTGTACATACCAAACTAAGATCTGATCATTGTTATAGAACACCTGATATCACTCTTGTATTCACGGGGATCGTGTTACTCGTTAGTTTTGACTACTTATTTGAATCTCCTGATTTACTCTAAGCTAATAAGCATTTGTAATCTGTAGAAAATTTGCATTCTATTATATATTATTTTTTGTTAGTTTGCTTATATTAAATGGCTAATACCTTTACCACTCGACCACCTAGGCCACCCTTATTGCCCTTATTGTCTAGTTTCAAAAATTAACATTGTATTGCGAATTGTGTGACGTAAAGGTATCGGTAAATTTTACACAAAAATTTCATGAAATCTATACAACATATAACAGATTTCAATAAATACAGCATTTAAATGTAAGTTTATTTTTATATATTTGTCTACAAGTTTTCTTTAGTACATTTTCAGAACCGTGGCGCGCGTTCGACTCCTTGCAATCATAAATTTGCCAAAACATGGTAGACGAGGGTAACGGTACACAAATAACTTAATGAAACATAAGTTCTGCAAAATAATTTCTAATTGCTACGATTCTAGAACCAGTAAACCAATTCCTTGAAATCCTTAAAATGAAATAGCTCCAGGAAGATGCCAACAATAGGATTTAACCAGTTCTCATCGACGGCATAGCAACAGGACACGAGAGAGATCCTAGTTTTCATATGGAATGACATATTTGTAAGGATAAAGATCGTGGCAACTACCACAATTTCTGTTTTAATGGCTTGCAATCAGTCAATCTCCACGCAAAGGATTTGGTATATCCTTGGTACCACAATCACCTTTGCCACTCATGGCGGATAAGCTTCGTGTACAAACACAGTAATTTTCATGTAAAACTGTATAAAAAGAGTATAATTAGATTATATTAAAATAAATAAGATCTTGTGTATTATTTTTCAAAGATCATTCTTTGCTTACAAGCGTCACGCACAGAAGACAAATATAGTCCCGCAGTAAACGGGAGTATGACGTGTGGCTGAGGTTATTTCTGGAAACCAGTTATGTTCTCAGTGCCGGAGAGTATCAATCAATCTCGATAAAACTAAATTAATGAACCAGTCAGCACCAAGCAACAGAGTAATTCGGCATTAAATCAACATTAATGACACTGATCACAAACAAATGTCGAAAAGCTCATTTGGGAAGCAACATCCATTATAATATATATTCTTTTAACAAGACAATTTTGTTCCGCGTCATCAAGACCAGCTTAGCCCTGAGCTACTTTCGCCACATCAAGAAGAGCTACCAAGACTCTTTCGTTCACACTTATGTTTTTCTTATATTAACATTTTCACAGGAATCGCATCTTAAACGATTCCGCATGCTAATGAAAATCAAGCACCAAGATCAAGTTTCTTCTGAAAGTATTGAAGTCCTAATCCTAAACTTGGACAGGTAACTCGCTGCACACGGACTTACCTGTCTTAAAGTTTCTGTATGGTGTCACGGGAAAGAAAGATGGCGGAAACCGAATAACGTCTAAATATGGTAATGCCTTAATAATGATATTTCCTTAACTTAGTGTAACATGTGCTATTTTTATATTGTTGTTACAATTAATCACCAAAAATCACCCAAAAAAAACTTGTGCAACAGGAAACTAGAAACTATTGTTTGCCTGCACAATGTCGTCTTTGATTTTACATAATGTGATTAAATATATCTAAATTATCTGTAAATTCCGAAAATTTCAATTGGTTATTGAAAATTTAAAATAAATTCCGCAATGCTAATGTGTATATATACCTAAATTTAAACTGTGTTCCGGAAAAAAGTAATCTAATATCATCGACTCAGAAGTGTCAATTTGTTACAATTGACTTAAAATATTCACTACAGTGATTCAGTCGTGAAAGCTTTCCCAACAATTTAATTAATACATACATAATTAAATCGATTTATCGCACATAATATTGATAAATCGAGGAAGAGACAATGACGTCTGCATTGCCTTGATATATATACTTTGGTAATATGTGACTCTGCAACTTTGTTTTAAATTTAACCCTAATTACAGTCATAATATTATTAATTTATTTTTAAAAAAAAGAAATGCATTTCCGCAGAAACGATTTACAGGGAACTTAATTTTCATTATCTACAGTGAATGTACCAACTCATTTCCGTGTACTATAAAACTTCAGATACTTGCAGAGACACGGTAATTTTGCTATTATACTCCGGAAATTAAAAAAAGGCGTTCTGATGGTATCATGTATATATGGGTGGCATTATACCAAAAGTACATAGACATTGCAGCATATTTGTAGTCAAGTTTGGGGGAATGTGGAGTTCAATCAAAAAAGCAAAAAAAAAAGTAATTGACATTATAACCTATTTTTTTTTACCTCAAAAGCGTTAACACCTCAGCCTAATAATGATCTAATATGTACGGATCATTACGATTCCTTTAAATTTTGAGGCATGTGTAATTAAACAAATATATTGTTTGTTAAATCATAGTAAACTTATATTATTTAGATTGTAACATGATAACAATAAAGAAGATTTGTCAACACTCTGCTCGCTCGAATTTCCACCAAATTATAAAAACAATTTAAATAAACCCTATCTTTTAATAATTTCACTTCAAGTTATTTTTTTCCTTAAATGGGTTTATCGACGTATTTGATTGCCACTCTTCCTATCGTTATCTTGTTTTCTCTTACCCACAACATTGAAAACGCAATATTCTTCTGTGTACAGTGACAGGGCAATGATTTTTTAAGGTTTTAAAATTGCTTTGAAATGTCATACGTAAAGAGATATACTTAGAGATGTGTCGTAATGGCGACAACATCTATAACACTGGTAATGTACACTGTTTACGATATAAGGATCTAAAGACTACTCTTATTTTATCAGCATAAATTTCCCTTTCCGTTTACAGTTCATACAAAGTAAAGTGCATTTGACCAACCCGGTGACTTTGAAGTAATATTGTATAGAAAAAAAATCTATGTTCTGATTATATGTAGGAGACAGATAACCGTTTTCTTTCTGAATAAGATTTAGACGAATTAAGAATGACATTTTGCTTTACCAACTTAAAATACAAATCATTATATTTTTAAGCTCTGATTATTTGTTTATTAAATTAGATATAAGACTTAGTACATTAATGTATACAAGAAACATAGCAAAGAAAACCGACCGAACAACAAGAGTCAAAAGTCAAGGGTCAGTTAAAAGCGGATATAGACAAACAAAACACAAAAACAGAAAGAGAGTAACCCGAACCCAATAAAAACCATGGGTGCACTCAGGTGCTCCGGACGAGTAAGCAGTGCCTGCCTCTAATTAGACACCCGTCGAGTTACTCATTGTCATGTCTAGGGAAAAAGTCAAATCCAGGAATAGGAATCACTACCTATGACTCAGCGAAAATGTCAGATCGTATTTGAGACACTGATTTCCCATAACGATCAATTAAGTCATGGTGACGACCATAGAACTTCTAGAGAGATAACATCAGCCTAGGTGCAACAAAAACAAATATTAACCATGTTTTCTTGTGCAAAAAATGTAGGAAAGACATTTAATTAAACTGTAAACCACTCAGGTGCTATTGTGTAAACAATGTTTGTACTTTTAAACGTCCATTAACAAGCCCCAACAAAGTCATTATAGTTTTGCAGCGTTATAACGGTACACCGAATTAAACCTTAATAAATATTGAAAGGGTATAATGTTAATATACTTGCTTATAATTTAACAAACAACAAACAATAACGGTGGGGAATTATGTTTACAGTAGGACAATATTCCGGAAAATGCATCTTTAAAACATTCAAAGAATTAACGTCGCTCCCGAGTTTGTGCTGAATGTTACAAAACATGTGCAGTTACAAAACATTTGAATCTAAAACGAGATCATCTGTGGCTGGGGCTTACGAAATTTTTGACGTTACATTCGATTTACTCGTCTACCACAAAGCAGAAGTTTGAAATCAAACGTATCGTGCATACACATATTTTGTTCTGGCCATAAAAATTTGTAAACAATTAAAATCCCTTTGTGTTGGGCAATTTGGTTTAAGGACCAACGATCAGAATCAGGGCTGTAAATATATCCTTTTCCATATTTGCCCTGGTGGTATCTTGCGTCGAGACACAGTCAAGCGCTAGTATTAATCGAGGGATGATACAAGGACAAATATGAAAAAGGTCATGTATTTTTCTTATTATCCAACCTCAAATGGCTTAAACTGTCAATAGACTACGAAGAAAATTCCGGAAGTCCTTAAGCCACATCAGCCTCAATATACATGACCTCACAAGGGTTGAATATGGATAGTTGCCTCTTCTTCTTCTCCTTCGCTGAAGATAATGTCACCGTGCAAATTTAGAGGTGAAATTTGTGCTGAATAACTAAACTTAGTGACAATAAAATGGTTGAATCGGAAATTAAGAGATAACTGTATTGTATTTGAAGATTTGTCGGTATCAATTGGTGATTTGATGGTCGAAAATTTAGTTTACTGGCGACGCGTTCATGCCGTCAAATCTTCAAATACATTACTGTTATCTCTATTCCAATGCTACGGCAAACAAAAACTAAATTAACTGATTAAAATGGGATTTTTTATTAACCGGGAAAAAAATTCTGCGCTTGCGTTAATTTCTGGCGACATTAATCGTGGATTTGATGCCATGAAATTATTCACGTTGTCCAATCAGAATTGAGGTTACGTCAAGAATTGCATTAGAACTGCTAGAAAGTGAACACAAAATAAACAAGAGAAAATTTTTGTTATCGTCATTTACTAAGATAAAAATCTTTTAACTTTTGAATTAAATAACTGTATTTGTAGTTTGAGATGACTGAAGGAGGTAACAGTCATTCAAAACGATACTGACAGGAATACTGTTCCAAAATTTAAAGTTGTGGAAAGAATGATTGTTGTCCCCGGCATTGAGGGATTAAAAAGCATAAAATGTGTGTGTTTCCTACTTCAGTTGTGTCAGGGTCCCACACGAACAGGTATACGCCAGTAATGATCTTAATAGTGATGTATATGCCTGTTCTTTTATTTTGGTGGAACTGATGTTTAAGTTTCTTGTGGGAAAGCTGAGGGTGTTTCTGGTTTTGTTGCATATTATTTATATGGCTATTCCATTTGATTTGACTGTGACACTACGGTATTTCGAATTATCGACATGTTTTACAGTATGTCCATGTAATGTGTTGTGTGTTTGATTTTAGTTTTTACTTTTCTAGAATGATAATACGTCACTGGCTTGAAAGCCATGCGCCATTTTTAATCCCATATACCGAGTTTATGTAGATCCTTTTTGTAAGGTCTCTGTCTGTGTTTAATTTACCATAGTTTTAAAAAAGCGTATTGTTGAGTTTAATGGTATAAGACTACGTCCAAAGACAAAACCTTGGAGCAACCCCGATTCTATATCAACACAGTCTGTTGTTATACCTTTAAGGACTACAGCTTGAGTGCGGTTTGAATTCATTTGTTTGTTGTGTCCTGCAAGCCATAATGTTTTAGTCTGAGAGTAAGTTGGTTATGACTGACCTTTTGGAAGGCTTTACTAAAGTCCGTGATGAGCACATCTATCTGAAGAAAGTTTTATAAGTTTTGGAAACAACATGAAAAAAAAATCATTAATTGAGTCTCACAGAATCTTTATCGCCTAACGTTATGTTGGAGTGGACATAAAACATCACTTATATCTGTATTGGACATGACTGCACTGACTACTGGAGTGGACATAAAACATCACTTATATCTGTATTGGACATGACTGCACTGACTACTGGAGTGAACATAAAACATCACTTATATCTGTATTGGACATGACTGCACTGACTACTGGAGTGGACATAAAACATCACTTATATCTGTATTGGACATGACTGCACTGACTACTGGAGTGGACATAAAACATCACTTATATTTGTATTGGACATGACTGCACTGACTACTGGAGTGGACATAAAACATCACTTATATCTGTATTGGACATGACTGCACTGACTACTGGAGTGGACATAAAACATCACTTATATCTGTATTGGACATGACTGCACTGACTACTGGAGTGGACATAAAACATCACTTATATCTGTATTGGACATGACTGCACTGACTACTGGAGTGGACATAAAACATCACTTATATCTGTATTGGACATGACTGCACTGACTACTGGAATGGACATAAAACATCACTTATATCTGTATTGGAAATGACTGCACTGACTACTGGAATGGACATAAAACATCACTTATATCTGTATTGGACATGACTGTACTGACTACTGGAATGGACATAAAACATCACTTATATTTGTATTGGACATGACTGCACTGACTACTGGAGTGGACATAAAACATCACTTATATCTTTATTGGACATGACTGCACTGACTACTGGAATGGACATAAAACATCACTTATATTTGTATTGGACATGACTGCACTGACTACTGGAATGGACATAAAACATCACTTATATTTGTATTGGACATGACTGCACTGACTACTGGAATGGACATAAAACATCACTTATATCTGTATTGGACATGACTGCACTGACTACTGGAGTGGACATAAAACATCACTTATATCTGTATTGGACATGACTGCACTGACTACTGGAATGGACATAAAACATCACTTATATCTGTATTGGAAATGACTGCACTGACTACTGGAGTGGACATAAAACATCACTTATATCTGTATTGGACATGACTGCACTGACTACTGGAATGGACATAAAACATCACTTATATCTGTATTGGACATGACTGCACTGACTACTGGAATGGACATAAAACATCACTTATATTTGTATTGGACATGACTGCACTGACTACTGGAATGGACATAAAACATCACTTATATTTGTATTGGACATGACTGCACTGACTACTGTATGTGTTCGACAATTTTACAATAAATTCATGTCACCGATATTGGTTTGTAGTTTTCTGGATTATATTTACATCCGGTCATAGAACATTTATGCAGTGTATCTGATATAATACAGTACCTCCGATTGGCCAAAAAAAATGTATGCAGACATCAAATCATGCATCGTGATATTTCATATGTATATTAAGTATTGGGATTTTCGAGTTTTCTTTTTTTTTATAGATATTCTTACGAGTGTTATGAAGTATTCAGGTCAAACTTTTATAAATGCTACGTGACTACAGTTCTTAACATCTATAAATAAGATCAATCTTGACATTTTCTCGGTGTTCATCGGACAAATAAGTTTCAAATAAAGCCGTTAATGAAGCTACTTTAAAGTAAATCGTATCTTAATATAATGAGAGAAGAAATATCAATCTTAAATACGAATTGTCGCAGTTATAGATCAATGAGATCACCGGAAGACTAAATTAGATTTCCGTTTGGTGACATTCTTGACACGAAATGACAGAACAGTCTGATTTTTATCTCTGAACCAATATTTTATTCTGTCATTTAAACGACATTAGATAACAAGTTTGATAAGTAATACATATAGTGTATTGTTTGTTTTATTTTCAAGATAGAAAGTATACTTTCAGCGGCTTGCTGCGAGATGGATAATGCGGACGAGAAATAAAACAAACAGTGATTGGCGATGTGCATGTTTAATGCTGTTTTGCAACATTGTGACGTCAGCTTGCCCTTAGAAACTGTAAAAAAATAGAAATTGTCGACAAATTGTCAATATATTTATCGTACGTGGTACGAGTTGATGGTGGTTGACGTATGATACCCAGAATCCTTTGCGTGAAGATTGCCATTTCATCAATCTCCATAACATAGGCTATCTGAATTCACTTCTGCCACACAAGGAATTTAACTCTTTTCATATTTTTTAGCCTCTATAAATTAGGATTAAACAAAACAAACTGATTGATCGATTGATTTCACATTTAAAAAAGTATTTCATTTTTATTGAATACACTGATATAGGTTAACTAAAGTATAAAAATAGATAATCGTTTTCATGTTTATTTCGAGTTCATCGAAATTGTGTATCGTCCTCAATTTGCGGAATAAACAAATCTTTCAACCTAATTTACTTTTCAAATTCAAATTTAAATTTCGCTCAACTATTGTTAAAAATAAGTATGCCGCGTGCAAGACTGAATTTTCTTGATAGTTCTATAATTTTGACAGATTAGTGTGCGGAGTTTATATGGGGATAGCTCAAGCTTGTGTGGGCAGAGGTGATATCGTTAGCGTAGTGTTACAGAGTATGCAACAGAGTGGATATGACCTCGGCTCGGGAGATTTCAGCTGGTAGCTAGGCTATCCGCAGAAAATATTAAAGAAAAACACAAAAACAGTTTAAATAGATTAAAAAATGAATTTGGCATCGATTGAAATAAAGTACTTTGTTTTAAAATAACAACAACAATTTCACACAAAATTGAGGATGCTCGGAAAAAATTCAATAAACATTAAATGTGTGATGCTAGCATTTATGTTGCGACTATATTCATATTAAAGCAATTTAAACAAACAAATTTTAAACATGTTACTCGTAAAAAAGCACATTCTATAGTATTATAACTATTTACTGGGAGTAATTATTTATAATATTTTAGCATAAAATAAGTACTTTGCTGCGTGTATGTAATGCAACATTTAATTATTGTTATATGAGAACACTAAACACAGACACAAATACACACACACGAACACAAAAATCAAAAACCAATTACGTGAAACGAAAGCTCATTAAAAGAAAAACGGTGTTTTTTAATATTGTCTTAAATCAACCGACTTTCGCATCATCGGTTTTTTTTGCATCAAATTAAGTTGATAACGTTTCGTGTATTGTTTTACTAATGGAGCTGCTACAGTCTGCCTAGTACCCTTATGTCTTGTAAATAAATTGGTTCTTATTTGGGTAATGAATAGTTGTTTGGTTTGTTTTTGTTTGATGTTTAACGCCACTTTTAGCAAGTTTTCAGCTGCATGTTTCTAATGGCGTCCTATTTTTAATGGGGGAGGAAGTCGGAGTACCAGGAGAAAACCCCTGACATTCGGCAGTAAAATTTTAAATGACATTGTTCATCCGAACATTAAAATGAACATTGTTCATCCGAGGGAGCAATCCGGGATGCCAGATTTTCGTTCTGCAGCGTCGAGTGTTTTAATAAAATGGCTACTAGTTGGTTCAGTGATCAGTTTACTTTCATGTTTACAAGTTGTGTCTAATATGTGTATCCATTTGAAAAGTTTTATAAACGCTGTATTATTTTTTGTCCACTTCATAGTTAACGAAAAACAAAATTTACCATTAGAAAAATTTTGGAAATATGTGTATTTCGGGCGGAATGTTGTATGTTAATATACATGAAAGAATCTGGCCCCGATTTCTCGAAAAATACCTAAGTTAAAAGGTTTTGTGTTTTTAATGGAGGAATAAACTAAGCCGGATCTACTTTCTGACAATCCTTGTCAATTAAGATTGGAGTCTAGCACATCTTGCCCTCAGTGAGACCCGAACTCGCAACTTCAGGGTTGACACACCATAAATTATATAGTTGGACAAAAGGGTTTCAACAGTTGAGTTGTGAGTATTTATTCGAGTTCAAGTAATGTGAAACAGCTGCGTCAAAATGATCAAACAAAGCCGATTTATAAACATTTCAACATTTTGTAAGAGTTAAAGGCCTCTGATGATTATATCAAACTTCATTTAGTTTTTTAAATGACATTGTTCATCCGAACATTAAAATGAACATTGTTCATCCGAGGGAGGAATCCGGGATGCCAGATTTTCGTTCTGCAGCGTCGAGTGTTTTAATAAAATGGCTACTAGTTGGTTCAGTGATCAGTTTACTTTCATGTTTACAAGTTGTGTCTAATATGTGTATCCATTTGAAAAGTTTTATAAACGCTGTATTATTTTTTGTCCACTTCATAGTTAACGAAAAACAAAATTTACCATTAGAAAAATTTTGGAAATATGTGTATTTCGGGCGGAATGTTGTATGAAAGAATCTGGCCCCGATTTCTCAAAAAAAACCTAAGTCAAACGGTTTTGTGTTTTTAATGGAGGAATAAACTAAGCCGGATCTACTTTCTGGATCATGTTATTGTGACGTCATCTTTGTGCTGATTAAATGTTTAAAAGGAAGCACATGTGTTTTGCTTGTTCGCCCTTAATCTGGGCCATCTCACCATTGTGAGCGCCCGCAACATAAAGTATACACTTGTTTAAGTAACTTTATATTTTATTTTTGTTTTAATGGAGTTTCATCAAATTGTCAGCTATATCGCGACGTCCAGTTACAATTGGAGAGAAAGGCGGAGTATCCGGAAAATACCCCAACCTTCGGCAAAAATCGAAGTTGAGCACACCCTGCCGATCGAAGTCGAGTACACCCTGCCCACAGTAAGGCTAGAAACCGCAACCTCAGTAACCAACTAATCTAACCACCAAGGCCTCTGAATTAACTATTAAACGACCTTCCATATAGATGTGTTCAAAAAAAGTAACAAGGAATAACAAAAAAAAACTATGTAATGTCAATTCTAAAAATGTAACTACAAGATTTTGCAGGTGGATTCTGGGATTTTTGGAGATAACTTTTTTTCAAAAGTCCGACATAAATACATCTAATTCTATTCTAATCACTAAGTATATGTCTTACACACATCTAGGAATAATTAAAATTAATAATAATAATTAAAAAGCCCCTACCAGATACCAACTAGTACACTGTATTAAACGACTTAAGTGCTTATTCAATTATTATATTTTCGCTTTCGCTGGCGTGCAAATTCTTACAGTCAGTTCCTTAGATCACAGAAATGGCAATGAAGTGAGCGTTTATAACAGTCCTTTCTACGTAAAAGTTATAGTTCCAACATAAGCGGGTATATTTGATCTGGCACACAAATATTTTTTGAATAACCATCAACTCGCACAGATTTTTACCATAAGTAACACGACGGGCGTCAGCGGTAAAGCAGGATATACATTTCAGGAACACTGATATTACTACTGTATTCAGAAGGGTTCGTGTTGCTCTTTGCTTTCATTGTATGTGTTTAGTTATGTTGCCGTAGAGTTAACCATTGCAAAATTTCGTACTTGGATGTTGTATATTTGATTTCGTCTCTGAATTTTCTGATTTACTGTACAAAAAACAAGTAACTTTATAAGTATTGAAATTTAACTGTACATAATTTGACCTTGGTTAAAATTGTATTTATTTAAATTCAATAACTTCCAACTAAAATGAAAAGTTTTGGGTTCTTTTATATCTTTTTGTTGTTCTTTCTTTCTTTTATTTTATTTTATTTTTTTTTTTTTTGGGGGGGGGGGTAGGGGATGGATCCAATCAACTCACCATTATGTAAAAAGAAGAATCACCAGGATAGTATAATAAATCCATTCTCTTATCATGTGCTAATTTTTATCTGATTCGTTGATATTTTTGTATGTCATTTGTTGTGTATAAGATGTTATGCTCTGATCTTGGTGTCGTCTTAGTTCGAAAACAACATGTGTACGACTGATTAGGAAACGACGTTCGTTTGCATCTGTTTATTCAGATGCGTTTGTCCTAATTATTGTTTCGGTTGATATTAATAATCTTGTAATTTCAGGCAAATGAAATAATGTCTTGGAAACAGATCATATAGATAAAAGGTCAGAAAGTCTAGACAGCTTACAGACAAGGACACTTGTCTCTGTAATGTCAATCCCAGACAATTAAAAAAACATTATGAATTAAAATCATAATGTACAACGGTACTTATACATGGTACCTATGGAAAAAAAGACACTCAACATTTTTACATTTTAAGGAACAACATACAAACAAACAAACAAACAAAACAAAAATCATTCTAGCCGTAGACTTCGTTTAGTCAAAACTTATCACATTATTTTAATACTGTTTATTTTCATGGAGTTCGGCTTTATTATCTAGAGACAGGTCTTGCATTGCTCCGAACACAGGTTTCCGTTGACGGCTTTCTTGGGCTTCAATTCTATGTCGATGACAGGTTTTCCAAATGCATATTACTATACAAGTTATCGTGACATTGTGATTTTTTCCCCGATATGCTTATATATCTATTCTGCTTGATGTGTATGATCTTTAAATATGTTATTCGAAGAATTAATAAATACGCCGGCTCAATCTGTCTGTACGGCATTATTAATTATTATAGTGTTTGTTATTTATGTATGCCATATAACGTTGAGCGAGAAATTTACCGTTTTCTTGTTGTTTGCATAGTCAGCGTGGTATATAGAAGTAAATGGACAGAAGTATAATTGAGACGCGCAATTTTAAGCATTTAAAGAATTCTTTATTTTTAGTAGCGACAACGATCTATATTGAGGATGAAGCAATATAATTTGTGGATACAATTCTGAAATATAAACTATCTATTCTAGTATTTTAAGAGAACAAAACGTTGACATTTTGTGTAGTCGCTACAATCTTTTTATTTATTTTTTTCTGCAGGATTGTTTCTTTGTTTGAATGGTGTTTAACGCCAATTTCAGCAATTGTTCAGCTATACCGTGGGGTCTAGTGTTTATTGGAGCAGGAAGTACCTAGAGAAAACCCTTGACTAAGGTAGAAAAACTGGCAATCTTCGTATTAATATTGGAATCGAGCACCCACTGGCCTTAGTGATAATTAAACTCGTGTTAACATGAATGTGATCAATAGTTTGGTCATTTGGAATGAATAATATACACCAGTTTCTGCGTATCTGGTTATTTACTACTAAAACATTGGCGTACAACAAATACAGAAACCGACATGAACATAATAACGAAAAGTATACAGCCATTGACCCCAGCTAACGGCTATTTTGATTATATTCCAAATAATCTGTATAATAGGGAAAATGTTTTTCTATTAGCTTAATTTATTTTGAATTTTGCATCTGACAGTGATAAGAACATACACTTATAACCAAAATGGAAAAATAGAGCATGTCCAAGAGAACTTCAATCCACTGATAAACCTGCTTGACTGGTACATCTGTAAGTAAGTAAAATAAAATATTACTCATTAGGATAATTTGATGTTGCTTGTGTTAACGTTATTAACAAAATTACTCCAATTTAACTTTCTATTTGGTAAGTTATAGAAAAAAAATCAAATGCACCCTTGGTTTCATTTAACTAGAAGCATTTTGCAGACGTCGTTTTGTTCCAATAAGAACAAGAAAACTTTTGATGCAAAGCATCAGTTCGCCGCCGATTTGTTCTGCATTCTGCACGCGTTTGTCAAAATGATTTGAAAAAAAATTACAGGATGCATTTTAAAGCATGTTTATACCTACGTTACAGAGGTTATTTTTATGTTCTTTGCAATTATATTGTAATGTGTCAAAGCTTTAAGTTAATATTTTGTTCAAATTATACATTAACAGCATATACCTTAGACCCAATAGTGTGTTTTTCTAAGAGGATGTATTATGTATAATCAAACGTTTCGAACCTTGAATATGTGTTTTTCTATCTGTTTGCATTTGCTTAAATGCAAAATACATATCATCTCGACAATATGGCAATTAGAGAAAAAAATCTCAATTTTTAGATTGGATTAAAAAATTGTACGTGTAGAGGACCAGAAGAATAAATAATCACTGTCAAGTTGTTTTTATATAATATAAAAGCTTGTGTAGCAGACATCTCAGATTTTCAATCGAACTAAAACACACAATTTCTAAGGACTATCTAATGAACATTCGCTTAGAAAGAATTGCAATTTCTAAACAGAAGGCATTTTAACTTTTCCCCCCATAAGGTTCTATGTAAAGCTAAGTCCTGCTGTTGTGGCTAATTTGAATTGCCGATTTCTAAATTTGCGCACATGTAATCTTTTGTCATATATTAAATCACAAATATACTTGAATTAAAACTAATATTTAAGTTGTTCAATTAAATTATTGACATAACATTTATATATTGAATCTTACAAATGCGGCATACTCCGGAATTGTATAAACAAAATTGCCTTTTATTCTGGTTTCAGATTTTTCAAACCTACGCTCTTCGATAGAACTATCACCGAATTATACAGTACCAGGATAAAAATGGTCTCCCTCTATTATTAACTTCGTAAATAGAATACCAACAAAATTTATTATTACATGAAACTTTGATATTACCCAAGCATTTTTGCAGTTGAAACTTAGCTATCATCTTGTTTTTTCACTCAAGTTAAATGATTGACATTCTTGTAGCAAATTTCTGTTCATTTATGGTAACTAAGTGTACTTAGAAATATTTTCTCCTTTATCCATCGTTAGCAACGAAAGTGAATACATTCTGGGCGGCGATAATAAAGTTAAATTGGAGAAATTACTCCAAGTTTCCGTTTGGAAATGGAAGACTTACAATTTTATCTGGTTTATATCCCTGCTATTTTAGAAAACATAGCAAACGATGTTTGAATCAGACGGAAACGACTTCCGGTTATTACCGTAGAACATAACATTTCAAACAATTACATAATGTGTAATCTGCGGAAACAGTTGTTTTTTGTTGTCATGCTTTTTTGTAAGGACATTAAAATATTAATTTTACACATTTAGTAATGTGTCAAACTGGTCAATGTATAAAAGGACAAAAGGTAAATGCCATCTTTAAAAGATCGTGTGTGGTCTATTCCAAACTTAATTGACTGTCGAAGTTCAGGGTTTTTAAAGGGTTCTCTTGCCTCTACCCAAATAAAAAATGGACGCAAAGATAGAACGCCACGTTAAATACCATTCAAACAAAACAATTATTTTATAACCCTTGATAATTAATCTTTGTTGTTACAGATCACATTATTTTATAACCCTTGATAATTAATCTTTATTGTTACAGATCACATTATTTTATAACCCTTGATAATTAATCTTTATTGTTACAGATCACATTATTTTATAACCCTTGATAATTAATCTTTATTGTTACAGATCACATTATTTTATAACCCTTGATAATTAATCTTTATTGTTACAGATCACATTATTTTATAACCCTTGATAATTAATCTTTATTGTTACAGATCACATTATTTTATAACCCTTGATAATTAATCTTTATTGTTACAGATCACATTATTTTATAACCCTTGATAATTAATCTTTATTGTTACAGATCACATTATTTTATAACCCTTGATAATTAATCTTTATTGTTACAGATCACATTATTTTATAACCCTTGATAATTAATCTTTATTGTTACAGATCACATTATTTTATAACCCTTGATAATTAATCTTTATTGTTACAGATCACATTATTTTATAACCCTTGATAATTAATCTTTATTGTTACAGATCACATTATTTTATAACCCTTGATAATTAATCTTTATTGTTACAGATCACATTATTTTATAACCCTTGATAATTAATCTTTATTGTTACAGATCACATTATTTTATAACCCTTGATAATTAATCTTTATTGTTACAGATCACATTATTTTATAACCCTTGATAATTAATCTTTATTGTTACAGATCACATTATTTTATAACCCTTGATAATTAATCTTTATTGTTACAGATCACATTATTTTATAACCCTTGATAATTAATCTTTATTGTTACAGATCACATTATTTTATAACCCTTGATAATTAATCTTTATTGTTACAGATCACATTATTTTATAACCCTTGATAATTAATCTTTATTGTTACAGATCACATTATTTTATAACCCTTGATAATTAATCTTTATTGTTACAGATCACATTATTTTATAACCCTTGATAATTAATCTTTATTGTTACAGGTCACATTATTTTATAACCCTTGATAATTAATCTTTATTGTTACAGGTCACATTATTTTATAACCCTTGATAATTAATCTTTATTGTTACAGGTCACATTATTTTATAACCCTTGATAATTAATCTTTATTGTTACAGATCACATTATTTTATAACTCTTGATAATTAATCTTTATTGTTACAGATCACATTATTTTATAACCCTTGATAATTAATCTTTATTGTTACAGATCACATTATTTTATAACCCTTGATAATTAATCTTTATTGTTACAGATCACATTATTTTATAACTCTTGATAATTAATCTTTATTGTTACAGATCACATTATTTTATAACTCTTGATAATTAATCTTTATTGTTACAGATCACATTATTTTATAACTCTTGATAATTAATCTTTATTGTTACAGATCACATTATTTTATAACCCTTGATAATTAATCTTTATTGTTACAGATCACATTATTTTATAACCCTTGATAATTAATCTTTATTGTTACAGATCACATTATTTTATAACTCTTGATAATTAATCTTTATTGTTACAGATCACATTATTTTATAACTCTTGATAATTAATCTTTATTGTTACAGATCACATTATTTTATAACCCTTGATAATTAATCTTTATTGTTACAGATCACATTATTTTATAACCCTTGATAATTAATCTTTATTGTTACAGATCACATTATTTTATAACCCTTGATAATTAATCTTTATTGTTACAGATCACATTATTTTATAACTCTTGATAATTAATCTTTAATGTTACAGATCACATTATTTTATAACCCTTGATAATTAATCTTTATTGTTACAGATCACATTATTATATAACCCTTGATAATTAATCTTTATTGTTACAGATCACATTATTTTATAACCCTTGATAATTAATCTTTATTGTTACAGATCACATTATTTTATAACTCTTGATAATTAATCTTTATTGTTACAGATCACATTATTTTATAACCCTTGATAATTAATCTTTATTGTTACAGATCACATTATTTTATAACCCTTGATAATTAATCTTTATTGTTACAGATCACATTATTTTATAACCCTTGATAATTAATCTTTATTGTTACAGATCACATTATTTTATAACTCTTGATAATTAATCTTTATTGTTACAGATCACATTATTTTATAACTCTTGGTAATTAATCTTTATTGTTACAGATCACATTATTTTATAACTCTTGATAATTAATCTTTATTGTTACAGATCACATTATTTTATAACTCTTGATAATTAATCTTTATTGTTACAGATCACATTATTTTATAACTCTTGATAATTAATCTTTATTGTTACAGATCACATTATTTTATAACTCTTGATAATTAATCTTTATTGTTACAGATCACATTATTTTATAACTCTTGATAATTAATCTTTATTGTTACAGATCACATTATTTTATAACTCTTGATAATTAATCTTTATTGTTACAGATCACATTATTTTATAACTCTTGATAATTAATCTTTATTGTTACAGATCACATTATTTTATAACCCTTGATAATTAATCTTTATTGTTACAGATCACATTATTTTATAACTCTTGATAATTAATCTTTATTGTTACAGATCACATTATTTTATAACTCTTGATAATTAATCTTTATTGTTACAGATCACATTATTTTATAACTCTTGATAATTAATCTTTATTGTTACAGATCACATTATTTTATAACTCTTGATAATTAATCTTTATTGTTACAGATCACATTATTTTATAACCCTTGATAATTAATCTTTATTGTTACAGATCACATTATTTTATAACCCTTGATAATTAATCTTTATTGTTACAGATCACATTATTTTATAACCCTTGATAATTAATCTTTATTGTTACAGATCACATTATTTTATAACTCTTGATAATTAATCTTTATTGTTACAGATCACAATTATTTTATAACCCTTGATAATTAATCTTGATTGTTACAGATCACATTATTTTATAACCCTTGATAATTAATCTTTATTGTTACAGATCACTAATCGAGACTTGTTTTGCTTTCAGCCACTACGATTTAAACTTCAACAACTTTTGAAAGGATTCTGCATACAAGATATAACCTTGACGTGGGAAAAATGCATATTGTTAAATGAAATCACGGGTGCGTTTGAGTTTTAGTTTTTCCCTAATTTACCAACTTTAATGCTGCCAATAAGAATAAAGTTAAATGGATGGTGCCCTAAATAACGCTTTAACCCTGTTGCATAATGTCCCAGTTACTTGTTTACTACTTTTTCCTATTGTATAAGTACTGTTTGATCTTTGTTGTTCTGTATCTTTCATGTTTTAGCTATGTGTTGTTCTATTACAGTGACTATATGAATTCTGATGTTTGTGTTGGTTTACCTCCCCTTTTAAAGTATAATTACCTTTAGTATGTACGACCGGCTGTTCCTGGAAATAAAATATAATTCTATATTACAATGTATATACTAAACTTAAACAAGTTTAAATGAATTTGTCTACTCTGAAACTAAAGCTAAAATTGTGTGCTCAATTAATTCCATCCGATAAATTTTTAAATTTCAAAATTTCGACACGACAATTGTTATGTAAAATAATAAAGTACTGTGTGTGTATTTATAAAAACTTTTTGGTATACGGGGATTAACGAAGTCCTCAATACATGTATACTTTTCTGCTATATAGAGTAAAACGAAAAATATATATGTTGAAGTATCATCTGTTTGGTTTTTTCATTTTTGTTGTTTTGTTTGGGATCAGTTTAAAATAACAGCACCTAATATGTTAGGCAGTCAATGGATTAAAAACCTGGCACAAAAGTAATATTGAACCACCTCCAGCTGTGATATATAAATCTCCATTCTTTCGAAACCTTTAGAAATTTATTTTAAAATATACCAACCTGACACTTGGTGGTGCTATTAGTAAGCAAATATAACAGTCATCGAGTCTATTATTATCACCAAATCACGTTTCTAGCGACAATGACAATTTTTTTAGATAATTATTCGTTAGCGAATAAGTAAACTAGACTAATTTAAGCATGATTTTGACAGATAACGTCTAATATCATTGGGTAAGGCAATACCTCTAAAATAAAAAAGCGTTTTGGTCCTAGTTTAATTTGTTTAATACATGCCCAACAGATTTTGTTAGCTTTGGGATAACCATAAATATTTGTTTGTTACCTCTTGGCGAAAATACCGGCCTTCCATAATCTGGTGCGGCCACAGATTCCTGATGTGGGTATCGGACATTATGCAGCGCAGGGTGAATTCTAAATGATTCCGACCCACTCTCCTGAATTCTAGAGGAGGAACCAGTTCCGTAGATCGGAGCGGGAGCTGGAGGATTGAAGCTTATGGGTGCTGGGGGTGGCAGAATTCGTTGAACTGGAGGGTTATAGTTTATGGGAGATGGCGGATTGTAGCTTGGGGGAGCAGGGGCAGGGGGAGAATGATAACCAGATGGTACTGATGGAACGAAATAATTGTGCTTTCCTCTGTAATACGGATCATCTACAAATATGTAAACATAAGAAAATTTGTATTAGTTACTACCTGCTTATAATAGTTGTAGTCGGAAAAATATAAACTGTTACAAAATAACAATATGGACTACATCTGAAGCATCTAAAAGGCTAATATTCATACGCGTAAAACATTTTTACATTGTATTTCAAAACCAATCAAATAAGATTAGGCTTGTTAGAATAGCTCAGTTGTAGATTTGTTGTGTACATTTTTATCATTAACAATCGTGCATAAAAGGCATCAGTGTTATCATCAACATGTCTTCTAAGACCAGTATATTACGAGCCCTCTGCAGTAAAAATGTCATAAAAACTGGACCTTGTATAAAAAGTCCATCTGTCTTTTCGAGACCACTTTTCTTCTCTCCCTTGAACTGTCTTTTAAAATAGGTTAATAAATATATAGGGGATGTCTCCCGTACTTCAGTAACAATATGTTGTTAATTTCCACTCGAGATAGTTATAATCAAGATTAATATGCGAACTGGTTAAAAATCTAGATTTTAACTATCGAAAGTGTAGGAATATTATAATCACCTTGAAACTGAAGGAGAATCTGTATCTCACTTTTTTAATTTTTCTTTAAATTTTTTTATAATTTTCTCCGTTCCCTTTTTAATATATATAAAGATTTTTTTTTGTACGCAAAATCTTAGGAAAATTGTTGCGCTCGCGAGTTTAATCTGAATGCTTTTGGGCACAATTGATAATATTTTTAATTATTAGGATGCTACACTTTTTATAAAACTTACGACATTCAATGTGTCTTCGAAACGTAAGGGAACTTTTTTCTTAATGTTCATGCGCGTCAATGTTTGATAGGTCGTCATTAAGACCATACATTGTTACGTCACTTCATAGTGCACGAGACTGTTTAATCCCTTCGAGAATTAAATTTTTATTACTTTTATTATCAATTCGACATAAATGGGAGAAATATATTTCCATTCGGGGTTGAATAGGTTTTTATTTGTCAAAATTAAGTCAGGAATTTTGCTCTTCGAAAAAAAACCAATATATCGAGGCGAACAACTAAGCCTATACATTTATTTTGACTTTCTTGCAACACACAGTAGAAATCATTGAAATTCGGAAAAACAGAGAATTTAAAAATTCAAGTACGCTTACCCTTCCCAGCCACCAGCATGGTTATACTTAGGGGTTTTATACAGTAGTCCTTATTCGTATAATCTAGTATTGTCCTTTAATTTGACATTTATTCTAAATAATTATAAAAATAAAATAAAATGATTGCTTGCTGAATGTAATTTAAACACTCAATTTAATGAACTATATGTGTGTACACACACATTTTAAACGCTAACAAGAACTACATCTTATTTTAACACTAATTTGTACACCTACCAAATCCACCTCCAGCAGTAGCCACAGACAATGCTACAATAATAGAGGTATAGTTACATGATAATAATCAACTGAACATATTTATTCTGAGATTAATGAAAATCTGTTCATAATAATATTTCTGAACCACAAATCCCAAAATTTTATCTGTTTTAAATAACGAATCTAAACTTTAAAAATAATTTTTGTCTTGATAGATGATGCTATTCGAAATGGTAGAAGCTCTTTATGACTTTGAAAATATATACTGTCTCGATTTGTTTACAAATTTCATGGAAACACATGGATGAGTTATTATTTGCTGTGAATAAGTTTAGACTTTTGAATATAAAGATGATCTTATTTTCGACTTCGACAGAATTAAATATTTATTCCACAACATAAAAGAAATAAACAGAATAGTTGCAAGGTCCATTGATTTCCTTTACATTAACTATAATGTTTGTCCCAAGACGTTCTCACTTCCCTATCCGTCCGTTAGTAAGAATATTCTATCAAGATTTTTCCGAAAGACTATATTTTTTGTTTCTATAGCACAGTGGACTCCTATAAACAAAAGGAACCAAAACAGTGGTGCGGACATTAGCTGAGTTTATGGTGTTTTAATGAAATACCGCCTCCGTTGACTCGCTATGTATTCTTACGTTTCAATTCTCCAAATTCGAAGTCTTTTGTATAAATCTAAAGAAAGTTACTATTACAATTTATGCAACAAATTTCATTAAAACACCTGTTATCATTAAATATGTATTACGTAAAACATACCGTATCCTATCATTATAAATGATATTGACAGCATTTTCCTGTTGTTGGTATAATTATTCACAATTCAGTTGTACGCCAGAAGCCTCCTCAGAACAATGTGCCTCATAGAAATAACAATATCTTTATATATCTATTAAAAGTTCATATAACTGCAATAAAGTCAAATATTTAGACATTTATTATTTTGATAAAAGCTGTTAAAAATGCAGCTTTACGTAATCATACATAGTGGGGCCACATAGGTGACAGAACAATAACGACAAAAACTGCATTTCTAGACATTTCTTGAAATGAGGGAAATTTTATGACTTACTGCGATTATCGAACCTTCCGACCGCTGTTACTGCAGTACAATAATGTAACGTTTAATTCGCTGTGATGAGAGTTTAGAATCATCCCTACCCCTTACCCCAATCAAAAAATACCCTGTGTTTTCCACTCTAGTTTGCCGTGAGCTGTGTATCTAGTTCATTAAATTTCCTTAGGTTGTCTGTATATTGTTTTTTGACCGTTCTTTTGTGTGTATACTGAATTTACGAAGATATAACTATTTATTTCCGTGTAAATGTTATTCCTCTAATTTTACAGGTCAGTGAGACATCTTTACAAAACTCTTATACCATGGTGTTGCTAAGTTATAAACCCGGTTTTTAGTTTTATCCTATTGTGTATGATGCGGTCATATCGTAAGAGGCGAATTGGTTACCCCAACAGTAAATTTAGAAATATGATCCAAATATATTCACGTTTACAAGAAAACAACAAAAAGTATGCAATTGACTTGTATCACGCCATTTATGACGTCTACGTTTATGATTTTCGGCGCCAAAATGTTATTGGTCAGCATCTATTTGAATCCAACAAAAACACTTATTTGACTTATTTGTTAACAACTGTACGGCTTTACCAAAGATAGTACCCTACATTTTAGAAGAAACAATATTTTTTCTCAAATTTCAATCACTCTTTCCTTTAATATGAAATAAATATTAATTTAACGTCAGTAATTGTGATGTCAAACTACCTTAAAATCCATCATAACAGACTAAAACAAGGGGTAAATTCGTTATTTACGTTCATATCCGCAGATATGAAGATTTCAAAACTTTCATCAACCTGTACACCCTTGCGTACTTGGTGCGACTAAGGTGTTAAATCTTTATATCCTCGGACATGAACGTATACAACTCACAGGGCTCATTCGTAGATTTATGTAAGGTATAGCGCGCATCGCAGATGAGATCTCTATAAGTCATCCATATGAAGAAACCATTTCAGATGGTAGCTTAACTATCCAAAGTAAATATTGAAGAAGAGCACTACAAGTAGACAAAAAGTTTTTTGACATCGATAAAATTGAAGTATTTGTTAAAAGGTCGGACAAATTTGCAATCTCTGAAAGGCTGACATGTGTGTGGCGTCACCAACACACTACAGGAAGAAGTCACGTCACCAATTAAATGCAGAGGCACTGTTTGGGGGAAAAAAGTACATCATGAACCATATAATGTGCGATTCTCGCATTTAGGATGTACCTATATTCATATTATTTCGCAATTTTCCATTAGAAATTCTGGGACCATACTGGGAGGGTTCCCAGTGCTCGACCCACAGAGCAGCCCAGCACGTCCCCGGGTAGCGGATAGGGGAGAACCTCTCGTTGGGGTGTTGACAGGTCATAATACGGAAAGCCTGACCGCGGACCGTAGTGGGTAACGTGTTTGGAGAGTACCACGCTCCTTGCACGATAAAGACCCCTTTTGTAGATTTCGAAAAAGAGTAGGCTCATTGTAGCCGCTACAAAAGGCTTAATTTTTCGCCCCTACCCAAAACTCCATACTTTTCCAGTGGCAGTCAAAATTGTATTCCCTGTGACCCATCCCACCCCCATTTTACGTTGATTTATTGTTTGTTAACTTGTTCCCGTCCTGAATATAGCTGAAATACTGCTCGCTGGACGTAAAGCAGACATACAATCAATCAATCAATCAATCCATTAGAAATTACTATTTAAGAACAAGTAGGAAACTTTTAACGATTATAAGGAACAGAGCAGAGTGTTAACCACTATGAATGAACATGGTAAGTTCTTTGATTCATTTCTTTGTACTGCGGGGACCATTTGACTGCAGTTAGAAATTACATGTACTTCTATCTGTGGTATGAAAAAGTGCCTATGATACAGAAATTTAAACAACATACAAACTATTGGTAATCCTGTTTTATTATCAACTAAATGATGAAGACTGCATTTTTTAGCAGTTTATAAAAGACTTACAATTAATACGCCTTAGCAGAAATCGTTACAACACTTTTAATTTCATTCATCTGCTGATGTATTAAGTATTGTTAAATAAACATCATACTAAAAGTCACAACGGAATGTGCACTGTTGTCATATAATACCAGGTTAAATCTTTCTAATTGTTATTCAATAGTATGACTATGGGATTACCCAACACGTATACGTCATTTTACTGCTATTCCGCTATTCTAATTAAATTTAACGGTTATTTTAAGTGTAAAAAGGTTTCTACCGTAATGAAGAATATTTATTTTTATTTAAATTGTTTGATAATTTGTCTTACTTAGTATCAATACATAAAGTTCAACGACAAATATTAAGATGCTGTTTAGCTTTAGTCACTAAATGTTAAAAAGTTGTGTCAAATCTGGATAAGGCAATCTAAACCTTGCAAACAGACAAATCTTAGAATTTAAATCCTTTTTAAAATTTATGGGCAGTAAATATACATTATGGCTATATGGCCAAAGTAGACAATCCAAAAATATGTACAACATTGTAGTGATATTGACGTTATCTATTCTCCACATAGTACATTTAATACCAGCCAGGTGATTGTTCGATATAGAGACGATGATATAAAATGATGTAGTTGATTCAAAAATATTTATTGAACTCGAGCCTCAGTGTATAACCACTTTCATCTTTTAGCTTTCAATACTTCATCTGTTCACAATAATTCAACGATATTGTAATTTAAACAAACAAAAACGATTAGAATTAAACTGCCATTTGTTCTGAGAACAAATGAGAAGGTCTTTCCCACTGTTCCTCTAAAGTCAGAAAAGTTAGGTGATGCTATGGGATTCTGAGACTTGCTATAGCACAAAATGTCACTTCCAGTCATAAAAATGAATTATTTGAGTAAAGAAAGTGGTCATGAGCAAAAAATAGATGGTTGTTAAGTACTTTCATTTGGTTGCTAGGGACAAAAGGCCACTTCCTATCATGAAATGATATATTTCAGTAAAGTACATCATTCTGATTCTAAAAATATATGGTTGCTAAGGACTTTTTATAACGGTCACCTTGTTGCTATGGTATGATCTTGACCTATGACCTTTGGCTCAAATTGAAGCTCTTTTCCTGCTGATCATGTTAAACCTATATGTTTACTATATTATCTCTAACCGTTTTCAAGTTTTAACCAAAAAACCGATTAACCGAAACGCGTCAAGGGCTGTAACTCGAAAACGGTTCATCGCACAGCTTCCGGTTAATGTACCAAATGAAGGTCTTAATAAGAGTATTTTTCCCATTTATTGTCTGCTTCTATCTTTTATGGTTTGTGAGACACTTTTTTGGCAAACCTCCGCGGAAGAAGAAAAATAATAATAGTAATAATAATAATAATAATAATAATCATCATAAGAAAGACAAGAAGGTCTTTCCACTGTAGTGGGAAAGACCTTAATAATAATCATCATAAGAAAGACAAGAAGGTCTTTCCACTGTAGTGGGAAAGACCTTAATAATAATAATAATAATAATCATAGAAAGACAAGAAGGTCTTTCCATTGTAGTGGGAAAGACCTTAATTATTTGATAAATTAGGTTGGAAAATAAAAACCAAAAATCTGTATAGTCTTTTGAATCCTGTGTCTATAGAACACGTGAAACTAATTGGCTTCCTTTTAAAACATTCATCAGAACTTAGGGCAAAAGAGGTTTCACTTTCATATTTTTCTTTTTCTTTGTTCAATATTTTGTATTTGTTTTTGTCACAAACATATAATTATATGACAATAACGATGTTATAATTATTGTAATGGTAACATTTCTCCTTCAAAAGAATGCCTACAAATAAGTAGAAACAGAAATAATAAAGCTTGATTGGAAAACATCTTACGTTACCTGATGCTTGTCGACTTCACTCTATAGGCAACACGTTATATAAATATAAATAGAAATATATAAATATAAACAATTAAAAAATCAAAATACTGCAGACAGTGCAACGACAAAATGTGGGATGGATACATTACCCCCATTTCGTTGTGGTAATTTAAGATACAAATTCAGATCTCCAAGAGTAATAGAGCTTTTTCACCATTCGTCTTAATTAGTAACAAACAATCATAAGTTCAAAGGTAACTTTTTTTAAGTGATCTTATTAGAAAAATTGAGGCGTATTTATTAGACAATAAGTCATAGACAGACAAAACATTACAGCACCAAAGATGACTCAAAATTAGATTAATCGGGGTCAGTTTACCTTTATTGAAGTAATTCCAATTCGTTCAAGTACATCATAAGATAAACAGTTAGTCTTCAATATGCTAAGGAAAACGTAGTTAAATGATAAGTTATGATAACTATTGTTTAAAATAATTATAAAATCTAACCATTCCAGGAATTAACAGTGAATAATTGTGTGTAAAATTGAAATAAAAAACCACAAAAATGTCTCTAAAATATAAGGTATGTTCCATGAACCTATTATATTATACTGACATTTATATTTGCATATATTACATTTACCATGGTTGATTGTTTTCGTCGTCTTTTCTTATTATATAGGATATAATTTTTTGAATTCTTGTAAGGTTAATTTTAGTTTACTTCTAGAAGTAGTCACATTGTTCGTTCATGAATTAATAACTGATTTGAAAAAGCAAAATATGTTATGGTCAAAGACATGTAAATGTCAAAGTGAGATCAAAGAGGCTAAACGAGTGCTATAGTGCAAACCGGTCACAGGACAAACTCCTAATTAATACAGTAATGCATAGGGTGACCAACAAAAATCTTAAATTAATAGTTCGATTATGTTCTCACGAATACTTACCCAAGCATTTGTATGTCCGCAGTAATCTAATATTTACAATAATCAGACAAGATGCGGTAATCCGGAATAGGGAATATTTAATTTAGATATTTAAAATATTAATGCTTGAGGTGATGGATTGAGCTGCCATCCTTTCTTTAAAGTTAACCCTGTATTAAGTTCATCGCGTATCAATGTAGGAAGGAAGTAAGTGAGCACCGATTGATTACATAAAAAGAGACAATGTGTAAGAAAAATAGCGAAGAAACCCAACCGAACAACAAGAGCCAAAAGTCAAGGAAGTTACAAATCCGGATATTAACAAACATACACAAGGCAATACAAAAAATTAGATTCCGTATGGAGTGTACACCTCACATCTAACATATAATGCTAAATGTTCTAGACTTAACACTGATTTGACTATTTAGCTAGTCAAAAGGGATAAGTGGTAACTTGGGATCTATGGGAAGTTTAATTAGGTTACGGACGTCACCATGACTAAATACGGTCAGTTATTTTCGAGTTATTGGTAGTCTTCACTTTTCCCGGATTTAATTTTCCAAGTACACGAGAGAGTACTAGAAGGGAGTTAAATTAGAGGGAGGCACTGCCAATATTTGAAGCAGCTGTAAGCACCCATTTTAAACCACACGACATGAATATTCTCTCTAACGTTCAAGAATATATGTTATAAAATGGAAATACCAAAGCTAATGGTGTTTAGCTCTATTTTGATATTTGCATTTTATTAAGAATTATACAATAGTTGATTATATAGAGGGTGTTGTAAAAATACAACTGGTTATAGAAAAAAAGTGAAGAAGTGCTATCAGCAAAATAATTTATTATGCAGTCATAAATATAATTTAACAAACTACATTGCATTCACAAATTTCTACTGCATTTCTCATAAACATTAATAGCACTTCAAAGAAATAGCAGTCTTATGTTTCCCAAAAAGATTGGAATGTGTATTCCAAGGTGTAATCTAGTTTTGAGACATCAAGCCCCTATTCTCAGTGAATTTTATCACTTAATTTAGACCTAAACTAACAAATTCAGTTTTAAGACATCAAGCCTTTTAGTAAAACCAATATTGTTATTTAGGGTAAGACTTTTATTTAAACATCCAAAATATTCCCAATTATTTAGTAAACATATATAGTATTAAATATTAATGCCAAATGTTCTGATTTATAATTTAGAAAATAGTAAAATATTAAATTTCCCAAGAAATTCCTGACCACAAAAAAGACCCGCCTTCACCCAGCGAATTCTCGAGAAGAACTGATTTCAAGCGTTTAATACGTCATCAGTTCAGTAAGTAAAAACGTTACATTTCGCGCCTCAATAAGTAATTAAAAAACGTGAAATGTCGCTCCGTAATATACAAAGGTAGATAACTCTGTATTTACAAGTCGTAAACATGGCACATGTAAACAATAAACATCGGTGATAAAAGGCACAGTAGGCAATTAAACACACGAAAGGATAACATAACGATTAATTTATCCACAGTCATTAACAAGTAATTTCCCCAAATTAATCCCGAAATACAAATAATGTAGGGAATTTCCTATATATTATCATAGATATGAACTGCATTCAAAATGTAAACAAAAACGACATATAATGACATGTAACTTGTATTATTATTTACACACGCAAATAAGGATATATTTTCGTAACAAAAACTAATGGTTTTTAGCTCTATTTTGATATTTGCATTTTATTAAGATTTATACAATAGTTGCTTATATAGATGGCATTGTCATATCTTGACTGCACAAGGGAGAGTGGTATTGCCTGATGCAATGATAATGCCCGAGCCAAAGACGAGGGTATCGAGGGGGTTGAAGGCAATAACATTGTCCAGGGTGTTGTCAAGAAGCATGACAATTTATGCCTACTGTATAAGCAAGTTTTATATTAATTTCATTGAATAAATATATATAATTATTTGCTTATATAGCTGGCATTATCACGCTACTTGACAACACAATTTTACTGATATGTTATATCATTAATTCATCTAATTATAGAGACAAACAGAAATTTTTGTATTTGTATGCGACATCAAACACCAATGAACAGTCGAATCGACATGTTGAGATTTTTGTTAAACATAAATAATTTCATTACACTATTGCTGATAACAAAAACTTTGTCAACTACATCATTCATTGATAAAGCACCCTTTTAATGTAAGTGCCCAAATAAGCAGGGTTTTATAAGCGCAATTTATTTCTATCATTTATTGTTTTACAATTAATTGATAGTACAATTGCCTAAAACGTTCTTTCCGGAAACTATCCCGGTTTTGTTTAATATTATAATTCTCACTTTATTAAAACGTTTGTTTGTTTACATATTCGCTACATGTGGCAATTGACTTTGATTGGGATTTACTAAGTTCGTTGTGTATATGATGGAACTTTAGAACACAGGTATCAATTATACGGTAGTTTGTCAATTTTTCTTTCGTTTCAATATACAGCCGGTAGATATTTTACACAATAATTTAACCCGAATATGTGTTAATGCAATCAGCATTATCATTCAATAACTAACTAGTACATACTATATATATAATGTATTGTATCATGCTTCTATATAATTAGTTTCGTGCATAAATAAAACAAAAACAAAACATTATTACTTCACGATGAACAAGACGACTATACTTTAACATCACAATAAAAAGGCCAACCTTACTGTTACATCACCATGAACAAGACAACCTTACTGTTACATCACCATGAACAAGACAACCTTACTGTTACATCACCATGAACAAGACAACCTTACTGTTACATCACCATGAACAAGACAACCTTACTGTTACATCACCATGAACAAGACAACCTTACTATTACATCACCATGAACAAGACAACCTTACTATTACATCACCATGAACAAGACAACCTTACTATTACATCACCATGAACAAGACAACCTTACTGTTACATCACCATGAACAAGACAACCTTACTATTACTTTATCATGAACAAGACAACCTTACTGTTACATCACCATGAACAAGACAACCTTACTATTACTTTATCATGAACAAGACAATTTTACTATCACATCATAATGAACAAGACGACTTCACTATTACATCACAATAAACAAGGCAACCTTACTATTACATCACAATAAACGAGACAACAATTTTCTATCAACTTCAAGTCAATAAAGTTGTGCCCCAAATTTCTTCAAGTAAAAGTTTGAAATTACTGCACAGTTTGGAATATAGGTCAAATTGCTTAATGAAGTACTTGCAAGTAGTCTTTGAACCCAAGTGATTTGAAATGCTTGAATATATTTATCTATATAAATCATCTTTAAACCTCCTTCCCGGTATTCTTTACGCAATGTTAATCGTTTGACTATTCACCCTTTCCATTCCATATAAAGTTGAAAATTTCGTTTTCTAATTTGTCAATATTAGCCTTTTCAATAGTCATCACTGATACTAGATAAGTTAGATTCAGTAAAATTAAATTTGTGATTACAGTTATTCTGCCTATCATTGTAAGACTGTTTTTTCTAAGCTACCGGGTATTATAATTATTTCGGATCTAGTAAAAATTTTGTTGAAATTTAGCTCTTTACACATTTTTTTATCATGGCCAAAATATATACCTAAACATTTGACTACATCTGTGGACCAATTAATATCTTCCCTTTTATCTTAACATTGATTTAACTTCCATTATATTGAATCAAAAGCTTTGGAAAAATCTAAAAATAAGATTGCCCCTTCTAAATTATATCTGTCTGTATGGTCTTTTATTAGTCGCATATTAAACCCAATATATCTATTTTTTCATTTTTCCATTTCGGTCACTATTAACAATTTTATGTAGCACAGGTTTCAGTCTTTGTGTGAAAATTTTTAAATCAACATGTTGATATTTTTTAATTAACTGTATAATTGTTTGTTGTAAGTGGTAGTGTTTTCTTAAGTAGTTTAGTGGTCAACAGCTCACTGCTGTTGACTACTAAACTTCATAATCAAAGGTTTGTTGTACATATGTTGTCACTCCAGAAGTTCTAAGGCCATCACCATGACTTAATTGGTCGTTGGGAAATCAATCTCTCAGAAACAATCGATCAGAAATTTCGCTGAGTCATTGGTAGTCTTTCCTATTCCTGGATTAGACTTTTTCTTACACATGACAATGAGTAACGTGACGGGAGTCTAATTAGAGGCAGACACTGCTTACGCGACCCATTGTTTTTATTGGGTAACTTATTTTCTGTTTTTGTGTATTTGGTTTTTGTTTTGCGTTCTATATTTTTTTTCTATATCCGGATTTGTAAATGTCTCTGGACTTTAGGCTCTTGATGTGTTGGTTTCCTTTGCCATTTTTTTTAAATTAACGTTTGAAGCACAAATACGTGAAAATCATAAGACACGGCCTTGTAATGTTGTTCATGGATTATGTACTTTTATATTTCTAAATGTTTTAAGTACGTTGACTTTAACAAGATTACATCGTTTCAGGGCACGATAATATACCGTCGCAAACCATATCCAAAACAATTTGATAAATTGAGGTCAAATAATCTTCCTTCTGCAATATAAGTACATCGTGATAGTTTTAGTTGTAAATATCAGGTGGAAAACGTTGTGAAATTATAATCTATCAATTTTATTTTTCAAAAGCAAATTTAAAATCAAATGTTAATACTTCAGAGAACACAACTATAATGATGTTTCGAACATTTCAGGTATGTTTTCTTTACATGGAAGTCTTGGCATGCTTTTTTATAGGTTGAAGTTTAAATATTAGATTGATTTCATCTTTTTTTTTCGTTTTAATAGAATATAATATTTTATATAACTCGTCATCGCCTCGTTCAATATTATTCTACCCTGCTCCATAAAACCTCATATTGATCTCGTTCAAGTGCAGTAATTGTATAAAATTAGACAATAAATAGATTCCATTTTTAAATTGCTTTCCATATCCTCTTTCATAAGGAATGCGGTCTGATATCCCTCTTGATTTACTAAGTACATTGAAAGAATTACCTGGATACATTACTTCAACAGAATGTAATAATTTTTATTTATTACATGTGTATTTGCTACTATCTATTTTCCAGTCTGTTTACTTAAGAAAACGCACATATATTGCATTTTGCCATGGCAACAAACATAAACGAATATCTCCACATCTTGGGGTGTGTGGATTGTAGACCAAAAGATACATTGCAATACATTCTGCAGCAAAGCGTGAGATATTAATTAGTTTCTCGAAGTATGTTAGGTTCCAATTTAGTTCTACGTAAAAACAAAAATATAATTTACTTTTTGTATGCAAAATTTATCCTGTTAAATTTATATTAGTTCTTTTATGTAGAGATACAGTCTGATACTAATGGAATCCTTGCTTAAGGTTGTTACTGTAACTATCTACTAATTTTTTTATCTTAACTCAGCTACCAAAAGTACGGGAGATTGTACTAATTCAGGATGACATCGGAGGTAAGCATACACAGATTTGACTGGTCAGATTTGAGGACACATTACCTTTCTTATAAGTCTAGCGATCACTGTGACGTCACAGAAAGAAATCTGACTTCATTACAAGCCTATTACAAAAAATTGAAACTGGAACACAGGTTTTTCTAAGATTTTATTTCATTTTCTATGCTTTAGAGGAACGCGCATTTCATAAAATGATGAACAGATTTGTTGTGTTAATTTTATTTGCTTTTCATCCTGTTTTGGGATAGATCGTAATATTTAGATATATCACTATTTTATACCTCGATGTCAGTCAGAATAAACTATTGACAAATAAAAGATTAAAAGCTACGTTATAGGATCCTAATAGTAACATAATTATTAGATGGAAATGTGAAACATTATACTGCACAGGGAGCAAATAAAAAAGATAATTTTACAATGCATAGTTACAAAGATTCATTAACATATTTAAGTATGTGTTTATGTAAGGAGCACGTTCCAGTGGATTTGAATGGTTGCTTCCCATTCTGATATTAATTGGAATATTGATTCGGTCAAGACAACAGATAATGATGCAGCCTTCCAATCTATCGTCGACAGCTCCATCAATTTTGGCAACAGTCTCTCTGATTCCAGAACAAACGCAACAACAAACAACTCGTAACTATTTGTTATAATCACATGAAATTGAGAAATAACATAAACTGTAATAGTTATATTGATTGATTGATTGATTGATTGATTGCATGTTTTCTTTACGTCCATCGGACAATATTTCAGCTATATGCAGGACAAGAACATGTTAAAAAAAACAACGGAAAAAGAGATGGGATGGGAGATTTTAGTCTTTTATAGCGGCTACAATGAGCAGACTCCTTTTCGAAAATCTATAAAGAGGGGGGTCTTTATAGCGAAATAATCGTGGCAATCTCTTAACACGTTACCCGCTACGGTCCGTGCACAGGTTTGTCTTATTGTGACCTAACAACCCTCTCACTAGAAGGTCTGCCCAATCAGCCACCCGGGGACACGCTGGGTAACTATAAGTGTACTAATATAACTGACCTAGCAGCGAATCAATAGGCCAACAACAATTATTCTCGTAAATATCACGAGATTTGTTTTTAAAAATAGCTATTATTTACTGTAATTTGAATTATAGATTATTTTATATATGATCGAATTATTGCAAATGTGCCCGAGTTGCCTGTCTTACATTTCTAACTGGAGGATGTATACTTTTATGATATTTGTATATTGTTCACTACTAGATATTTGGACAAAAACTTACACTGAACGAACATCTTCAACATGCAGACTGGGAATTATGTTTTAACAATGGCAAATCAAACAAATCACGATCTTGACAAGTAACAGCTTACACTGATTTTAATTAACGTGAATTAGAACAAAAACATGTCGCCTATATTATCCGTTTGAAAAAGATAAACTTTTAACTACAACAGCAAACTTTATGGGCTGTAACGTTATGTTTAAAAGTGATATGTTTTCACGAATTGGAATACATCGGCAACACAAAATTAGTACCAATATGGATGATGCAAACTTTTATAAAAATGTTTTTGAACTATCCATTGGATCCACTAAAAGATGTTTTAGCGTTAAATATGTCGCTGATAAAAAATGGTGTGAATGTTTCTCAAAAATAAAATCTTTCATTACCACAATTTTGCATAAATGTAGGATTATGTACAAGAATTCTGACTAATACATCACATTAATCTCTTGAATTATTAGAAGCATGTATTCCTGTGCCATGTCCAAGCGGATATGTTCAAATACAGAATAAATGTTATCGTTATGTCAAAGTGGCCGCTACTTGGGAAGATGCAAATGTAAGTGTAATTTGTACATAAATAAAGCAATCGCCAATGAAATAAAGTTAAGACAACCGTTCAAATTTTAATTTTTGTTATACGTTGTATTTCGTGTATAAGATATTTTATAAGCTGTATAGAATCAACCTATGCTCTGGGACCATACTGTGATGGTTCCAAGTGCTCTATCCACAGAGTAGCACAGAGGGTTCCTAAGTGACACATTGTAATGCCCTTCGTTGTCAGATTAAAATGAGAAGACTCTGACATCGGACTATAGTTCATAACATGTTTGGATAATGCTACGCTCCGTGCACACAAAGATCCGTTTTGTATATTTCGAAAAATTGAAGGCTCATTGAAGCCACTGCAAAAGGTCATTTGTGATATCTATCTATCTACGATAGTAGACATGTACTAAGAAAATTAAACAAACGATATTGCGATACTTACAACGGAATAATAAACTAATGCAATTCAGTTCCTGTTCGCCAAACATGGACAATCATTTCTTTTGTTTTTGTTACATAATTTATTTTGATATTCCAGCCAGATTTATTCGTGTTTTCGCTATTTCAGCAAATGTGCATGACTTCTGGTGCTACGTTATGGGAGCCAACTAGTCAAGATGAACTATCGTCAATAATAAATGTATTAAATCTCGGTAAGTTATGCGCTAGACTAATTGATTGAATGGTGGGTTAACGTCTAGTATTTCAGCTATATGCAGGACGAGAACAAATAAATAAACAATGAATCATTTAGAAATATAGAAGGACTAAAGCTGTAAAATAATAAAGTATTGCGTACGGTTAGAAAACATTGTTTGTGTATGGACTACTATGCTCCTTCTCATTTTAGAAAACCAAAAAGGGGTCTTATCGCAGCGTGTCCTTAAGTCGCGGATATGGTACGCCTTGTTGTTTGGGGGCTGTCAGGTCATAATACCGGAGGATGGTTGCAAACCATAATTATGCTAATCAAAAAATTTTAATTGGGTCAATCAATGTAGGATCGTATGACAAACATGTGTCAGATGTCTTCTGTCAAGAAACTTAAAAGCTAATTAAAGCTAGTCCGTATGTAAATGTTTATAAGTCAGTCCAATGCAAATTACCGTGTGTTTATTTTGTTGTCAATCAAATATAGGTGCTACTAGACGAATATAATTTAACAAAAAAACGTATGGGAAGAATGTCTTTTGTCCCAAAAACTGTTGAACCAACTAGATACACCAATTTTCAAAATATTCTCTACAACGTATCTCTTTTGTATGCACCACGTTGTTATCTGCTATAGCCATTTTATAGATTAATTGATTTTTATGTTTGCCACTGTTGAGCTAGCAAATATTTCAGTTATATTCAGGACAAAAACTAGTCAACAAACAATAAATTGTTGTCAGCAGTCAGCAGCAGTGAGCGGTATATAAAATCGGAATACCGATCGCATTATGTAGAATAACTTTATAAGTTGTGAAATGAACACACCATACGCTGGAGCTGCTGGAATGTTGCAATCAGAAAGTTGACAATTGGAAAGTTGAAGTCACCACGTTTGAAGTAGAGTCTAGTTTGTAGTTTTTCCGAGTCTATTTCTAGAAATAGGTCTAAGAAGGAGGCCGAACTTAGTGTATGTGTGGTGTTTTTTTCATTTCTAGCTCGCTAGTGTAGATTGAATGTAAATAGTAACCAAATGTAGCATAGTTGAGGGACTAAACATCATCGATATAGCGGAATGTGAAATTAAATGTCTGGGCCAGTGTTTTTTCTTTCTACTTCAGCAGGTCTTCTAAGCCTCATAATATTACAAAAAAAGGTCGGTTAGGATAGGAGCATAATACGCATTGGAATACCAACAGTCTGTTGGTATTCAGATTTTCTTATTGACAACCAGGAGTGTACGCCCCCCCCCCCCAAAAAAAAATAGAGAGAGCGAGAGATTGAGAGGGTAAAACGAGAGAAAAGGAAAAGGAGGAATGAGAAAACGAGTAAGTTTTTTTACGCTTTGCAATTATATTATGATTTTTCGTTCAAGAAAATTCATTATTTATGGTCATAGTTGAAAAATAAAGCCAGCTAAAAGAAGGGGTAAAAGTAAAAATACGAGTCTTGAAAACTTTGTCTGGATGGCTACCAAATGCTTAGATTCTCGGAGCATCAACAGCGGCCCCCAGACCACTCGCCGAACTTTTACGCCTCCCCTAACACAAATTCCTGGATCCGCCCCTGACAACATATTTGTCATGCCCTCCAAACATGACAAATATGTTGTCAATCAGAAAATGGGAGGTCGCATTAAATAAATCTCATGATAAAGAGAAAAAAGGAAAATAGAATATCTAACATATATAAGAGTTTTTACAAAATATTACATTATATACTAAATACTTAACAGCAGTCCACACCTGTCTTTAGAATAATTACGTTATCATGTAGCCTATCTCACCACGATTCGACTGAGACTCATTTGTCAGTATTGCAAATGTAACCATGCATATTTTGAGCTAATATGTACTAGTAATTATTACATTTTTTAATTAGCAAACCTTTTCAACGATGTTTGGACTGGTGCAAATGATAGGAATATCGAAGGACGTGTTCAATACATTGGTTCAAATAATAATTTTAACCTGTCATTTGGGTCTTGTAAGTATTATTATACCCGTGCCAAGTACTACAAAATATGAGCGTGTTTTTTATAATATCATTTTATATATGATTAATAGAACGCGTGCCTGATTAACTTGGCTTGAAATTAAGCAAAAAGTATTACTGCTTTATTCATGACGGAAACGACTAAACAAAAAATAAATCAATTGTAACTGTTTTTGCTACAATGATCCCACTTTCATTCCGAAACGTTCGAGTTTTATTGTTCAAGGAACGTCGGACTCTCCAAACACGTTACTCACTATGGCCTACCTGACAACAACTGCCTTATTGAGATGGCCTTTACTGTCTGGCACTGGAAGCCTTTATGAAGCGTTTCTGCATGTTAAACTATGTCCTATAGGAGCGTTAATTTGTAATTTCCGATTTCTGAAATAGGCGAGCATACTTCTAGAACATAATGATCACTATGATTATCGACACTCTTCCTCATTTCTTAGACATAAATATACCACACACTCAATATTTTTTCTTCTTTTCTTCTGTAACTTTCGACTTACTATATCGTGTAGGAACTATCTGCAAATCCTCGACATAAATTCGACAAGGTCCGTGGTCTTGTGATAGTTGTACAGTTTTTTTCCTTACACCGCTTTTTTGCTCTTATCACCTGCAACTTTTTTCTTTCTTTCCACATCTTTTTTCGTTATTGGCTTTAATGTTCTACACGTTTCACTTATACTCTCTCTAACCTTCGTAGCTACCTCACCTCCCGTAGTGAATTTTCTACTCACTAATTTACTTAAGTGTTCCTATCGCAGACAACGCTTTCTCACCATTAATCATTTGCACACTATAACTTTTTCTGGAAGAAATAACGTTCATTCTCGTGAGTCACCGTCACCTACTTTCTACCATGACGTACAAGAATCTTATGTTAACCCTACCCAGCTTTCACCTCTTTATTCACTTTTAGTCACAGATTCAATACAAACAAACACCTGATGGACATCTCTAGATACCTCAGACAACAATTTAAGTTATTGTCAATAATGTTGCTGTTACACGGACCAATGTCTGCTTTCTTAAATGCTAAACAAGCTAACTTCGTCTTAAACAGCGGCATTTGAAAACGTTCTTACTTTATATAAAAGATTTTTTTATGTTCTTGAATAAGGGCCAACAATACCAAATCTATCGTTTAAAGAAAGTGTGAAGAACTAGCAGGAAGGACATACATCAGGATACAGTAAAACCTGTATAAACCGGCTACCTATGGGGCCGAACAATATGGCCGGTTTGGACAGTGGGCCGGTTTGTTCGGATATGGAAAATCACCGGAAGTGAAATAAAAAAGGGAGGTTTAAAAGACTACGGACACCTTTGATGCACACTCGTTTTATATGCAGCGGAATACATGAAAGAACTATAATTAAATGTATTATATATTAAATAAAACTCATTATACACACTCATATTTGATTGATATATACGATAGTAATAATTACTCAATAGTTTACCGCAAAATACATGTCAGGGGTTCCTTGTCTTTTCTCCGTTTTTCTTCGCACGATAGTGTCCTCTGTTGGTGATTGCATAAGCAAATGAAACTGCAGGTAACGATAATCTTTACTGTTTGCAAAGTTTATCATGTATGCTATGTGTCGTAGCATATCCTCAGACTTTAATCTTTACGAGATCGCTTGGCGAAGGAGTGTTACTTCATCGTCAAATTTCCGCTCTTCATTTTTACTCTTGCAATTATTGGTTTTGAAAACGAATCACATGTATTTAAAACATCGGTTCATTAATAGGATTCACTTTTGAAAATAATGCAAATTATGAAAATTAAATTGATGGTTTTGAAAACTATTCACCTTTGTTGTACGCTTTGGTTCATTAATTAAATACGCCCTCAGGGAGACCTCACAAGTCATGTAAATTACCTTGTTTGGATAGCTATCAATTGATTAAACATGTAAATTATTCGGTTTAAACAGGTAAATTTTAATTGGGAAATGTGTATTGGGACTGGACATAATGGTCGTAATTCGGAATACACGAGGTCCGGTTTATACAGGTTAAATTAACGAAGGACTTTAAGGGAAAAAAATGGGACCTAAATTTTCGACCGGAATCGACAGGGAACCGGTTTATTCAGGGGCCGGTTTTAAAAGGTTTTACTGTATATGTTTTGTGCTAATTCAATGACACTACAAGAAATGTGATATTTATGACCATAAAGTGTCAGCAGGATTTTGTTATTTCTGGGTACAATGGAAGAAAGAAATAGTTTCTTCAAATAACCAACACTTCCACATTCAATAATGGTATTAGTTCTTTACTTTCAAGCAGGTGCATAAAAATTGTGACAACAATGTCAAACAGGATTTTCTCATTTCTGGGTACAGTGGAAAAAGAGTTGGTCTTCAAACAACCAGGAACATTTCTAAAGTAAACCAGCCACTTCCTGATACAATGCCAAATACTCCAAGTGAACATCCTTCCATCCATTTGCTTTCATCTTTAAGTAGGGTGGAAAAGTACATATTAACACTTCCACATCCAAGAATGGTAATAGTACCTGATTTTCCAGAAATCAAAGCAGGTGCATTAAATTTTGGACAACAAAATCACAATGTAGAAATTAGCTGTATACCTTTCTTATCAAAATTAAATATAAATATTGGCAAATCAGTTACAGCACCCCATCTAGAATCTTGTAACAACCTTTCTATTTCCTCCCTTAGTCCTAGCTATCTCAAGAGCCCATTGTAGCCTCTTATCATGCCATATTTTGTGCGAATGATTTAAACCAACGAAGGCTAAATGGGTTAGCTGATTTTCCAAGATCGAAGAAGCCTTCAGAGTTACTAGCTATATTTTCAACTACTTTCTCAACGCGACTCCAAACGTTGTCATATCTTTGATATAAGTTGCGTGCTTGGCTTCGTGATCTTGACAGCATTGTATTTTGTTCCAATGCTAACACTCTCTGTATCATCCTCTACTGCAATATGATCCTCTACTGTAACAAAACTGTCTGCTTGTAAGAACTGTATAGTTTAAACTTGCCTCGGGATTTGCTACCAGTAAAATGAACAGGATGTTGCAACAAAAGAAAAGTAAATTTTTTTTAAAGATGTGTAAAATAGCATATGGAGTGTTTGAAGTTACTATGTGTTAAAGACAATCGCTTTAAAATAACATTTTACTATCATGAAAATATATGGCTCAATATCAGTACCATTCATTAAAAATATAAAAAAATTTATTGTGTTTTTTTTTAATTTAACATATACAAAATTTGTTTAGTTTTTCAAATATGTTAAAAAAGACATTCTCTTTGTATGTTTTCGTGTAATTATTTTACATGCATTTACCGTTAGTGAAGAAACATTCGTCAGGATTAATTTCCTTGCAAAATTGTTCTAATTTAAAAGAATATTTATGATTGAGCTAAGTATGTTTCATGACGTACAGAATACAATTTGCTTTGTCTACATTCCTGATCATATATATCATATAGGAAAGTTGTAACTAGAAACGCCAAAAATTATGGTTTTTGGCAACAAAACAACCAGACGAAATATATAAATATTATTTTTACTCTGTTTTTTTAATTGGCTTTACTTCCCTGTTTGATATATCTAGGTTTATTCGGATATCTTCGGTGTTCACAAAAGCCAAATATAGAAAAAAATCCAAGCGATCTCATAGCGCAGTCTTGCGAGATGTTATCTAAGCTGACGGGCAGTTTTTCACGATCGACTTGTAGAGCACCATAATAAAGTTGTAATCATACAAATAGTAAAATGGACACTCTTTGAAATGAGTGTCACATCGTAAGATGCACAATAACCTCGAAGTACTCTTGCATTTTAACCACAATCCCAACGTGATCATTGCAGAAGTCGCGGATGTTCGTTTGGTTTTTTATTGGCAGACATCAGTTGTATTTGTTAAAAAAGATGTGAAGTTCAAAAATTATAACGTTGTTCAAACATTTTACTCACGAAAATGCCCAAAACTTTTTATAAAAGACAAAACCAAAGTCATTTACTTTCTTTAAATTAAATATTATGGACTTTAAAAGGTCAATAATTATTTTCACAGTGCTTATGCCTAATTCGATTGAATCTGACTGTGTAGCTGGTTTTCTGTATGGGCCGTACATATTTTGGGAATTTACATCATGCTCTGTCTCCAGGTTGTATGTATGCGAATCTGTAGTCGTAAGTATTGTGGTCAGCATATGCACAGTTTTTCAGTTTGTTCTAAACAAATAACATACACAGGTTGCATTTTTAGGTTTCACAATGTATATGTCAATAACTAGATATATTAAATAATAGATGTCTATTTACTAATTTGTTGTGTTTTCGACGTAACAACAAGTTCTGATTATACAAGGCCGACAGAACTGAACGGAAATTCTATTGCAAAGCCTTGTATTAATTATAATGACGCGGTAATACACACTGAGAGCACATCTGACTTTAACCGCATTTAGTAAGACTTGCATACGGGTATTACGGTTAAAAATGTTTAGGAATAGTCGAAAATACTAATATTTCTGTGATTCCCAAATCGTTCTTACATTGAGCAGCATTTATATAACATTAATTGAATTTCATTTAATTCTCAATTTTGTATGCAATTTCTACTGCTATGATTGTAAAAATACTAAATTGTTTGAAAAAAGGTTTTAAAACTTAATTCATGCATATATATACAAGTCTAGAAGATTATACAACGATACAAATGACGGTGTTTCTTGTCAAACATCTAGACAAAGACTGACCAACGAATGGCATTAGTCATTGAATGTCAATATAAATAAATGACGTAAACAAGTCATAACATATTGATCTTAAACTTTCTCACTCCAACTGGAAAACTTTTATATAGTTGCTTCCCAGTCCGCCACCCACGGACGTGCCGTGCCGTTACTTGGCTTTGCTCACATATTTCAACAAAATTTAGTCAAAATACCAAGGTGACAAATTCATTACGCCAGACGCGCGTTTCGTCTACTTAAGACTCATCAGTGGCGTTTAACTCTCAATAGTGCAGTGACAATTTCAAATAACTTGCTTATTTTCAGAGATTAATCAACCAGGTGGACACACGGCTAACTCTTATTTTTGCGTTTTGAGTATACCCTAAGGCTACTTTTTTGCCTGGTCGTAAAGGTTTCCCATGGTGCAAATTTTTTTTATTGGCGAAAAAGGAACACCTTTTTATTTTTGCTATTTTTTTGCTTGAAACTTTGTTCAACTATAAATTATAGTAAAATTTGATATTGAATTATAGAAATAAATTTATAAACAAGATAATCTTCAATTTTAAAGTAAATCCATCGACGGGTTTTTAAGATATAAATTGTTTTAGAAAATGCGTACATTTTCCGTAATTTTGACGCATTCCGTTTACGATATTTAGCGAAAGCCAATATGTAAAATATATATTTTGCTGTTTTTATGTTGTCTACAATCAAACAAAAAGGATACATATATTTTGTGCTTTTTATTCTTATTCACTTTTTCTAAATTTACAAAATTCATTTCGTAGTGATTTGAAATCCAAAACTGTTATTTTCCGAAATATCCCATATCATCACCGATACGATTTCAAACTTACAATTTTGTTTATATTTTAGAAGTGTACTCTAGAAATTTGTTGATGAATTAAAGTGTTTAATTTGATTTTTGTAGTTTTAGAAGGGTTTTGGATTTTGTATAGTTGGTTCCGAATTATTTTTGTTATTGTTTGTTTCATCTGAAGTGAAAATTTAAGATTTTTTAGTTGTTATTAATTTAGTGCAACCAAATACCGAACATGTCACAGTTGGTTGGAAGTCCCTTAAAGTTGGAGGTTAAACGCTGTCGTTTAATGATTTGTTAGGACAGGTGTGTTATTTGTCAAAAACATGTACATTAAAAACTTACGTCCTGTTCAGAAAAAGGTAAAGGTACATGTACCTTTTGTTATGCTGTAAATGTTAGACATGATTATGTATATCGCAGACTTTATGACGAAGTTGCATCTTTGGATGATATATCAGTTGATCGTTAGGAAATCAGATGGTCAAAACATTTGTCGATAATAGTTTTGATGACAGAGGAGATTTTTATGCGCCTATTACTAGATAATCACCGAAGACGTTCGAAGATATGAACAAGGCTTGTAACCTAAAATGTAGGTCAGGAGAATCGATAAAGGCGCATATTAATCTGAGCTTGTTTTTCGTCGAGCACTTTCTTTGTCGAATCTTCGTAAAGATGTCACAATTGAAAAAGTATGGCATTCCCCATTGGTCCTATACCGACAGCATTGTTTCATGACGATGCATGTGCAAATGTTGCAAGTCAGACTTCGTTCATGCTCTTGAAAACGATTTTTGTTCTTCCTTCTCCTTGCGACAATGGAGTTCGAATAGTTCCGTTTTGATAACGGATGGCATGGCGGTTGTCCAGAATTTTGACGTGAAAATGCTTGACACGTTTGCTGACTTAGCCAAGCTCTATTTTAGTTCGGTTATATCAAACTTCTCAGGCTGTTTATATAGTTGTTTGATGAATGTTTTTGATAGATATGACACAACAAAATCTACCAAATTAGCAGAAAGATTACGACGTTCTTCTTGTGGTGGACAGAAAGTGTATAATATTACAGATGGCACAAAGATTCCCGAATGGAGAAAGTTCTTAGAATCATCCAAAAACAAACAAAACTTGATCAAATATTTCGGCGACTTTGCCTTAAATCACTTTCATGAATTTAGATTACAAAATGAACAGCAATTAATATCGGCAGGTGCATTTGGAAACCCAGAAATTATCAACGTGTTTAGTTCTGGGTCTGTTGCTGATGTAGTGGTTCTATTTAGCACACAAGAAGAGGCAGACACAAGGATTATTTTGCATTCAATATTTGCTGATAAAAAATTCACCAGATACCGATGTTTCGTTGTTGTGCATTAGCTAAAAAATTCTCCAGATACCGATGTTTCGTTGTTGTGCATTAGCTTTTTTTCACCAGTTTCAAAGCACGAGTGAAATGTGGTTTCAAACAGAAAGTGTCGCATCAGTGAAAGATGGAAGGCGATTCATTCATATTCACGATTTATGCGAATCTTTTGGTCTAGTTCTTTGTCAGATATTGCCTGCTGCCATGCACTGACAGGATGTGACACCACATCGTCCTTCTTTGGTATTGGCAAGAAGTCGGTTTTGAAAGCATTAAAATCCTCCTAGATGAAGTACTGGAAAAATTTTCAAACACAGATTCTGAAGTAGTAGTTGATGCAGGAAGAATTCTTATTGCAGATCTTATGATCCACAGGGAAAGAGTTCTTTGACTCACTCAGATTTAAATAAGCTGAGGGTAAAGTTGGCCTCAACCAAAGACGTAAGCTTAGTACGTCTTCCCCTTCAGAAGCAGCATTCAAGCAACACATGCTTCGTGCTTCGTGTTTCATTACAGACTTATACATGGATGAATTCAGGTGTTTCAAAGCCTCCACCAAGATCACCGTTAGAATATGGCTGGCAGCGTTTAAATAGAATCATGTAGCCTGTTTTCGTTGAGAGACAAATGACATCCGACTTCTTGAAAGTTCTGATATGTACTTGCCGGGGAAAAATATTTGCAGTCAATCATGTGTTTGTTTTGAACAGAATCTTGGATGTACTAGTGTTTGTGTATGTCAGGGCAATGAAGACTGTAAAAATGCAAACACTGGCTGACTCAGTTGAATCTGACGAATAAGAAATAAGTGCAAAGTTGAACAGTAGAACCTCAGTTGAACACTGTTTAGTGTTTTTTATCTTTTAATTTTTTGTGATTTAATGTTTTTAAAATGTATTTTGGGGTTTTTATGCTACTGCATATGGCTTTTGTTAATGTTCATCCTGTCGAGTGTTTTATTTTGTCTTTATCCATGCTACCTTCTTCCTTGGTATGTTGTGCGTTTTAAAAAAAGGCATAAGATATCAGGATTTTTTGCAGAATTTTCTTTTAAAAAAAGAAAAATGCTGCAAGGTTCATAGCAAAATATTTTAGAAACTAGTGTTTTAATGCATAACGCACACCTTCTTACGTTCGCATAGGGAGCTGTTTAAAATGTTTTTTGGGGGGCGGGGTGGGGGAGGAGTGTGTATATGTGAAAATGAAATAGTAATTATGTTTGAGACTGAACTTTTAAAGCAGATTTTGGTTTTTAGCAGACTTAGGCCAAACAAATATAGCTTAGAGTCTTAAGTCAAATAGAGCACTTTTGTGCAAGGGTAGGGGGTGTTTTACACGGATTTCTATACAAATTTCTATCCTATTGTGTTGGGAACTTCCCAAAAATATCTTACAGCTGTTTTCTTTACAAAACTGTGACTATCTTTAACAAAATAATCCTATTTAGCAAGAACTTCCGGTTTTACTTTATAATGTAGAAAAAATACACCTAAGGCAGAAAAGGGGCAATTATTTAGGTCACAATAGAGTTATCGCCCTTGTTATTTTTGATTATATTTTTTAATATAGCAATAATCAATTTACAACAAAAAAATTTACAAAAAGAACTTTTAGTTTAAAAAATATTTTTGAAAAAAAAGTCGAAATTCCGAAAAAAATGGATATTGCAAATATGACCTTTGACCTTGAGTTTTTTTATTTTTGCACCATTTGTAATCTTTACGACAAGGCGAACCAGAAGGCCTATTTATTTATCTTTCAAATAAGCCCAAATTTAGCCGTGGGTCAGGGTGGTTAATTAAAATTAAAAAATTTATATCCTAAGTCACTGCACTAAAATGCGTAAAGTATTTTTTCATTTGGCGATGGAATAATATAAGTCCACTGGGATCGTGTAAATACACAATACACGTAGTTAAAAATATTATATATATACATAGGTATTTACTTTTGTTTACAACCATTAATATCTACACAGTATTCTTGTCATTTTGTCGTCATGAATAGGCATACTTTCCGAAGATATTTTAACACCTGTTGTAAAATCGCCGACTTCACTAAAGGGTATTTTAATACATTTAATATACATTGCATTGACAAGTAAAGATCAGGATACTAAGGCGCAATCAAGAGAACAAAAAATGTCAAGTTTACCAAGAGACAAACATAATTGATGTGAGGTCATGAAAAACAATGCAGACATGTATGTTACCTATAAATATGCGTAACCGTCTGTGTGACAAATGACACATTATGATCAACAAATATATGGTAAAACCATAACACCTATATAATGATGACCTCAGTTTATTGTCAGCAATCTTTATTAACTCTTCTGTGAGCTACTTTCCCTCTATCACTGTCGGAATGCCATGCATGATTTTTATATAAATTTATATACATTCCATAGGCAGATGCTACACAAGCATTTTTAGACATAAATTGGAAATTCATGGATTTTGTTTGTTTGTCGTATATTGTAAATTTGATTTCGTTTGTTCATATTTGTTTTACATAACTAATGGTAACGTTTATATTTCAGAATACTTGCCTATGAAGACCTGTAGGAACATGAATTTTTAAAAAAAATCTAAAATAATTAGAAATTCATCATCATTTTGATTTTATCTATTATGTCGCTTTACTATTGTAGATGGAAAAGGGTTTCTATTTTTAATCCATGATTTCCATCACAGTGTAACAAACACTATGTAAAGTAATCGTAAATGTTTAAAGCTATGAAAAGAAATACGAAACGAAATTAAGTGATTTTGTGTCGATTCCGGTTAGCAATGCTTCATTTACATCCTTTTCAACAATCATTTCAAAATTAAATTAAATTTAGAGAATTTTACAAAATCAACGTTTACCTGATAGTAATTGGAAAGTTTGTGATGTTGTGATTGTTCGCATGTGCCGTTTAACTAGACATTAAGGAAGAATGATATCGACTACGTCATCATGATAGAAGTGGTTCGGAACCTTCTACACAACTTAGTAATCAGTGTATCCCCAATCTTGTTTTTGAAAAAAAATTAATTGATTGATTGATTTCTTGTTCATCAAGAAATTTTACAGCTTTATTACAGCAATATTTAGGACAAGAACAATTAAACACAAAAAATAAAAGAAAGAGAAAGGTATGGGATAACGGAAAAAATTGACTGCCACTACAAAATTGAACTGGTAAGTAAGGATTGAGAATCAAGAGTTTTAAAGCGGCTATTCGTTTTTGAAACATACAAAAGGATTGTTAATGTGCAAATTGCATGATACCTTCCACCTTACCCAATTTACCCTACGATCGGATTGACAAAACAAGGCCCGTCATTATTTGCGCCTTGTTGAAGTAATTCCGTCCTCCACAAAAACGGGTTGCCACTATACAAGCGAAAAAGTTGCTTCCTTCAGCCATCGTATTCTTTGCAAATCCTACGAAAAAGCCGTCTATCAAACTTTTAACACATTTTATACAACAAATTAAAATGTGATAATTAATCAAAAAGTTATATTTAGATGGATTTACATATGCTTTTTTGTCGAGTTATTGCCAACTCGGACTCCCGTTCTGAGGACATAAGTTCTAACAAGTTATATGACACGGCCCACCTAAATCACGCCCTGTAAAACACATGGATGGCAATATAAGGCAAGTCGTGCCTCTACTAGTGGTCAATAACTACAAACTGAAGAAGCTGTGGGTCGCTTCGTCATTGCCCTATGTCTCAAACGTGGGTACTAGTTAATGTTCAATGTTGAATATCCAATGTTCATCATTCACTATTTCTTCAAAGGAAAATTAATTTTTTTGTGTGTTCTTGCTGCAATAAGGTGGTTGTCAACAGTCATTATAAAAGTAAGGATTTTACTACCCTTGTACCCCACCCGCGACGGATCGCCACCTTGGGGTATGCTTGTGTTCTGTGGGTCTCAGATAGATAGCTCCATGTGTTATGAAACACAAGCGACCATCTGATTAATTGTCGTTTAAATCCAGTAAGCAACCTTTCCGCTATATTCGAAAAGTCATTAACTTAACAAATCTAATAACTGACTACTAAAAAAAGCAATCCATCCGTAGACTCGTTCAATAATATTAGCGTATGTACCGATATAAATATAATATAATATAAAATGTTTAACATAACAATTAATATCATTAGAACTATGATTATACTTTAATTTCTTTTCTACAGCTGTTAACAAATGCCAACCACTCTGCCATAACTAGAAATATATTTTTTTAAGTTTAAATCATTAAAAGGAATTTTACGTCAAATAATTTTATCACCTAGGGTATTCTTGTTTACAACTGTGTTTCAATGGAATCTAGAAAACAACTCCTTTGACCAATATTGTAAACGATTTATTAATGTCATTTTATTAAATTTAATAGATTTTACTCAATATGTAATTTGCAATTACAGAAAACATGACAAAATCAGAAGAAATAATTAATTTACTGTCATCTGACGAAGCAATAATATCAATTGCAAGAATAACATCGAATGTTTGTAAAATTTTATCTTTAATGTAATTATAGAGCTGCCAGACATTTTTTAACTATGGCTTTTTATTCTCAGTCAAGTGCGCTTTTGATGGAAAAATGGAACGGATGAAAGGCTTTTAGTAATTATGTTATTTGAAAAACTTTTAAGCCTATAATGTATGTTCCTCGCTTGTTGACACGAATGAAACAGAAGCTTTATTACGTTGTGTTCTCTCACGCATTTCCCCTTAGAGATCTGCACTAAGTAAAGAAGAGAGAACTGGACGGCGAGTATCAGCACGCTATCCGAACATAAGGGCTGAAGCAAATTTACCACCGTCTGTATTTTTTGCACAATGAACAGCATAATAAGATTTTCTTGCTTCAAAGTATTCTTGAATTATTATAGGAGTTGTCCAGGACTATTTATGTTTTCTCAGATCTTTTATAAAACCAAGTCTGGGCTTTTACTATGGGGTACGATGTAAAATTTTATTTTGCGCAACTTCATTTTAAATTAAGTAAATAATATTATAAATGAGGTTTTATTCTTAAGGCAAAATGTTTGATATTTGTGTGATGTTTTTCGAAAATATATTCGTAAAAAGGTTTTAAAACACAGTGGTGAGCAGGACTGGTAGGAAAAGTCTTAATTTGTATGAAGAATTTTGACACACGGTTTCTAGCAGACCCATGTAAACACAGATATTCTAATTTAAGGACACATCCTACTTTTCAATCTAAATGTGATATTTTTAAATATTTTTGTCTCAACTTTCCTTATCATCAAATCTTGAAACAGAAAAAATATTTATATCATCAAAGTGGTCACCAATCTTATTTAAAAGAAAAATAGCCAAAAAACACGACCGAACAACAAGAGTCAAAAGTCAAGGAACAGTTACAAATCCGAAAATAGACAAACGCAACACAAAAACACAAAAACACAAAAAACAGAAAGCAAGGAACCCGAACCCAATAAAAATCATGGGTGCACTCAGGTGCTCCGGACGAGTAAGCAGTGCCTGCCTCTAATTAGACACCCATCGAGTTACTCATTGTCATGTCTAGGGAAAGTCCAGTCCAGAAATAATAAACACTGCCTATGACTCAACGAAAATGTCACATCGTATTGGAAACACTGATTTCCCATATTGATCAACCTAGGTTCAACAAAACCTTGTTTGAGTAGTTAGCAGTTGATCGGTCTAGAAAACCGGAATACCGATCGCAGGATCTAGAATAACGTATAAGTTGTGACATGTACACACCATAGACTGGAGCTGCTGAAATGTTTCGATGAACGGGAAGGTGACAATTGGAAAGTTGAAGTCGTCACGTTTGTCGTAGAGTCTAGTTGGTATTTTCCCCGAGTTTATTTCTAGAAGTAGGTGTAAGTATTTGGCTGACCGCAGTGTATTGGTGGTGTCTTTAATTTCAGCTCGCTAGGGTAAATTGAATGTAAATAGTCACCAAAGTTAGAAGTGTTGATTGACAAAACATCATGAATAGAGCGGAATGTGAAACTAAAGGTATGGGCAAGTGTCTTTTCTTTCTTCTTCAGCAGGCCATCTAGAAACTCGGCCTCAAAAACAGGTCGGCTAGGAGAGGAGCACAATTAGTACCCATTGTAATTCCAACAGTCTGTTGAAAACCATTTCCTTCATCATGACGAATATGTTGTCAATCAGTAACATGTGACAGATTTGTTCTTATTAGGTCAGTATTAGATTTAGAGGAATTGATGACGAAATAAGCTCTGTCGTGACTAATTACCAGGTATTTGTATCTTCCCTTTCCACCTGTCTTGAAAAAGCAGCGTTTTATAAGGTCTTTAAGCCTGGGTTTAAGCTGCATGTGAGAGATGACCGTATACAGCGTCGAAAAATCTAATGTTTTAATGCTGTTACAATGGGACAGAGATCTAGACCTTAAGATGTCTATCAGGTCTTTTGAATTTTTTAATATTCACATTTCATTTATGCCACTCCTGGAGTAGAAAGTGTCATTGTATTTTTAAAGTACCGTTTTTATTGTTTCAAAAATAGTGGTCAGGAGTTGCGATAGTGTTTTGGTGGTATACTTAGAAAATCCTGCTAGGTAACGTTGTTTGTATGGATTTTTTTAGAAGTTTTGTATTAAAAAAGCTATGACGTCATTTCATTCGTTTCGATTGAATTTAATTTGACCTATATTTTTCTCATTGTTTTCTGTTGGAATCAACAAAATATGTTTTAAAGGCCTCATGGCATGCAGAAAACATACTTTACCATAACATTATATATTTAAAAACCCAAACCTAAGTTTAGGGCATAATGTGGAAATATGAAGTTCTGGCATTTTTAGTGGGGACCCTGAATACACAAGATCGTAGATTGCAAAAAAGTGACATATGATAATGAAACTATAACTTACTCTTGAAATACAAGAAATAAAAAAATATGATCACTAAATCAGGTGACATAATATATGTAAAAGACCAGAAATTGATGTAATAGAAGGGTGCGCTTTCTCCACGCAAACTGCAATATCTGTTCTAGAAATATATGATCACGAAAGTACAATAACTTTTGAACTTATAAACTGACCTTTGAGGAGCCTCATGAGCGTACCTTTACTGAAATGGAAATTTCGCGGAATTTTGATGACGACAACGTCATTACCGAATTACGAAACAATAACGTTTACAAAACTAATATGCGCAGTATCAACCACTTCAGTGCCATAAGTATTTAATCACAATGCCACGAATGTTTTTGTTGTCAAGGGCGATTGTGTTCAGTGACGTCGTTGTAATTGTGCTCAGAGACGTCTAATATAGATTGAATTGAAATCTATCAGTCCATTTGACATAAGGGCCGTGCATTATTATACGGTCAACCGATGTCGTATAGTAGTATGATCTTTAAAATTCGCTTGTGATGCAGAAAGAAATATGTACATAACAATTAGAAAGTATCATATATAGGCATAACCTGAGGCCCAAACTTTCAGGTTCTATGTTTATTTTTGTTCATTCGTTTTATTCTTATTTATATCAGTAACTTAAAGAAATCTAGAATATCCGTGTTATTCGTTGATTGTATGATAACTGTCATAGTTTGTTTTTGTAAAATGGCTTGACGAAATCAGGAGGTATATATTGATTCTCAAGTTCGTTCTTGATTTGTCTTGATGTAAATTAAAGAAATCAAATTTCGCGATTTCTTTCCAATTTGGCGGGTATTTCGTTGGCCAAGTTTTTAATGTAGTTAGTCATCTACTATAGATCACGTGGTTTGCCAACACTGACGTTTGCTGGTTCGAGTCTCACTGCGGGCATGGTTTACTATACACTTAATTGTCAATGATTGCCAGCTTCCTACTAATGTCCGGGGTTTCTTCAGGTGTTCCCAAATAAAACTGGACGCAATGATATAGCTGAATAGTTGCTATAGCAGAATGCAGTTTAAGCTTCTTATCATTGCACATGCTTCGCCTGTCATTACACAAGGTGTTCATGTTATTACAACCTTTCTTCGAGGTTCAAACTTGGTTAATAAGTATTATCATGTAGTTTGCGACCATTTATTTTCTGCAATAAAGTTTTTTCTTGCAGGAACGTATTTGGCAGGAACTTTTATGGCAAATTGTGCAATGCCAAATATGATAAAGAACACAAATCTTGTGAAATGAACAGTTTTTCAAGTCAAGGTCAGATATTACTCTGTGGTTACAGACAAAACTGTCAAAATAGATGTCCACAAGTAATAACAATCTTGATAAATCAACTGTTAAAACTTTAAATAATAAAAAGATAAGCAGAGTTGACCTGATCGATGCCATGGTTTTGTGCTATTATGTTGACAGAAAAACAAATTATGTCTGGACAAACGTATTATTTTATATTTTCAAAGGATTTGTAATAAATACATACATTTTGAATACTAAACACTCATATGAAAGACAGGTGAAAACCAAGCTGCGGTTTTGGCAAAGTATTATAGAGGACTTAGCAACAGAACATCATTAGAGGAGAGCCGATAATGATGATAACGAAAGACCAAATAGAATCAAAAATCAGAAAACTTCCTGCTGGTAAAATTACGGAGTGTTGTGTATGTTCTGACGGGAATCGGTTTTCAGGACGACATCGTTCTAGGATTTTATTTCGCTGGTGCGGTCCTAGACGTAAAATAAACTGGTTTTCTTAACCATGTTTGTGTGGAGCCATAACATATTTTGTGTAAGCAAATTTCATTATTTAAATTTGTTTAGGGTTCGATTCTCACTGCAGGCAGGGTGTACTCGACTCCAATCTTAATTGACAAGGATTGCCAGTTTTCCTACCGCAGGTCGGGGGTTTTCGCCGGGTACTCCGGCTTCCTCCCCCAATAAAAACTGGACGCCATGATATAGCTGAAAAATTGCTAAAAGTGGCGTTAAACACCATAAAACAAAAACAAACATTTGTTTATCATGTCTTAGGTGTAATTTAGCGAAACAATGTCATTATCAATCTTAAACCCCTCACTCTAGAAACATTATCATAGTTTAATCGTCAAGTTAAAAACAAAAAAGTAAATAAACATGTTAATAAATAAAACAGTAAAATGTCATATAGAAATCGAGAATATTATCTAGTAATAAGAGACAATAACGAATAATTTTCAGCGGGATATGTAGATTCTTCCGTAGTATGATCATAGACGTCAACATTTAGCGGCTTTACAAAGACAGACGTTGCGGGAAAAACCACGTCATGGACGGGAATTGTCCAGGATTGGCAATGTAACATTGGCCCGAAATCGACTCTATGGCATTGAACGTAGTAAGCAGGCCAAAATCGGCACGTGGGAAAAACGATGATTAAATTTAAATAGCGATATAAATTGAATAAAACATCATTTTCTGCAACCCAATCAGTGTTGTATACAACTTTAAAATTATGTCATGCTCTTCTTTATGTATCTTTTAATATTTGATATTGGAGAGCAATGTTAATTTTATGTCCAGTGTAAGACCAAGAAATTACACAATTGTACTGCACCGTTATAAGCAATTTTAACTATTCTTCACTGCTAATTTTAAAATGTTTTTTTAACATAATTGTTAAAAATGCTCAATATAATCAATAATACCATATAAAGAACCGTCCATGTTATATTTTAATGCGTGAGGAAAACTATTATTTGCACACTGTAAGTTTATGACGATCTATAAGTTTGTGATAATTTCCCATAATGCAAGAATCTTGACAATATTCTAACACCGATCTAGCCCTTAGATAAACATTCATTAAGGCCAATCGGCTCCTCCTTGAAGTACTTTGTACGGATATATTAAGAGAAGTGTTTAAGGCATATCTGATCCTAATTTAAAATATTAAATAGTAATATTTTGATTGCAATTGCATATATGATACTTCAGATACCTCTATAAATCCTAACAGTTCAACATAGTATAATGACAACGATGAGGATGCTATTTAAAATCGTAAAAAGCCTAACGAAAATCACAATAACAATCAAGCAACTCAATATAATATTAACCGAAATTTCTCCATACATATAATTTGTTTGTATAATTCGTAAATTAAAAGCTAATATTAATAAAGCAAATGCCTACCATTTGAGAAAAGAAAAGGACTTGATAACTATAGAGTCGCATATATCTAACATTGACTGAAACTTTTGCAAGATACTCCCTTGCTTAATATTACCATCAAAATTCAAAAAGAAACATAAAATTTAACTTAAAAGAAGTTAGAAGATTACAGTAGAAAAATCTTTTGCTGGTCTTAAACAAAATCATAACCACATGCAGTCCAGATAATCTTTATTACAAACTACTCAAACATATTAACCGTCTTCTTTTCAGTGTCTTTTAAATTTTCTTTAAAAGTATTTGGGTAATGGTTCCCGTCTCGCATGCGAGACGGGATACATGCGAGACGGGATAAATAATCAAAAGCTTAACTGCGGATACCGGTCGTACCTCAAGGATAACAGATAAACAATGCTGTAGCTGCCGATTAGCTAACAAATAAGGGAAGCTAAGTTAGGGATGAAAACCAGGCATGATTACGGAGCGGTAGCAATCATAATAGTCCCAGAAAAGCCGATCGATGAAAAAAGAGGAACAAATATGCAAGATAAAAGGAATCAAACTGTTTTAAAAGGAAAGTGTCATTGCTTTGTGTATGTTTATCATAGAATGTGTATCATAAAACTTAAACCGGGAAACACGGACATGGCAAGAAATTAATCAACTATAATCAACTATGATCAACTTTATTGGTGAATATGATGCATCTAGGAACTAACCCCAATGCATTCTTGGATACTGCCTCTGATCTGTATTTTATGGACAAATGACTGACTCCGGTTATGAGACACATTTTAATTCTTTTCTTTCTTACTGACAAGGTTCACTTCAACTATCTTACCACGTATGATGCATCTAGAGATGCTTAGCACAGTGCATGCTTCAATTGCTGCCTCTGAAATATATTTTGCCGTTGCCTGATTTGTCTTTCTTTAATTATGTACTAATAATGAAGTAATGTAAATAATAGCAATACATATTGCCATTTAAAATTAAAAACAGAACGTATTTTTGTCCACAAAGAAAAATAAAGCTTAGAGGCTGCTAGCGTTTTATTAAAGCTAATACTTGTTTATTTACCACCAATGTACAAAATGGCTACCTTTGTGTTTAATACAATGTCATAAAAGATCACTTAGAAGCGTCCAGCTATCAACTTATAGGCCTCACATGTTGCCTTTGTAAACCCATGATGGAAGGATGAATGATCGCATTGTTTGGTTTGACACACCAGCAATCTATGTTTGAATAATCAATGTGGATTTAGACACAATGCATTGATTGCATTGATTAATAAAATCCCATCTTTACACTCGACATTCCCGCACATCTTTGAACTGTAAACTTCATTACAAGAAAGTAGGAAACGCTAAATTGAACATACATAATGTGTCAACATTATATTAATATGACACCGGCTGGCTACCAATTGACACCCAAAACTCTATTGTAGTAGAAAAACATGCGTCAAAGATTGCCTTGATACATGTTTTATTTATATGATGGGAAAATACCGACGGCCTTTTAAGTGCTCGACCCTCCTACTGGGCTGCCCAGAGCATCACCAGGTGGCAGACACTGGGGCCTCTTGTTTAATTAGTTCTGAAAAATTTTAATACGACATGCTTGACAACGAACTAAAGTGCGTAACATGTTTGATTCTTGCACAATAAAGAACTATATGCTGATTGCTAAAAACGAGTAAGCTCATTGAATGCTTTACAAAAGGCTTAATCATTGTTCTTACCCAATAGCTAATACGTTTTTAGTAGCAGTCACAGTTTTGTTACCTTTGGTCCCATTCTCATGATTTATAATTTATTGACTTGTTCCTGTCCTGAATATACTGAAATATTGCTAGTTGAACGGTAGCAAAAAATAATAACTCATATGGCTTGGTCAGGTAACTACTAACCAGTATTCTCCAACATCTCTACAGTCTTATTAACTCACAAAACTGTCTTGGTGGATGTTTCACCAAGAAATGCGTTTTAATGTCCTGTAAAGGTAGCAATATCAAGACTTAAAAGCCTTCCAATGAGCATAAAAACTATTTTGGCATACGGTTTTATTTACAGAGTACACTGTTAAAGATTTAACACTAATACAGAGCACTGATACAGCTTTTGAAGGAAAACAGAATACTTCCTCAAACGGTCATGTCCTTCTATTTTGGCTATATCACATTTCAGACAGACATGCAAATATGTTTTCAATGATTGTCCGATGAACCTTACGCGTATTTTTTCATAACATTATTTTGTAAGATTATATGTTTAACCACTTTTTGTGGTGTGAGCCATTCTAGATTTCAGATCAGAGGGGCCTTACATTGGGCGCTCTTTGCTGCTCTGTGGGTAGAGCACTTAGGACCATCCCCGTGTGGTCCCAGTGCATAGGTTGATTATATACAGAAGAAAACACCTAATAAAATACAACTTATAACATAAATTAAATTTAAACGGTTGTCGTCACTTTATACTTACATATCTTGAATTCGTGATGCGGTATAAAACTTATATTTAATTTTGTATGGTTATTAATCATAGTTTGATTGACACACTTGCGTTTGCATTTTCCCAGGAAGCGACCACAGTAACATAACGATAACATTTGTTCTGTATATGAATATATCCGCTTGGACATGGCCTAATGTGATTTGTAAGTCAGAATTCTTGTACATAATTCAACATTTATGCAACATAGTTTTCATGAATGTGAAAGAAATGTAGAATATATAGGTTTTATTTTTGAGAAACAAAAATGCAAGAGAAAAAATCACTAAACGAAGACACTTTAAACATAACTTTCCAGCAAATAAAGTTTGATCTTTTAGTTGTTAAACGTTTGTAGTTTTAAAACGGATAATATCTGCGACATCTTTTGTTTTAATTCATCATTAATTAAAATGAGTGTATGTTGTTACTGTGTTGTTATTTGTAAAGGTCGTAATTTGTTTTAAATATCGTATTTAAAGTCTGCATGTTTGAAGATATTCGTTCATTTGTTTTTTTTTAATATCTGTGTAAATAGTATATCAATATCACAATGAGAAAACATGACCCAGTTAGAAATGTAAGACATGCAGCATGAACACATTTGCACTATTCATATCATATATAAGATAAACTAAAATTCAAGTTACAGCATGTTGGTAACGGGGGAAAAGCAATTTAGCTGTATGATTATAAGCAACATAATGTGTCATCAAAGCTGATGAAGTACGCCTTATGAGAATAAATAAATAACTTAAAAAAATAAATTATACGCATGCTTACCCCAGAATTAGTATAATTCCTGTTTTGATGTTGCTTAATTAAGATAAAAAGTTTTTAGATTTGTAAATTACAGTGAAAACATTTAGCTAGGATTCCAGTTAGTATAAGACTGGATATCTATAAAAAGAACTAATATAATTTTAAAAGGATAAATTTTACATAAGAAAAAGTAAATGATATATTTGTTTTAACAAATAACTAAATTGGAACAATACTTGTATTGAAATGTATTACGCTACAAATCTAACTTATATCTCTCGATTTGCTGCAGTATGTATTGTAATGTTTCATTTCAGTATCTTTGTTCTCCCATTCCCACACTGCAACATGCAATGGTATACGTTTATGTTTGTTGTCATGGTAAAATGCAATATATGTACGTTTTCGTACGTAAACAAAGACTGGACAATAGATGGAAGCAAAACACTAATAAATAAATAAATATTTTGTTATATTCTGTTGAAGTAATGAATACTAACAGTGAATTACTAAAATGTGATTGGTTTATCACGACTGAGATTTCAGACCGTATTCCATATGAAAAGGAATATTGAAACCAGTTTCAAATGACGTCTATTCATTCTATAATTAATTTTATTTTACAAAATATAAATAGTTAAACATAATATTAAGATATGTATTATGGATTTTTAACAAACTGCATTTACGAAATGTATTATGTCCGCCATTGATTTTTCTTGAAATAGAAATTTATCATAACCAGTTTTGTTTATTGCGGAGTTTAATCGTGAATAAATTTACTGTGCCACAGTAGCATTTATCTTCCACATTATTCTCCTGTCCGCATTTAATTGGCCTTGACCCTGACCACGAGTAACACGATAGCACATAATGAAAGACTCGGTACCCCTCCAGATCAGCTATAACATGGGTCATGGATAAAAATGTTTAATAAATATTAAAAGTTAAACTTACACGAATTCGAAGAATATTGCATCCTTTTAAAAGGAAAAGAAACACTAAAACAATCTAATATTGAAACTGCAACCGATAACTTGCATGTCCAGACATAAATGTAAAAAACATACATAATATGTTCGCCACATCATAGTTCTGAAACTTTTAGTATAAATATATTATTTTAAATTTGCTTTTTGAAAAATAACAATGACATCAGTAAAGCTTAACTCTCATACATACTTATATTGCAGAAGGAATGCAACTTGACCCAATTTATCAAATATTTTTTTGATATGGTTTGCGACGGTATATTATCGTGCCCTGAAACGATGTCATGTTGTTAAAGTAAACGTACATCAAACATTATGAAATATAAAAGTACACATTCCATAAACCACATTACAAGGCCGTGTCTAATGATGAAATTTTACAAACAAAACAAAATATATAACAAATTTCCGGAACTTCTATTAACACAGAGATACTTTCAAGAAAACACGACCTGTGACCTCAAACAAACCAGCCGTCATATAAAAAACTTCAACATTATGATTCGACTGTTCATTTGTGTCGCATACAAATTAAAAAATGTCTAATGTTTGTCTCTGTAAGTGGATGAATGTATGTTATTTCATATTAGTTAAATCTGTTGTCAAGTAGCATGGCAAAGCCAGTTAAGTAGGAAAATATTATATTTATTTCTTCAATGAAATAAATATAATAGTTGCTTGTATAGCAGGCATTGTCATGCTACTTGACAGCAATCCGGAATGTGGTATTGCCTTCAACATGGATAATACCCCCACCTTTGGCTCGGGCATTATCAATGCATCGTCCAATACCAATTTTGTGTCGTCACAATACCATGACAATGCCCTTTATATAAGCACATATTGTATAATTCCAAAAACAAATGCAAATATCAAAGTTCTGTTGTATTGTAACAACAAAGAATTTTTAATAATGTTATTTTATATTTTATTTTTATAACATATATATTCATGACATTTCGAGAAAATATTTGCCAGTTGTTTGGTTTTAAATGAATGCATACAGCTGCGTCAAATACTAGCAGTGCATGCCTCTTATTAGTACTCTCTCATGTCTTGCTTGGGAAAGTCCAATCAAGGAAAAGGAAAAACAATCGCACTCACTGTAAAGCAAAACGCTCTAATAAACCGACTGACTGGATAAATTCAAAAAAATAAGGAATAATGTGACGTCACAAGTTAGAATCGCTCGCGAAAAGTACCGCTCCGATTTAGTAAGAAAATTATCTGCTGAGAAATGTTCATCTAAGTCTTGGTGGGTAATTTGCAATAAAATAGCTGGTATTAAACCAGCAAATACTGATATACCCCCCTTATTAGTTGGTGATATATCATTTTTTATTACACTGACAGAGCAAACAGTCTTAACGATTACTTTGCTTTGCAGTCAAAAATAGATGAAACACAAGCTACACTTCCAGACCGATTAAGTCATCAAGAATCTAAATTAGAAAATATTGTTTTAGATGAAAGTGAAGTCGAAGATGTCCTTTCTATTTTAAATATTAACAAAGCCTCTGGACCCGATTCAATAAATCCGCGATTACTAAAGGAGGCTTCGTCTATTTTAAAATATCCTTTGTGTAAACTATACAATATGTAGTTATCTTTGTCTTATTTTCCGAACGAATGGAAGAAGGCAAATGTAGCACCGGTGTTCAAAAGTGGTTCACCGAGTGAAGTAAAAAATTATAGACCTATCTTTTTACTTAGTGTTATATCCAAATGTATGGAGAGATGTGTCTATAAACATGTCCACAATATTTTAACAACAAAACAGTATAATCCCACCCAGTCAGTCGGGATTTACTAGAGGTGATTCTGCCGTAAACCAGCTCATAAGCATGTCCAATGACATTGGGAAACCCTTAGATAATGGGAAATAAATAATGGTCGTATTTTGTGACATAAGTAAGGCATTTGACCGTGTATGGCACAAAGGACTCTTATTCAAACTTCAGAATTATGGTATTGAAAATTTATTACTCTGGTTTAAAAACTATCTTTCAGGGAGGGAACAAAGATTGGTTTAAGCGGTGGTAGTTCTGACTGGACATCTATTAATGAAAGTGCTCCTCAGGGTTCCATTTTAGGGCCTTTATTGTTTCTTTTATTTATTAATGATATTGTAGAAGATATTAATGCTTGTGTTAAGCTTTTTGCAGACGACACTAGCATTTATATAATAGAAGATAGTCCCGAAGTCGCTGCTGACATATTAAATAGGGATCTAGCTAAAATTCATAGCTGGTCAGAAAAGTGGTTAGTACAATTTAACCCACATAAAACTGAAACGATACAGTACTTGAGATTGAAGACGCAACACTTTTATCAATCCGTCAGCGATCCGTCAGCGTCCCAAAATCCGTCACCAATCAGTTATCAATCAGTCAGATCAGTCAAATCGTTCCCAATCCGTCAGATCGTTCCCAATCCGTCCATCCGTCAATTGACGAATATGGAACGATTTGACTGATCTGACGGATTGATTTGGACTGATGGCTCCAATCCGTCCATTCAACTTCCGGTTAGTAAAATTAATATTTCGAAATGTGAAAATTCGTTTCACTCGCAAATATTAGAAGTATAAAAATGTCAACTGTTATGTCCTCATTGATGGATCGTTTATCTAATATTAAGGCTAAAACTGGTCTAAAGTTATTAATAAAAAAAATGGAAATTCCCCCAATCTATTACTAATGCATCTGTGACGAAATATAGACATTACATAGTGTAACAAAATAATTAAAACAAAGTAAATTTAAAAACGCACACACAATGACTTTAAAAAAACATCTTGCGTGCCAAGGCGCACGTCCGTATTTTGAAAGCGCGTCTAGTCTAAATGTATAAATGATAAATGGAAATCCCCCCCCCCCGAAAAAAATCTATCACTAATGCATCTTTGACGGCATATAAACATCACTTAGTGTCATTTTATTAAAAAATAATTAAAAAAAGAAATGAAAAAAAACCACACACACAATAAATTCAAAAAATATTTGACCTCGCATGCCAAGGCGTACATCTCGTATTTGTCTTGGAAAAGTTTTAAAGCGGAAAAAGCGAGAAACACGAAAAACGTGAAGGCGAAATCGTAACATTTTTCCACTTCGCCTTTTCGCGTTAGCATTATATGTATGTTTGAAGTTTGTTTAACACTATTTTTAAAAAATTATATTAGTTTATATAATATGACGTCGAGTGTTTATTGGGAAGAGCTGGAATACCCAACGAAACAGCAAAGTTTCGACAGGAAAACTGGTGCTCTTTGCAAATTTATAGGGATGTGTCGAGCACACCATCTCGCTGTAAGGATCAAACATACAACTTGGTGATCAATAATAGGTTACTGCTGCCTTAACCTCCGAGGTCGTGGTTTTTTTATTGTAAACGCTTAAAAAGATCATTTGTCGTGGTTTGATCAGTTTTTTTTCTTTGCCACAGTTCCTATGAATTCCGGTGTATAATACTGAATAAGATTTACGACAAAAGCGAAAACATCTATTTATATATTTTATTAACTACCCCATAGTGTCACATGAATTTACACAGAATTAAATAAAGAATAAACTTATGTGCCACTGTTCCTAAAAATTCCGCTGTATAATACTGAATAAGATTCACGACAAAAGCGAAAACATCTATTTATATATTTTATTAACTACCCCATAGTGTCACATGAATTTACACAGAATTAAATAAAGAATAAACTTATGTGCCACTGTTCCTAAAAATTCCGCTGTATAATACTTAATAAGATTCACGACAAAAGCGAAAACATCTATTTATATATTTTATTAACTACCCCATAGTGTCACATGAATTTACACAGAATTAAATAAAGAATAAACTTATGTGCCACTGTTCCTAAAAATTCCGCTGTATAATACTGAATAAGATTCACGACAAAAGCGAAAACATCTATTTATATATTTTATTAACTACCCCATAGTGTCACATGAATTTACACAGAATTAAATAAAGAATAAACTTATGTGCCACTGTTCCTAAAAATTCCGCTGTATAATACTGAATAAGATTCACGACAAAAGCGAAAACATCTATTTATATATTTTATTAACTACCCCATAGTGTCACATGAATTTACACAGAATTAAATAAAGAATAAACTTATGTGCCACTGTTCCTAAAAATTCCGCTGTATAATACTGAATAAGATTCACGACAAAAGCGAAAACATCTATTTATATATTTTATTAACTACCCCATAGTGTCACATGAATTTACACAGAATTAAATAAAGAATAAACTTATGTGCCACTGTTCCTAAAAATTCCGCTGTATAATACTGAATAAGATTCACGACAAAAGAGAAAACATCTATTTCTATATTTTATTCACTATATATCTCACTGTGTCACATGAATTTACAGAGAATTAAATCTCAAATAAAGAAGAAGGGGCTTCGTTGGCCGAGTGATCAAGGTAGTTATTCTACTATTGATCACGTGGTCTGTCAGCACAGAGATTGTGGGTTCGATTCTCACTGCAGGCAGGGTGTATTCGACTCCAATCTTAATTGAAAAGGATTTTCCTACCGCAGGTCCGGGGTTTTCTCCGGTAATCCGGCTTCCTCCCCCAATAAAAACACCATTCAAACAAACAAACAAATAAAGAGTAAACTACTGTGCCACAATTCCTAAGAATTCCGGTGTATAATACTGAATAAGATTTACGACAAAAGCGAAAACATCTATCTATATATTTTATTCACTATCTCATTACGTCACATGAATTTACACAGAATTAAATCTCAAATAAAGATTAAACTACTAACAGCGCTTATGAGTTAAAAATGCGAATATGTAAGCGTGATACGAAAATCAATTCTGCTTTCGCATTTTAGCCGTCGCAATTGTTTATTTAACGATTTCTTTTTAAAGTCATTCCACAATTAATGATATATAAGTATAAATGGTTTCCTTTAAATAAGGAAGTACTTGAAATTGGTTGATAGGTTTAACAGAGCTGCCCATCGCATCCTCAGCTGGCGGACATTGGATGTTCTCCCGTTATATATATATATATTTTTTTTTTTTGGGGGGGGGGGGGGGGGGTGGTTCAGGTCATATTAAAATTGCCGCGAACCATAGTGACATGTTTAGAGAGTGTCACGCTCCTTGTACGAAAAAAAGCAAATCTTACTCCCCAACCCATGCCCCATATTTTTCAAAATTGCCCTTTTGTCCATCTTTATCTAATTGATTGAAGGAGCCGAGTGGTGACGTTAGTTCATCAACTATTGATCACGTGGTCTGTCAACACTGAGGTTTCGTGTTCGAATCTCACTGCAGGCAGGGTGCACTCGACTTAATTTTTCCTACTGGAGGACGGGTGTTTTATCCGGGTACTCCGGTTTCCTTCTCAAATAAAAACTGGACGCCATGATATAGCTGAAAAATTGCTGAAAGTGGATTGAACAATATTTAAACAAGCAAACAAATCTAATTGATTTATATTTAACTTATTCTCGTCATGAATAGAGCTGAAATACTCTCGCTGAAAGAAAAGCAAACAATCAATCAATACAATAAGTTATTGTTTAAATTGAATGACACTCTTTTAAAGGCAAGTTTTGAAATGGTTCTGTTTCATCGATATGACACTGTAATGACAATGTTAAGACCTTAACAATTTATAACGTTTTGTTAAAAAAATTACTATTTCGTACTGAAACATGTGTCTATCTGTAACACATTTTTACGCTTAACCTCAGTATTCGCAGACAATTCTCCCCGGCGTTATTGGGGCATAGGTGGCTGATTGGTTAGTCATCTACTAGTTGTCACATGCCTGTCAACAGGTTGCGGATTTTCGAACGACTGCAGATAGGGTGCCCCCGACTCCACTTTAATTGACAAAAGACTGTCGGTTTTTTACCTGTACTCCGGCTTTCTCCCACCCCACCCCCAATAAAAAATGGACGCCATGAAACAAATGGAACAATCCAGCGTAATTGTATGTATACTTTTTTAAACAAATTTTATTGCCTGTCCAATAAAACTTGCGACAAGAATTGCAGTATATTTTACAATACAACTTTTGTTTAGTAAACAATGCGTTTTGATTGACAATGATTGTTTAACAGTTGAACAATTGTTATACACAACAGTTTTATAATTGTATTTAAAATGTTGTAGACAAAATAAAAACACGCAGGCATACATTTAAGTAACTAATAATGATGTCAAAAAGAGGCCACGTTCTTTCCTAAATGTGAAATAAATCTGTTACTAATTGTACTAATTGGGGGAGTCGGGTCGGCTTAATATATGACAAAAAATATACATGTAACAGGTCGCAAAAATCACGAGTCGCGGGAATAAAAAAGAGAATCAATAATGGATTACGAAAAAAAACATTTACCTCTTCGTTACTGATGTGCCTTAAAAAGAAGTTTTTTTAAGGTTTACAGGACTCGGTTCCCACATATGTCCTGCTTTAAAGAAATGTGCTTAATTAGATAATATAAAGAAAAAAAATTTTCTTTAAATATGTTTATTTATTCATTTAGAACGAGACATTGTATTAACAATTCTTTTAAACGCATGTTTTTATTTTATTATAAAAAAGGTATAATAAATGCATATATTATATACAAATGACGCAGAATCCGTTTTATCTTTAAATTATTAATTTATACGAATCCGTCAATAAACTAACCGATTTATGCATATAATTAAATGACGGATTCTGGATCGCACTGATTGGACTGATCGCACTGATCGCTGACGGTTACCAAGGTAATGACGGATTCATAATTTTGGACGGATGTCGTCATCATCAATCAGTCAGCGATCCGTCAGCGTTCCAAAATCCGTCAGCAATCAGTTATCAATCAGTCAAAGTGTTGCGTTTACGGGTGCAAGTACTGTATCTCGTAAATCAGTCAAGCCAATTCATCCACCTATTGTTATGGACGGGCTCAATATTCAAGAAGTCGCTTCATATAAACACTTAGGCATTTATTTTTCAAGTAATGGTTCTTGGCATGACCACATTAATTACATTGTTAAAAAAGGTTATAATAGAGTTAATTTCCTTCGTAGGGTACGATTTGTCCTTGACAGGTATGTCCTGGAGAGAATGTACTTTTCTTATATTAGACCAATTCTGGAATATGGCGATGTGGTATGGCATAACTTTACACAATACTTAGTAAACAAGTTAAAGAGTGTCCAGATAGGCGCTATGCGCATTGTTACGGGAGGGACAAAATTGACGTCTCTAGAAAAACTTTATCAAGAAACGGGTTGGAAAACACTTTCGGCTAGGAGGGAAAAACATCGACTTATTCAATTATATAAGATTATAAACAAGGAATCCCCAAATTATTTATGGGAACTTGTTCCTAGTTCAATTGGTGATCGTCATTTTACTCGCCAAGTCGAAAATATTGTTAATGTTCGTACAAGAACGAACTTCTACTCTGAATATTTTCTGCCTGCCACCATTAACATGTGGAATATTTTGCCATTAGATGTAAGAAGGTCTACCTCGTTAAGAATATTTAAAAATAAATTGGAGACTCGTAGCAAAGTAACCCCAAAATACTATTACGTCGGAACTCGAAAAGGGCAGATTCTACATGCAAGGCTTCGTATGAACAGTAGTTCACTAAATGAACACCTGTTTCTGCGAAACCTTGTGGATTCTCCAAAATGCACATGTGGTCATGTCGAATCAACCTATCATTTTCTTTTTGAATGTTATAAGTACGATCAGCTTCGTTATAGTACCATACATACTCTTAATTTAAACCAACCTGTCGATGTTAACTTATGGGTCAGATTTTCTAACATTAGATGAAAATATTAATGTCTTTAATCTTGTTCAAAAATATATTGTTCAAAGCAAACGCTTTTTTTAAATGCATTTCACTATTCCATCATTTCAATTGTCACATTGACTGTTTCTTTTATTGATTACACTTCCTGACAACATTTACATGTCCTTTTTCTATTTCTATTAATTCTCTAAGCATGCTTATAGTTTTGATATTACATTTTGTCGGAATTGTAAGGAGACGGATTAACAAAAGCTTACATGCTTATTTCCGAATCCTGTATGTTATTCTTTGTATGATGTATTTTGTACATATTATTGAAATTTATATTAATAAATATGTTTAAACTAAGGAAAAGTAAAGACTACAAATACTCGAAAATGTCTGACCGTATTTAATTATTGAATTTATTTCCCATAATGATCAAAGAAGTCATGGTGACTTAAATTAAACTCAATTAAACTTCCGAAGGGATCACATCAACTAAGTTTTAACTTATCCTTGTTTGACTAGCTAAATAGTAAAAAATTAGTGTTTAGATTAGAAAAATTAGCATAATATGTAGGCTGGGAGGTGTAAACTCCGTACGCAGTCTTATTTTACGCACTCTCTTTTTCCATGAAATTAATTCTATGGAAATAATCGGTTCTCAGTTTCCGCCTTCCTATATTGAAATCCGATATACTTAATACTGGGTAAACTTTAAAGATAGAATGGCAGCTCAATCCGTCACCTCAGACATTTATATTTTAAATATCTTAATTAAACATAGAAAATGCAATACATATATATACACATATGACTGTCAAATCACGTGATTGCCTTAGCCAATTAGAATTCTGTATACAAATATGAATTTCAGTACTAATATAAAACCGTATAGCGTTTTTTAGCGGGTGTAAAATTTAGCGGTTTTAGGTAAATTTGATGGTTTTTTTACAAAACCATAGAAAAAAATTGGCGGTCTAGCAATACTTGATAATATGTGTTTGTGTAAACAAGAGGGACTACATAGGAAGGAGAAGGACACAGGCTATATTTCATGTACAAAGACAGTAACTTCATTACGCTTGTCACAGTAGGTTTTGAATATTAAAGATATCAAACTACTGATCGATAGTAAAACTACATTCTTTAATATTTAATGACATACGATAAGAAATATAAAAACTCAAACTGATTTTAAAACATCATCATTCATTACAAAGTGTCTAAAAATACATCTATAGTTAAAATGTCGGGCTGTTTCTTAAACACAAGACAACGGTAATCAAGCTGGTGATGTTCATGTTGACCTAATCTGTGCAAGAGTCTTCATCTAGAATGTCTTTTAAAGTTGCACTGATGTCTGTTCCACGGAACCCATTTCTGACAATTTCAGGATTGTTTTTTATATGTTAGAACATCTTCACAATCCATTTCGCTGATAACGGCTTGAGTCTTGAAAGGAACGAATTGGCAGGCTTAATGATATTTGCTTCATTTTCGCCGTTCTTTTTCTCATTTTCATTTAATTTTTGACAATTTCGTTCGAGAACCGTCCCTCAAAAAGATGCTTTTTAACAGCTTTTTGTACGCTCTCTTCTAACAGCTGTAGCCTGTCCGTGCAACAGGCGGGTACAAACACAGGTTTGATATCTTTTTCAGATAGAAAATCCAGAAAATCTTCACCCATCTGTGCCTTAAAAACATCGAAAATGCATAAAGTTTTCTGACTGCTAGGTAAGCCTGCACGTTTTTTAATGGATCGGATATACGGAAGAATGATGTTTTTCACATAGGCCATTTCAGTGTACGTATTTGCCCAGTGGTTTTCTGAGTGTGTTATATCCAAGTCGGATGAAAAGTTATATACAGGACAGCATTTATCTGTTTTTCCTCCATAAATAATCTGAGGAGGAAGAAATTCCCCTGCAATAAAAACGATTTCATCCTGTTCAAGTGTTTAGTTTTCCAATGTTTTTGAACATATTTTTTTACAAATCTACCAAGTTATAATAGATAATTTTTATGTTGTATATACAGGTAAAATCACGTTGCATACCAATTTCAGAATAGACGAAAATTGTTCTTTAAATTTTCGGACGGTTGAGGCGGAACCGTTTTGCGAATAATATTTCCCTATAGCGCTCGATCTTTTGGGTGTTTAGCACACATATTTCCCATGTTTAGAAGATCATGGGATTTTCACATTTTGTTGCTCGGTAACAGCTAATTGGCCTCTGTTGATGCACTCTGGCCAATTATATCAGAAAGTTTGGACTTTTCTGACGGAATCACGTCTTTCTTCTTGAACAAACTTAGGATACTCATCATTTTGCGCAGATATTGACCAAATTACCCGCAGGATTTATTAAATGTAACCTTTAATCACCCAATCTTAGGTAATGCCAATATTTGACGAATGACCATGTTATTGATTAAATTTACAATACCGATCGTCTACAAAACATTTTACCGGAGTTTCTAAAATTATTAATTTTAGCTGTTTTTATTTTGGCGATTTCAGTTTGACCGCTAAAATAAGTAAAAATGTGCATCCCGCTAAAACAACCCGCTATACGGTGTGTTTAGACACATTTTTATGGTTTTGTATTCTTAATAAACACAAAACTACTTAATTTAATTTCTGGAATGATTAGATTAAATTTTATAATTCTTTTTTATAATACTCATAATTTATCATTCACTAACTGTTAATCTCATAATGTACTTGAACGTATTTGTACTACTTCAATAAACCGATCCCGACTCATTAAATTTTGGGGCATCTTTGTTCAAAGATACCTTGTGGTGCTTTAGTGTTTTGTCTGTCCCCGACTTATTGTCTAATAAATACTCCTCGACATCGTAGATGTTTTTCTGATAAGGTCACTTAAATAAATTAAACCTATGATTGTGTATATTACTGGTTAAGACGAATGGTGACTGAGCTCTATTACGCTTAGAGATCTGCTTTTGAATCTACACGTACCACTCGATGAGGGGAAAATGTATCCCTCCCAAATAGTGTCGTTGCACTATTCTGCAGACAAATTGTCATGAGTCTGCAACTAAATGTGATCCTCTTGGGTATTGTCATTTTTAATATTAATATTTATATGTATATCTTTATTAATGTAAGAATCAACTAGAGAAAGGTTTTGTTCGATGCTGACTTTGATTTGATTGCCGTTGACCAGTTTGAACTGTAGTTGTAGTTGATGAAATAATAGAAAACAGAAATAATTTTGTCGGATGTTTCTGTCTGATCTGGTAGTATATAATGAATATTACTAGTTTGGGGCCAGATAAATATTCTTTATTCTTTATGATTTGAGCGCCTAGTGATTCTTGTTTTGCGTAGAAGTTGCATAACCTTTCTGTCTTCGATGACATTTTTTTCTTAACAATCATATCACTTTATTATTGTATGCTGATAACAATTAGTACAAAGCGTACAGCTTCCGCTATATAGTCCCTTTATATTAATTACTGAACAACTAGGGACTTGTTCAATAAAGATTCTATTATTATATTAGTGTACAAGATACAATGTAGATATATACAAAATGTCCTTTTCTACCAATAACTATTACGTACAGTGGTGCTCCAAAAACAGGTGTGTTTAAATATAACTAAAATTAGATCGAACACGTGTAAAAATTGTGGATACGACATTTTTCCAACATTTTTGTTTATAAATGAGGATTAAGCACTATATTTTAAAAGTAAGCACTGGCCAGTTACAGAGTTTGAACAGATATAACCCTGCACAGATAATTATATAAACTCCAGTTGAAGTATTTATATTACATTGAACAAACATGTGTAAACAGTGAATTATAACATTTAAAAAGGAAAGAATAATAAGTACTTTTCAAATGTTCACATGTTTTGGAGCAACTCTGCTGCTTTGACACATACACACACACACACTATTGTTTGAATTTGTATAAATATTGTACCAGAAAATTTCCTTTTGAAATATTTTTTTTAAATATTTACCGGTTTATTTCTGTCATCTGACACATAGTAATGTTAGCAAAATATTGATTTCCTTGAAAGAACTATCACTTATTTTATATCCTGTAACTAAACTTTTCATACTTAAAACATGTTTTGCATAACCTAGGTCGTACAATAGTTCAAGTATGGCTGTTATGAATTTTTGTACATATAGACATTTCAGAAAGAAGTGTTCATAGTCTTCTTTAATTTTGCATCTATTGCAATAGTGGTTATTCTTAACTTTCCATTGACATAGTAATTCATTATTAGGTAGGATACAGTGTAAAAGCTTCCATTTAAACATTTTGTGACGGTTGTCTGGCAGACATTAGAATATAAATTTCTATGACATTTTATGTGATAATAACTCCAATAAATTTCCAGACTACAATGTTTCCACATTTTTGACGTAAAAAAGCATAACCTGTAATGGTCCATTTAAAAACAAAACGCCTATGCGATCTATTGCTTGACTGACCCTTCACCGATCGACTTCTATCCTTAATTAAATGCTAAGTCTTATAGTTATATGAAACCTGAAATACTTTAGCGCAGGTAGTATCAAAAGTGCAACACAGTATAGGGCTTGACATTACCAGTCGTTTACCAAACTTGGCCCAATTGACGACGGTTTTCCCTTCATCGCGTCAACCAAAATATATTTATGATATATTTATTCTTTTACAGCACCTCACAAAATCATGTTCTAAACTATTTGGAGTTGTTAAGGAGAAAATAATTTTATCAATCCTTCGTCTAAGGAAATGTGCCGATCAAAAATGCATGTCACAGCAATTTGACCCTGATACAAAAAAACAGGCCAGTTAATTATAATTTGTTTTTATACTGAATTGTAACGGAGTCAACTGCTGATAAAACCTTAAACAAAAATATGTTTTCTGACAAAGTACTAATTCTACAGATTGAACAGACTTATATACTTAAGAGTTTATTAACACATTTTTATTATCTATTTCCCAGCTAGCAAAACATAACAAAACAATAACACTTGGTTTTACTTGGAAAAAAACCATGGCTATGGCACAGACACAAGCTTATAAGGCATAAATGATGGACTTAATATTAAACGCCATGAGCCCAATGTGTTATCACATTTAAAACGTCAACAATTGAGTGAATAAATCTGAAGGTATCAAATAATTTAGGAATGACGAACTTGGGAAATGATTGCACGATAAATACAGTAACAGCAAAAACCTAATGATATTTTTCACGGTTAACAGGCAAAACCTAATATTTTCCAGGGTTAACAATTACAAATATTTCATATTTTGTGCAAAAGAAAGTTGAAATATGACTTCCGTTGGGAATACTTGTTAATAAGTGTGTGTTTTTATAAATACAAAAGCCCAATAAATTTCGATGTTCTGTTCCGTCTTAAAATTGATTCCCATAGAGAATCCTTATTTTTGTTTGTTGTTTGGCTTAAATAGTTAAATTTCAAATGATGTCCTTTTAAATTAAGGTAATAACAAAATCCGAATAAAACCGAAAACTCGAGAACCAACAACCAGCAATGATACGGACTTAGTGTACGCATTTAAAAAGAAATGGTAGGTTTAACCAGGTCTAATGGGATGCCAAATATCCCAATTCTTTAAATATAGTGACTGAGTTGGTGTGTTGACGAGAAAGGCTGGGTATCATATACCACTAGTCAGTAATTGCTGTATACAATAACTATCGTAGCGTTTTTTTCTTGTAAACTTGGGATATAAGTCTTTATCGCTGTTTTGCAGTATTTTCCTTTGATCTTTGTGTGCGATATTATTCCATCTCACTCTACTAGCGTGAGATAGGCCCATCTCAGCTCGCTGTCAAGACGTCGTTAAGTAAACACTGTGACGTCACAATGTTACAAAACAGCGATAAACAGATTATTTACGTTTTATGAAACCCGATGCATTTTCTCGTCATCTCATCTCAGGGCTGTCGCCCTTCGATGAGATATGGACGAGAAAACGCGTCTCGTTTCACAAAACGTAAATAATCTATAAATCCTGATGAAAATAAAGACGTTTGCAAAAATCAGTCACATACTAATTGCAAGCTCTTGCATTACCTATCAATTGAGTTTCTTTGCCTGTTTTGAATGTTTTTATCGACGCTTCTAGCAATTTTTAGCTATCTAATTGGTCGAGTTTTTTATTTAGGGACCAAAAAACCTTCGGTAGGAAAACTTATAAACTTGTCTGTTGAGATTGGATTTGAGTACACTCTGCCCACAGTGAGACGCGAACCTCAGTGTGGAAATACCAGGTGATCAATCGTAAACTACCTCAACAACTTGGCCACCGAGGCCCATTTAATCAATTGAGAAAGATTTATATAAATTACAGGATGCAGGAGAAGCTGGAATATAGCTGCATACGTGAGAAAAGATTTACAATGTTGAAATTAAACTCGTTGCATGTTTAATTCCTTTATGAAAATATTGATGACAGTTTAGATAAAAATCTAAATTGTTTATTAAAATTGTCTTGCTCTTTGGAATCCACAAATGATTTATAGGAAAAATTAATTGTTTCTTTTATGTTAGTTTTGCTGTCATTTTACTGCAATACATCGGTCAACTGTATTACAAATCTTTGGAAGAGCACGTAGATGATCCGGTTTTGTACCTTCCTCTGTAAGGATTTTGATGTAATTTTAGAATCCATTATGAAAATGGCAATTATTCCTACTCTTTATCGTCTAAATATTCAGAGAAGTCAGTAGGGGTTATTGTTCGCCAGGATTTCATATTTGTCAAATGTGGTACCTTTGTATTATTGGTAATAAGCTCTTTAATGAGCTTGTCATGAAGCTTGGTAAAAATCTACAAAGCCAAATACATTTAAATTATCTTTCCAATTTGTGGTTTCCTGCTATTAAAATTTGGAAAATGATTCCGATAGCTTGGTCCAGCATAAAGCACGCCAGCGATTTTGGCTTTCTTGAGCCTTTAGTTTTATGAGTTTAAATTCATTCTCTTGGGCTACATACCTTTTCAAAATGTATTCGTTGAGTACCACTGTCTTGCATACGGAAGGGGTGTGCGTACTTTAGGAATTGACACCAAAGTACGAAAGTAAATTATCAAACAATTTAAATAATGAACAATATTCTTCATTTCAGTAAAAACATTTTACACCGTTAAATTAAATTTAAATAACGCTAAGGCATTGAAAAGACTTGTATGTGTTGGGTAATACAAAAGCCGTACTATTTAATAACCATTAGAGAGATTTAACCAGGTATTAAATGACAAGAGTGCACATTCCGTTATGACTTTTACTATGATGTAGTAACCATGTCCACGCTTCTTATAACTATTTGGACCATTTTATCAGGAGAATTCTCAATATAACTTACTAATAATCACATTTTCTGCATAAAAATGTGTTTCGATAGTTTGATAGATGGCCTTCGTATAGCATTTACAAAGAATGTGATGACTGAAGGGCAAAATATCTTCTGCTTGTATCAGTGTATAATTGCAACCCGTTTTGTTGAGGATGGGATCACTTTAATTGGACGTAAAACATGATGGATCTTGATTTGTCAAGCGGACCATGGCCTATAGTTCGTATTGTGTTTGGAGAGTGTCATGCACATGCACTATAACAACCTCCAAGTCCTGTTGTTGGTTTCAAAAACGAAAAGATTCTCTATAGCCGCTTAAAAATGCCAGATTCCTGTTCCCTCCTAATACTCCTTACATTTTAGTGGCAGTCAATTCGTTTTATTGTTTGTTAACTTGTTCCCACCCTGACAATAGCTATAAAATTGCTTGCTAAATGATTAGTTAATCAACCAATCAACCAATCAATAACACATTTAAAAAAAGATGTGTGATATTCTTATTACTAAGACTTGGTAACTATTATTTATAAGGTTCCGTGGCATATAAAAGTATGGAGCATCAGGTAGCGACGAAAGATTAAGTCTTTTGTAACGGAGAAGTTAGCCTTTTTTCAAATTTACACACTAGGTGACAGCATTTGAATAATGAATATAAATTCGGGTAAACGACTATGAAAAAAAATCAATTTTCTAATACCTCCTTAATTATCGAAACATGAAAATACTTGTTAGAAATCATTATACAAAAATAAAAATATTTTATGATGTTGCTCCAGGTAGCTTTGTTCCTTGCTGAAATATTTTTGTTTATGAACCGTAATATGTGCTCACGGGGTCAGATGAACGATTTTCATTATTTAAGTTATTCACCGTCGTCATCGTCGTATGTAACCTTTAAATTCAATCTTCTTTAAAATGACTGGGCTAATTGAAACCAAACATTATTATAATTGTCATTGAATGGTCGTTTATAAAGTGGTTGTTTATGCTGATCGACAATTTAAAACGCCCGTCCACCAGCTTAAAACTTAATTTAGAGCTCTGTGCACAAATCTAATGCCTTCTACTCAGAAATTATATGATTGAAGCCGATCAGAAATCTTAGATGGCTGGCTCCACTGGACCTAATGTAATAGTAGCCATGGACAAATGTTTTAAAAGGAATTTTCTTAATACCATTTACTGATCCTCTACACAGTCTATTTTATTTAAGATCAATCAATCAAAAATTAAAATTGGCCGCTACACCAAGATATTATATGTTATTCCGGTCTTAGACAGGGTATATTAAACAGATATATCATGTCTGGGAGGGGTATTTGTGAAAATACCAGTCGAAAGATGAAATATTTACCGAGCCGTTAGGCGAGGGAAATTTGATTCTCGAGACTGGTATTTTTCACAAATACCCCTCCCAGACATGATTTATCTGCTTAATTACACCGAATATCACGATTTCAAAGAGCGGTGAATACTAGACCACTTGCGTGCTGTTTGTTGACTCTGTACTATCGGAACTTTTCTGGTTTTCAAAATCGATTACTCATGTTACGTTTACTTTGAGGTAAAAGTCAAAACTTTCGAATGAATATTTCCAGCATAATAATATGCGAGGGTTGTTTTTAAGCAAATACCACGGCACAGAGGGTAATTTTTTGCTGAATACCCCGGTGATGACGAAATCGATGCAAAATGAGGAAATTTGCGAAAAATACATTGTCTATTGACCAATCAAAAGCCAGTATTTTTATATGAGGTGTAATTAAATGTCACATTCACGACTTAGGATTTATATTCCATAAGCTGACGGCTCACATCTTAAATTATGAATATTTAACGGGAAAAACAAATACTTAAGAAAGAACTATGTAGCGTAATTTCTTGTGGAAACGCATATTTATTTAAAAAATGCTTTTTATTTATAGTTTTTATTTTAAAAAAATAACACTCGGGAATTGGTAATATTGCGTTATCATTGATAAAATCAAAATATATTTAATAAATACTGTCCCTTGTGGCACCTCATCATTACTTTTATGACTTTTCAATCGATGCCCATTCGGGATTTATAACCAAAGTTTATATAAAAACAAAATATATTTTTGTTGAACATCAAATGAATAAAATTTAAAAAAACATTATTAAATATTAAATAACAGCGCACATTTATCTTCTTTAAATTCAAATCGTCTTCTGTTCAATAAATAACCCAATTGTATCCTTAAACTGGGAATTGTCAACTGGAATACTGTGTTAATAAAAATTTAAGTACGGTCCATTTTCAAAATTGATTCATTGGTTGTTACATATAGCTGCAATACTGCTAGCTGGACTTCAAGAAACAATCAATCTATGTATCAATCATTTACATATAAAGGTTTGTCGCATTCTTTCTAATGATATCAGACACAACACGCGCATATATTGTATTGTGTTTGTTTGTTTAAATGGTTTTCAGCACTTTTTCAGCTATATCGTTGCGTCCAGTTTTTACTGGGGGAGGCAGCCGGAGTACCCGGAGCGTAGCGGTGGGAAAATTGGTTATCCTTGTCACTTAAGATTGGAGTCGAGTACAACCTGCATGCAGTGAGAATCGAACCCGCAATCTCAGTGTTGACAGACCATGAGATCAATATTAGACGAACTACCTTAACCACTCAGTCCGTGTATATTGTAATTGGCATGTTTATAATAATACTTACAAAAACCAAAATTTCCAAATGACGGGTTAAAACTATTATTTGAACCAATGTACTTAACACTTCCTTCAATATCCCTGTCATTTGCACCAATCCAAAATGATCTAAACGAGGTTGCTAATTAAACAATTTAATAATTACATGTTATTTCAAAATATACATGGTTTTATGTACAATACAGACAAATGCATGTCACTCAATTCGTGGTGAGATATGCTACGTCAAAAAGTAATTATTGTATAGATAATTGTGGATTGCACTTTATTATTTAGTAATTAACTTAATTTTATTGTGAAACCTCTTAAGGCATCACATTCTCCCCCTTTTTCTCTTTATCTTGAGATTTATGGATTGTGACTTTCAAACAGAAAGAAATTGACATTCCCACACACTTTTGAGCGAAGAACTTAATATCAAGAAATATGAAACGCTTATTATTATGTGGTCTCAAAATAAACGACCTGGCATATACTTTGTAAGTGGTCATAACATATAGTGTTTTTTAATGAATAATTATACGTTAGAAAAGAGTTCTTTTAAGAATTAAACACTAATACAAAGCACTGATACAACTCTTGAAAGAAGACAGAATACTTTCTCATTCGGTCATAAGCCTTCTGTTTTGGCTACTTTACATTTCAGATAGACACACAAATCTTTTTTCTATAAATTTCCTATGATCCTTCTGCGTATTTTGTGATAACATCATTATGTAGGATTCTACGTTTTGCGGTTCGAGCCGTCCTGGATTTCAGATCGGAGAATATAATAAACAGTAAGACGTCAATTATCTCTAGCATGGCGTAGATCAGAGAATTAATAAAAATATTCTTTTGTCATTCGCATGTTAAGTTTCGATTGAAACATAAAAAAGAACGACATTGAAGAGAATAATATTTTGAAATCTTGTCTATAGGTAGTTCAACAGTTTTGGAGACAAAAAGCATTTTTCCCATACGTTTTTGTCAAACTTTATTCGAGTAGTAGCACCCATATTTGATGGAAGATTTAAATTGTCGCAGATGTCTCATGAGCATTGACAAACGGATTAGATCAAATTAGATTTTCAGTTTCATGACAGAATGCATCTGACACATTTTTATAATACGATCCAACACTGGATGTCCCTAATATAAAGCCCTGATTAGTCATGGTCAGGTATTACGACTTGACAAACCCCCTCCCCCACTACCATATCCGCGTCTACGACACGCTGCCATAAAGACCCCTTTGTAATTTTCGAAACTTAGTAGGTGCTTTGTAGTCCCTACACAAATTGTTTTTTTTCTAACCATACCCAATATTTCATTATTTTTCCATGGCTATGAATAGTTTGCACCTTTTGTCTTTCCAATATATCGAAATGATTATTGTTTGTGTACTCGTTCTTGTCCTGCATGTAGCTAGAATACTGCTAGCTAGTTTCCAAACATTAAATCAATTAATCTACAGCATAACTTACGGAGATTTAATGCAGTTATTATTGACGATAGTTCATCTTGGCTGGTTGGCTCCCATAACGTAGCACCAGAAGTCATGCACATTTGCTGAAATACCAAAAATCGAACAAATCTGGCTGGAATAACAAAATGCAATAGTTTCGCAACATTCTTTTAATTTTCTAACTATATTTGTTTCATTAATATATATACTGATATCATAAATAATTTTTTGCTGCTGCTACAATGAGCTTACACTTATTCGAAATCTACAAAAAATTATGTTGTTATGCACTATAGTCTGATGTCCGAGTTTTCTTCTTTTAATCTGACATCAAAGGGCCCTTACAATGCGCCACCTCGGGCGTGCTGTGCTGCTCTGTGAGAGAACACTTGGAACCCTCCCAGTGTGGTTATATTGGATATGCTGATTCTATACTGAAGACAACAGCTTATAAAATACTTCATGCACTAAACACAACGTATAACAAAAATTACAATTTGAACGGTTGTCTTAACTTTATACTTACATATCTTTCATTTGTAATGCGGTATTTTTTTATTAAAATTATGTTTTGACTTAAATTGTTAATAATCATAGTTTGACTGACACACTTACGTTTGCATTTTCCCAGGAAGCGACCACAGTAACATAACGATAACATTTGTTCTGCACTTTAACATATCCGCTTGGACATGGCACAGGCACACATGCTACTAATAAATAAAGAGATTTATGTGATGTGTAACGTCGGAATTCCTTACATAATCATACCTTAATACAACATGATTTAATGAATGTCAAAGAAATATACAATATATTGGCTTTATTTCTTTGAGAGATTTTTCCTTTATAGAAAATTTAACGTTATCTTGTAGTGGATCCATTCGGTGGTTTAAATCTTTATTTAGAACGTTTGCATCATTAATATTTCTATTTAGAGTCAAACAAACTATTTTATATAGTGTATTGTCGATGCATTCACATGCATGAAAAGAAATCACTAAACGTAGACATTTTAATCATTACTTTGGAGCATATAAAGTTTGCTCTTGTAGTGTAAAACGTTTATAGTTTTCAAATGGATAATATCTTTTGTTTTAATTTCACGTTAATCAAAATGAGTGTAGGTTGTTAGTTGCAAAAGTCGTCATTTGTTTAAAATTTAGTAGTTAAAATGAGAGTTTCTGGTCTGCATGTTTGAAGACGTTTATTCGTTGTATATGTTTGTCCAAATATCTGTGGAAATAGTGAACTAATATCACAATAAGTAAACATGTCCCAGTTAGGCGTGTAAGAAATGCAACTGGAACACATTTGCAATAATCATGCCAGATATAAAATAATTTATCATTCAGCATGCTGGTAAGGGGGAAAAGGCTATTTATAAAAACAAATATAATTCTGTTCGTCATATTTACTAGAATTAATTTATAAGCATATTGCCACGTTAGGTCCGATTTATTTGTATAATTATTTATTTCACAGTTATAGGTGGGTATAAGAAATACTTACGAGTTGTTTGTTCTTGTGTCCTTTGTTCTTGTGTTTGTTCTGGAATCAGCGAAACTATTGCTGGAAGTGATGGGGCTGTTGTTGATAAATTGGAAGACTGCATCATTATAGTTTGTGATGACTGAATCAATATTCCAATTATTATCACAATGGGAAGCAACCATTCAAATCCACTGGAAAGCACTCCTTACATAAATAAATATTTTAATGAATATTTGTAACTATTTGATATAAAATAATCTTTTGTATTTGCTTCCGTTGCAGCACAATATTCCACGTTTTGATCTAACATTTGTGTTACTATTAGGATCCAATAACATAATAACATATCTCCTTACACTTATTCCAAATAATTGCATAAAGAAACCTTTAAGTCACAGTTGTATAATGTTAAATATATTTTCTTGTTTTGTATGGTGATTTAATGTTTCAAATGCAAAATCAAAATTTAATTAAACATGATTATGATCTTATGGATCATAACTTGCTCCCAAACGACCCCCGTTGACACTGGAGTTCAGACATCCATTCACATCAACTTTATCTACCAGGAAACCAAGTTTACTGCAAATCGGAGCATTTTCCAATTTTGTCGGCCATCTTGGATTCAAAATGGCTGCCATAAAAGTCAACATGTGAGTGGTATCGTGCGGTATCACATACTCTACTTATATTCAAATTTTTGTAGAAATCCGTTAACTTTTGGATGTTTAAAGAATATTTTTCGTTTTCAAAATTGCCGCCATTTTAAGATGGCCACCATGATCCAATTCAAATTTTGATGACTACCATTTGATTGTAATCTACCTAAAAACCAAGTTTCATGGGATTCCGATCATTTTTAATTTTTGGCGGCCATCTTGTAATCAAAATACTCTACTTATATACCAATTTTCGTTAAAATCCGTAAACTTTAGGATTTTTAAGGATTTATTTTCATTTTCAAAAAGGCTGCCATTTTTAGATGACCGCCATGATCAAATTCAAATTTTGATGACTAACTTCTGATCGCAACATGGTAATCTACCTAAAAACCAAGTTTCGTGAGATTCTAAGTATTTTGAATTTTTGGCGGCCATCTTGGATTCAAAATGGCGCCATGAAAAGTCAACATGTGCGTCATATCGTGCGGTATAACATATTCTACTTATATTCCACGCTTTATCAAAATCCCTTTACTTTTGGATTTTTTTGAATTTTTTTAACTTTCAAAATGCCCGCCAATTTCAAAATTTTAGAAGCACTTCAAGTCATGACTTATTTTTGGGTGAAGTTTCATACTGATCCAATTTACGGTCTACGAGAAATTGGTTGGACAAAATTTTGGCGGAAAGCGGAAGAAAAAAAAATAATAATAAGAAACGGAGCAAAAACAATATGTCTCCCAAACTTTCCTTTGGGAGCCATAATAAATAGTTTATTGCGAAGTAGTACATAGTAAGACCGACAAATATTCGCCAATAGTTCTTACCGAGCTACAGTGAGGTTTAAATGATATAAATAAGATTTATCACAAAAGCAAATAAAATTGACACAAATATAAACGCTAATTTTTTACTTAAATACACATTCCTCTTAAGCATAAAAAATGTTCATCAAACTGTTTCAGTTTAAAATTTATTTCTTTACCTTGTAATGACGTCTGAATCCTTACTGTGTCGTCACAGCTCTATGATTATTAGAAACATAATGTGTCATCAAAGCTGATGAAGTACGCCATATAAGAATAAATAAATAACTGACACATAAACTCTACGCATGCTTACCTCCTATCTCATCCAGAATTAGTACAACCTCCTGTTGTTGTGGTGGCTGAATTAAGATAATAATAATGTTTGGATTTGTAAATTACAGTAAGTATTTGTGTATTGGCAAAGAACGAAATTGGAACCTTACGTATTGAAATGTATTACGTTACGAATCTAATTAATATCTATGGCTGTGCTACAGTATGTATTTTAATGTATCAGTTCAGTATCTTTATTCTCAATTCTCACACCCCATCTGGCGATGATATACTTTTATGTTTGTTATCATGGTAATATATATATATATATATATCTTTATTTTGATATTATCTTTATTTTGATTTGTCTAACGATACCACGTGGTCATTTTGTATTTCTTTGGGCACATATCATATACCTAAAAATAGAATTTTCAAACGATATTTTGTTCTGCTGCATACCTATACAGCACGTTACTTAAAATAGATTTCACAAATTCCAAAAGTTAAATCGGTATATCACATTATAAAAAATGGTTACAAGAACTTTGGTTCTATTTGGGTAAATTTCATGTATAAAAAGGGGTCTGTTGTATTTTGTGATGTGGAATACTTGTCATAGAACAATTATACATTTATTATGTATGTAGACTCGTAATCATATTACATTTTTAAAATCTGTAAAACAAATGGTGTGCACACAAAAAATGAAATATTGTTCAAAAATCATGAAAATAGGTGATATTAATAATATAGCAATTATAGCTAAAGATTCGGCCAATACGAGAATATATCGACCAACAGATGAATATCGACCTCGGACTGCGTCCTCAGTCGATATGCAAATCTGTTTGGTCGAAATATTGTCGAATCGACCTTATACCAAAGGTATACTTGTATAATATATATAAGTAAACAAAGATTGGACAATACATGGTATCAAAACGCAAATAAATAAATAAATATTTTATTATATTCTGTTGAAGTAATGAATACAGTGAATTCCTAAAATGTGATTGGTTAATCACGAATGGGGAAAGAAAATATTAATACCAAATTCAAAATGATTGTCTTATTTATTTGTTTTACATAATATAAGTAGTAATATCGATTTTTAGAACATGCATTTTACGTAATCTGACATCTTCGGTGGCGATTTTTCTTGAATTCAACAAGAGAGATAACAATTAATTTATAGTGTCCTAAATGGCAACAAAAGAATATGAATCGCAATTCGAAAGTGAAATTTATCAAAAGGTGTTGTTAGAAATAAAACGTCGTCGAAAATAAACAGGTTATAAAACATGTTATTATATAAAAGTTTCGTTGGAATTAAACTGTGAAAATTTATCGGTTCAACTAATTGAAATATGACACCAACATTTTCCATTTTCGTTTTGATATACAATACAAATGAAAGTATTTGTAAAAGTGTGTATTGGCCAGTAAAACATAACTCATGAAACAGGTCAGGTGATTAACAACTGTTATAAACCTGACGTGGAGCAACCATTAATGATTCTCCTAAGAGCCACCACACACCAAGTAACTGGATTGTATTAGTATTGGAGGGGAACATTTGAGGAGCATCCACTAAATGGAGAGTGAAACACAAGTGAAAGAAACAGGCTTGGGCGGTGGGAAAAAAGGAAATTTCTCCCGCCTAAATTTCTTCCTAACCATAACCATAGCCATAGCTGACTGAGGCCGAGTCGAGAGTAAAGAATCACTTTCAATCCAAAACCTTACTACGTTTCGAAGAATGATTTAAATTAGTAGATCTCGTGACTTCTCGTGTGATGTCGCTTAGAATAAATGATTATCCTAAGAGCCACCACACTCCAAGTTACTGGATTGTATTAGTATTGGAGGTGAAAATTTGATACCCTTTGTTATTTGAAAATCAGTAAAACAGTCGTTCTCACCACAATAAACCCCAACACTGAAAACTCACCAAAACTTATTTTAAAACTATTTAAGGGAACAACCAATATTATTCGAATCTCATAAATGAAATAAACATGCATTGTGAAACGTTTTAGATTCTCAACTTGCAGTTACAGCGTTACTAATGAGTTTTTGCAATATAATAAGATGAAATGTAAACCATCATTTGACATAAGTTACAGAATCACTCGAAACTACTTCAATAAGAACTAGTCACCTCACATGGAATTAAGATCTATTTATCAAAAGGTTCCAACTGATGTCCAATAAAAACAAATAGCTACGCCATCAATTCACCGCCATGTAAGAAAATCGTAATCCCCAAAACTCTACAAATAAAGTCCCTATTCAGTATATTAATTCCACAGTCATGCACATTTTTCTTAATGTACCAGCGGACAGACGCCAAGTAATAACCATGATGTTGAAACGCATATCTCCATATATAAAATAAAACTAAAATAATGTACAAAACTTTATTTTTACAAGCGTACAATGGAAATAACAAATTTCAACATTTCTGGTCCTGTTTACAACATTGAAAGAAATCTAGTAGATCATGAAACTCTGATGGCAGTATACATGTACTTGTATCCCCCAATCCTTCATAAATGTGTCTTGTATTTTGAGGATTTCGAGCAACCTCTTTAAATAATGACCCAACTGTGTTACCCACAAACTTATTCACCCTCGAATATCTTTCGTAGCTTTTACCGGAAAACCAACCTACATGACTCATAATCTCTTCACTTGCCCGAAAGCCTGAGACAGCTAAAGTGATGGGGCATCCAACCCTAAGTGAATGGAGGGTTTCACCTTCATCAATATTTAAAGTTTTAAGATAAAAAGATAAAACTTGAGCCTTCCAAACATGGTAGAGTGAAAAACTGGCGATTCCAAAACACGTTTTTGTTATTCCTGTCCAAAATTCTAAAGAGATATCCAACAGAGAGATCCACCCCTATTTCTTTTGCACCAGATACGTATTTATCAAGACCAAAAACTGGACAAAAAGAATGATTTTCCATTCTCATAATACGAAATTCATTCACCTTACCGTTTCCCAAGGTTTTTCCAACAGTGTGCGTTACAACTAAACCAGAGTTATTCTGCAAACATTTATACTCCTGAGACAAAGACTGACCTTAATCCGAAGCACTATCATCGCCAAAAAATTGAAGTTTGAAGAAGGCCTGGTCCCTTAGACAAATTAATTTGTTAGCTAAACTGTCAGCTTTAACGATCAGAGTATCAATGTGGAGTGCAATTTTATACAACTTATCATAAAACAAAGGTTTAGCCTGTTTAACAGCACTAACGTATTTTGCAACTTTGGCACTACAAGCTGGATTTCCGAAAGAAAGGTCATCATACCATTTATCTCCCCTTCCATAACTCTGAAAAATTGACTTAAGTTGACTAACAATCGTTTGAACAGTTACGGTTCCTGATGCAAACGTAACGGACATTCGCAGTTCTGCGAGCTTAGCGTAGCCAAATTTGGACAATTTCTTTCGAGGACCGTATTCTTGCCCATTCCATCTTTGAAAACTAGAAATTTTCTTACATCATCTGGACCAGTTGTACAAATTGATTTAGAATAATAAAAACGAAACATAGAAAATCTTTTTCTAATGCAGATTTCTTACTGCAGTAAGGGGTTTCTTCAACCAAATTATCCAAATATCTTAAGCGTTTATCTATCACATAATCAAACATTCCTAAAAATTGTGTAGAAGCTTATATCCACAAGACTGACGAAAATTCGAAACTTCGTCATATGATATGCACAAGATTGACAGGGAACTGCTGGTTTCTAAACTCGGGGGATTCCATAAGTAACCTCAAATTAGAGAATTTAACCGACATGCAAAAAGGTTGAAGTTCAACTTATATGACCAAAAACCATTTTTAGAAGGAGATTCAACAACCCCAATATCCCCAGCATTCCCAAGGACTACGAAATCTTTTACAAATGACCACATCTTGGGTCACCAAGGGGGCAAAACACTGAATTCAGGGAACACAAAAGTGCACATCTTAGGTTTCTGTTCAAGCAGCAACTGCAAAACTGGAGATATGAGACAGAAAGGGGGGTATACATAGGGATTACCCTCAGAAGAAAACTCTTGTGCAAACACGTTCATTGGCGACAAAGACGGACAGTGGTAAGGTGTAAAAATGCTTTAATGAAGATCCCTTTATGTCACGCATAATATTTAAATCAAGGACCATAAGATCAATGGAATGGGGACCAAATTTGTCCTGTAAAATTTCCCACGACTTTACAGATAACCTACATTATTGAAGACTCAAAAACCTAGAGCCCAAATCTGCTGGATTCAAATCAGTAGGTATGTAATGCAAAGCAAATCTTTATTCCGTTTTTGGCAAACAACAAAAATAGACTTCATAATATCATTTAATTCACTGCATCTTACACCTTCCCTTTCCCACGACGCAACAACAGCCTGATTGTCGACCAATGCATCTATCCTATGATTATCAATTCTATTGACTAAAGACAAAAGGGTTTTATACCATGCGTCCGCTTCTTTCAACTAGATAGATCATGAAATCGCCAAGCTTACTCTCTTGATCAACGACTGCAGCCCAACGAAAAACAGAAGCATCGGTAGCTATTAAAATCTGCATATGTTTTTCATTTCACCAGGGGATAAAACCTTCCCAAATATCAAGGAACTCCCAATGTGCAATTTCTTCTCTTAATTTCCTTTCAACCTGTATCATTCTTCTATTTTTGTCGCCCTTCCAATTGCTAAATTAGCTTCACGAGTGTACAACTTAGCTACCGGCACAGCTAACATGAATGAGATGCATTTGCCTGTAAAACGTTGAAGACATCTGAAAGAAATCGATTTCCTTGTAAGATAGTATTCCTAATTTCTGCAAATGATTTCTTCTTTTTATCTGGTAGGACAAAAGCCTGACGAATTGAATCTATTAGCATACAAAGAAAGATAAGGACTTGACAAGGTTCAAATAGTGATTTTTCGAGACCAATAAAATAGCCCAATCTAACAAGTACCTCACATACTATGTAAAGAGATCTGTATGCCCTTGCTATAGAAGATTCATAACATGAAGAATAAGCCTTTCATCTATATATTGTAGACAAGGAACTCCAAGTTTCCTACAATAGCCAGATGCAGCCAGTCCCGTAGTGTGATAAATATGAACCCAAAAGGAATTGTATTCCATACAAATTACCACTCCTCAAAAATATATTATGGTACCCAGATTTGTTATCTACAGACGTTACGAAGGAATCCTTTTCAACTAACCTTGGTACCTCTTTTAAAGTATCAAGCATAAAAGGCTTGTCTACAATCCAAAGGTTCAAAAATCTCTCGTCATAACATAAACGAGGTCTAGATTCTTCTATTGTAAGGGGCATAACAAGGTGTGGAGGATCGACTGTACCTACTCTCCCCCAGACAGACATAGAGCCATTATTTACTCTGTCAAGTAAAGTGTTTTAAATAAACTCAACATGGCCTTGACAAATAAGAGCATTTGGGAAATGCATAGAGGGAGGTTTGTCTGAATCAAAAGACCGCCCTTTAAAATTACCTCGGAAATATCTAAAAAAAGTTATCAACATTCACTCCCTTTTCTAACCAATCTAAGACTTCTTCATTAGCGCCTAAAACTTTCCACATATCGACATGTGCTTGTGTAAATTGCCTGCCGTAAAAAACTGTGGGTTTCTAAATGGTAATTGTTCCAAATCAAAATCAATATCTTTAGAAACATTCTCTGCATTGAGAAACCGAAATGGAGGCTGCAGAATTTCTCTGTAGTGTACAAAAATTTCATCACTTGCGTTCGCTTAATGGTCGGAGGATCAAAAGAAATATTCAACTCCCATTGAGGAATATCCGTTTTACATTCAAATCCTTTACAGAAAAGTAAATTATATTACAAAGAAAAATACAGAGAAAAGTTCTCCAACCTCCATTCCTCGTGACATAAGCCACTAAGAATTAGATACCTTGGAATGGAAATTAGAATACTATTTTACCTCAAAACTTTTGAAAATAACGTAGTAATTTAAATATATACTAATACTGAATAAATACAGGACTAGAAATATAAGAACACATGTCTAGAAAAATCTACGTACTTATTCTTTTTTTAATTTTGGGCAAGCATTTACATGATGACCGTTTTCTTCGCAATAAAAACATGCACACAAACCAACAGATTTCCGGGAAAACCTAGGCCGATACCCCTGCGGCTGAAAAGACTGACCATTAAGCGGGTACCCTTGAAATAGACTAGGTTGCAGAGTCGAACAATTGAAATAAGGCAAACCAACAGGAGCACTAAACAGATAAGGAGGACAAGGATAGGGAAAACATTGCTGATCTAACAGCCCAACCCCAGGGTTGTTAACTTTGCCATCGGTTTTCACATCTTCCTTGCTTTCACGTTTACATGAGGATTTTTGCCAATCAGCAATAGTCGCCGAAATTTTTTTATCCTCCGACGACCCCAAAAGCTATAAACATTACCCCGATATATCATCATGCGTTTCAAATTGTTTACACGCCTGTAAGGCTTTACTATAAAAGTCAGTTTCAGGATGATTAGCTTTAAGTGCACTCTCAACTAATACTTCCATGGCGGCAATAAGGACACTAGCAAGCGTCAGCTTGGGTCTTCCTGCCATTGCTCGGACGTTTTTAATGCCTCTCCTACTTTTTCAATATTTTGATGGGTTTTCATACAATCCAAATTATTTCCATTTTTTAAAGTCTCCCTTCGAGATCTAAACTACTAAGATTACATGCAGACGTTATGCTACTAACCGAAACTGGGTTACTGCTGAGTTACTGCTGCGGCGGAGACTGGCCCTGATCTTCCCGAGTTAGATGTCGAAGGGCCTACAAAATGATACAATATAAATTACTAAATACTATTACTCAGTAAAACTATACACAGCACATACATCTTCAAAACATTCACAACATACGTGAGACGAACAACATATTCGTGTATACGAAACAAATATACAAGTCGGAATGACGGATATTCTGAACTACCAAAGTATAACTGGAACGTAATAAGTCTCGCGATGATCCCAATATTATTTAACAAAATTGTCGAGCTTAAAATATACCACACTAAAACCATTTCAAAAATTCGATCATGATACCTTACATTATACCGTCAAAATTTTATAACAAGACATTTCCAAAAGAGGTAAACAAAATTATCGAACGGTCATAATCAGGTAAAAAATGCCCCAAAATATATAATCAGTCCTGACTCGACACAAACATCTCAAGCGCTTTTCAAAAGAACTATAAATTAAACCCACACAAAAGACATTCTTACACTTATGACTAAAATGTATATTATAAACGTGAAAAACGTTTTCACTTAACACAAAATTATAGACTTACCTTGCTCTGCAGCACCCAAAGCCGATCCTTTCAGTCCTCCTATTAAATTAGCCATCAAAATGGCTTTGTGCATCAGCTGTTGAGCATTTTCCAGAGTTATTTGTTTGTCCGCAAGAGCAATCACGTCCTCTAATGCCTCTCCCGTCACCTTTTTGAATTCCACTGTTAGTTCCTTTAAAAAATAGTTTTCCAAGGCATGATCTTTCTTTAATCTTGCAAGGTTTCTCGTGGCGACATGAGTTTCCAGAGACTTGAAGTCTATAATCAAAGGTAGTAAACCTTTTCCCACTGAAGTATGTTTGGGTTTCATGATTAAGTGAGCTTCTGCCATCTACAAAATCAAAATGACATCTAAGCAAGATTTATTCACATACACACAATAGCAAAATATAAAACTTTTAACGAGTCATTTAAATCAATAACTATGTAAGAGAAGCCCTCAGTAAACCGGTTTTCTAAAATAATTCAAAAGGTCGATTACAGGTAACCATATATGAACGAAAACTAGCGACAGGCATGAAATAAAAGGACCTGTTGAAAATACAAAACTGACACTAATAAAATTGACGTCCATTCCAACCACATGTATCTAAAATAAATTGTCATAAGTTGCTTCAAGTAAACCCTATCCGCATTAACAGCGGACATCCAGTTCTGTAATTCGAAAATTAAAAATAAATAACGAACGACACCATCCATACTACACATTTCTTGAAAAACAAATTTAAATTACTTTAACGAACGGACGACACAATCCGCAAAACCAGAATAAAATTTTTTTTCCAACGAACGACCATCCGTACTTCAAAATTTAAGAAATTGCCGACAAACGACACCATTCGTATTACAAAAAATTATTTATTCTGAACGGACGACACCATCTGTACTTCAATATTAATTAATTACCAAACGGACACCATGCTCGTACTAAAAATTTACAAATTACCAACGGACGACATCATCGTACTTCAATATAAAAAACTAACCAAACGGACACCATGCCCGTACTAAAATTTTTTCCAAATTACCAACGGACGACACCATCCGTACTTTAAAATAAAAAGTTAACCAAACGGACACCATGTCTGTACTCAAAGGTTGTCCAAAAAGACGACAACGTCCTTAGAAACATGCAAATAAGAAAGTAAAATATATACTTACATTAAAAGGAATGGGTAATTACTGAAGTCGTTTAATAGAAAGCAACGAGTTGCACGTGGTCAAAATGTGCCGCGAAAAGGAGAGGACAGGAGAGCGTCTGTCCTCGCCGACTGCGTTTCGAAGAATGAATTAAATTAGCAGATCTCGTCACTTCTCGTGTGATGTCGCTTAGGATATATCAATATATTAACAGGTACTCTTATGCTGACATTGATATTTGACCCGATTTGTTATGATTGGCTGCCGGATAATTCAATGCGAACTAATTGACTACAAAATAATTAAGTCCGTCGACTTACTATATTCATAGGCGGTGGTCATTTTACTCTTAAATAAGAGAAAAGATAGCTTTAATTATTCATCTTCAGAATATCTAGTTTTAAACAATCGATTTATTACCACGACCTGTGCAGTCCGTCAAGATATTCTGTAAATGAAATTATTTTAGACACTTCTTGAGAAGGACGTTTAGACAGTAAAATTGAACTATTGCGGACTTTGGTTTTATCCGGAGTAAAGTTAACTGCGCCGCAATGTTTATCTCCTGTCCGCCATATTTATCTCCTATACGTATTTACTGGCTTTGACCGTGATCTCGAGTAACATTACAGATGCCAAATAAGGAATGACCTGTTACCCTTTCATATGAACAATAATATGGGTCATCGATAAACATGTTTGCTAGTTTTACCAGCTATTAACAATTAACTACAAAGAATTCAAAGAATCCTATATAAAAAGAAAACAAAGAAGAAAATTATCTACTGTTGAAACTGTTACCTATTAAATACATGTAAAAATAGCATACCTGATATGTTCGAAACATCTGACAGTATATGAAGACTCAAGAACTTTTTTTCTGACGTATCTGTTTTGATTTCAAATTTGATGTAGAAAACGAACATTAATAGAATATTATTTGATATTGAATACTATTTATAATCATTATAGGTCTCATGATGCCCTTATATTGCAGATGGAAGTTTACTTGACACCAATTAATCAAATATTTTTTGGTGTTTGGTTTGCGAGGAGTACATACCCTTAAACGACATAATCTTGTTAAAGTCAACGTACATCAAACATTCTGAAATATAAAATTAAGCACTTCAAGAAAACGCATGTATTGCAGAAGGAAGTTTACTTGACATCAATTAATCAAATATTTTTTGGTATTTGGTTAGCGAATGGTACCCTGAAACGGTATAAGCTTGTTAAAGTCAACGTTCATCAAACATTCTGAAATATAAAATTAAGCAATTTACGAAAACTCCTATATTGCAGATGGAAAGTTGCTTGACATCAATTTATCAAATATTTTTGTAAGATTTGTTTGCGAATGGTATATTATCGTACCCTGAAACGGTATAATCTTGTTAAAGTTAAACGTACATCAAACATTATGAAATATAAAATTACACAATCCAAGACAAAACATTAACAAGGAAGTTTGTAAAGATGAAATTTACAAACACACCAAAAACTCTAACAAATTTCATGAGCAAATGGTTATTTTCAAGATAAATGTAATATAAGTTGGCGAGAATTGATAACGAATTTCATCTATTTGTACTTCAACTGTTAATTAGAAAACACGACTACTTATCAAACAAATATGCCGTGAACTAAACAAATCAACATCTTGATTCGACAGTTCATTGATGCTGATGCCGCATACACATTCAAAACTTGTATGTTTGTCTCTATAAGCTGATGATTTAATAAATTAAAAATTTTAAATTAATTATAAATTTCATTGTTTGAACAAATTGGTTATTTTTAGATTGTAACAATAAAGCATTTCTAATTATAGAAAATATATACCTGAAATTTCGAGAAAATAAGTGCCAATCGTTTGGTTTTAAATGAGTTCGTGCAGCCAGAAAAGTTTAGCAGTGCAGGCCTTTATTTTAATTTTCTCTTAATACTATTTCATGTTCTGGGAAAGTCTAATACGGGAAAAGTCAACACCTCCCATAACTCGAAAGATAAATTAAGTCACGGTAACGCCCATAACTCAATTAAACTTCCGAAGTGATCACATCAACTAAGTTATAACTAATCGTTGTTTGAATAGCTAAATAGTCAAAATTAGTGTGTAGTCTAAAAATACTGTACATGCAAATAAAAAAAATCAGCATACTCTTAATGGTGTGAGGTGTAAACTCCATACCCAGTTTAATTGACGCACTCTCTTTTTTATGCGATCTATCTATGTATTTACAATAACTTGCATATTATATATTTTAATAACTTAATAAGCCCAGTTGAATTTTAAAACAGATATTTAGATAAAAATATCCTATGGAGCTTATACAGTTTCCACATTATTTTACTAAACCCTAAACCCACTAAAGGCTAAATTAAGTTGGTTCTAATTTGTTTCTTTAAAACCAATCATAATGTTTTGAGATGAAAAAATATAACTGCTGGAATAACACGGTGAAGATTCTCGTGTTATTTAAGCTGCATTATCAGGGCATAATACGGAAACATCATATAAAAAATATAGTTGGTGTCGTTTTTTTCAAAAAGTACCATGGACTCATTTTGAATGCATAATCGAACTATTTATGTTGGACCATGGACTCATTTTGAATGCATAATCGAACTATTTATGTTGGATTATCTGTGGTCGCATTATGTATTACTGTAATTGAAGTAGAAGTAAAGTAAAAGTTCACATTAAAAGAATTCAGAATAATTGATATCCTATATATAAAATGGAAAAAACAGTCAAACAATGATAATTTAAAGCCTATATTGCAGATGGAGAGTTACTTGACATCAATTTATCAAAAAATTTTGTGAGTTTGGTTCGTTAATCTTGTTGAAGTTAAACTTACATCAAACATTAATCGTTTGCCAATCGTTTGCTTTTAAATGAGTTCATGCAGCCACAAAAGTTAAGCAGTGCAAGTCTTTAATTTAATTCCCGTCTAATACTTTTCTTGCTCTGGGAGGATAAAATATAACTGCTGGAATAACACTGTAAAGATTCTCGCGTTATTCAAACTCTTTCTTTCTTTGGGGGTTAACATGACATAACACAGAAACATCGGATAAGAGATATCAATGGTGTCGTTTTTTTCGAAAAGAACCACGGCCCAAGACAAGAATAAGTCAGCTCAATCCATCATCTCATTCATTCATATTAGATATCTAAATTAAATATTCCAATTAATCGGCTTCTTGCCTGATTATTGTGAATATAACATCACTTTGGACACAAAAATGCTTGAGTAAGTATTCGTGAGAACATAATCGAATTATTAATTTTGGATTATCTGTGGTCGCATTATGTATTACTGCATTGATGTTGAAGTAAAGTAGATGTTCATATAAAAAGTATTCAAAATAATTATATCCTATATATAAAATAGAAAAAAATATAAAACAATGGCAAATGCAATATATAGAGACATTTTTATGGGTTTGTATTCCCATTATACACAAAATTATTTCCTTTTACTTTCTGGAATGGTTAGGTTTGATTTTATAATTATTTTTAAACAATAGTTATCATAACATATCTTTCAACAACGTTTTCCGTACAAAATGGAAAACTTGATGATTATCTCATGATATGTTTCCACGAATATGCATAATTTCACTAAAGGTAAACTGACCCAATTTCATCCAATAATTTTGGTGCACTGCCTTGTGGCAGTATAATCTTGTTAACTTCAAAGTTATCAGATAATGCCGAAAGAACAAAGTAAACATTTAAATATAAAATTGTAAAACCGTGACTAACAAAATAATAAACAAACAAAAAGCAATAACAAGTGCTACATCCCACAAATAATCTAATGAAGTGTCGCGACGTTGTCACCATAATGGATCCTAAAAAAACTTCGAGGGAAAAAAACTGCACACTAAATGCATCAGAACAACTCGACTTATTAATTTACATTGGCGGATTAAAAGTTAATGGTAATATAATATAAAAATAAAATGTATTTAAGCAAATATTTCAAGTCCTTAGTGTGTTTTCATATTTTGTATTCCATTTTTAATAACTAAGAGCATCTTACATAATTTTACTCTACAATTCTTGTAATTTATACATCATACTAAGGTTATATAATTTACTTGGCCAGGTGCGCATTTCCACTCATTAATAATCATCAGTGGCGCTCAAACCCACACTATATTGAAAAGCCGAATTATTTAGATGTTGTAGAGATTTTGCCATAAAAAATCAAAATCTAGCTAATGTAACCTATGCCATGCAAATACAAAAACCGGGGCAGTAAATTTAGATTATGACTGTATCACTGAAATAATCAATGATTTTCTTGTCAGCACTGAGGTGTGACTACTGTGCTCGTGATACCCTCTGGGACTAACAGTCCACCAGCAGAAGTATAAACCGAGTAGTTGCAAATAAAATGTCATCAAAGATACCGAGGTTATAATTTACTATACGAGACGCTGGTAAATACGAAGAAATTTCGTCACACGAATTGAAGCATATTTCTATATGTTGTCTACACACGGCTACAAACGTAAGGCGACAGTACAGATCTTAATAAAGATAATTTTTGCAAAGGACAACATACTCGCTCGATTTCAATCGTTAATGTACCACAAGCCTAGAGGAATTTGTAACTGACTTAAAAGATTTATATTAATGTTAAAACCTCATACAGTTTGATACACGTGTAACATGTGAAGGCAACATGTATTTTGTTTTTAGATTTTATTGCACCAATGATCATTCTAGTTTTATTAATAACGACTGGTTTATTATTCCTCTACAGATATCGCTGAAGGTTTGAACTCAATCTTTCAGTCCGTCACACACATGTTTTAAGACAATTCTTCTCAACAAACAAAAACGACAAAGACAAAAATCTTTATTGTAGTCGGTACATATAACCAACACACTCTGTGGAGCTTTTAAAACCGACATACATACATAGACAAGAATAGAAAAACAATATTAATTTTTTTTTTTAATGTGTTGGGGTGCCAAGATCGCCATGGATAGTAGTGCATACCACTCAGGACATTAAAATGTACCTACACATCAAATTTAATTAAAATCGGACAACGTTTAATATTTGGCGTTTTTGACGGCCTTTTGAAACGCACGGTCGAAAAACAATTCCAAATGTGCATTTTCACTCGGGACACTTAAATCTACCTCTACACCAAATTCTGTTGCAATAGGAGCACATTAAATTTCATCCAAATTGGATAATGTTGAAAATTATACACGTTTTTTTCCGCCATTTTGAAAAGCGCTGTCGCAAAAAAAACTTTCAAAGGTATCGTTTTACTCGAAATACTAAAGTCTACCTCAATACCAAGTTTCGCTGAACTCGGACCACGCGAAAATTTTTGCCATTTTTGGGTGGGTGTCGTCAAGTGGCGGGCATTATAAAAAAACTGACTATTGACTGCACCCCTCAATATGTCGATCTACATCTGTAACAAGTTTCATTTTATTATATTAAGGCGTCTCTGAGAAATGTTTCGTGCAAATCGGTTAACTTTTTAAAATTTTTCCAATTTTCGGTGGCGGCCATTTTGAAAATGGCGGCCATCTTGAAATTTTTTGATAGGTTTGAGGTCGCCTTATGCTATTCTATATATATACCAAGTTTCGTGCAAATCGGTTAACTTTTTCACATTTTTCCAATTTTCGTTGACGGCCATTTTGAAATTTTTTTTTCACCTATCAAGTCCACTCTGATTTTGTCAAATAAGTCCAAATTTCGTCGAAATCTGTCCAGTAGTTCCCGAGATAATTTTTTGCTACCCTAATGTGATGGCGGCCATTTTGAAAATGGTGGCCATCTTGAAATTTCGGAATACCTTGTGCACACCAATAACCTATCTACCATAATACAAAGTTTCGTACAAATCCGTTGAGGCGTTTCCTAGAAAAGTACCGAGACAAGTTCATGAGGCAGACAAAGAAGAAAATAATAATAATAATAATAAGAAACAGAGTAAAAACAATATGTCTCCAAACTTCGTTTGAGAGTTTCGTGCAAATCGGGTAACTTTTTCAAATTTTTCCATTTTTTTGTGGCGGCCATTTTGAAAATGGTAGCCGTCTTGAATTTTTTTGGATAGATTTGAGGTCGCCTTATGCTATTCTATATATATGTCCCAAGTTTCGTGCAAATCGATTAACTTTTTCTCAAATTTTTGCAATTTTCGGTGGAGGCCATTTTGAAAATGGCGGCCATCTTGAAATTTTTTTGATATGTTTGGGGTCGCCTTATGCTATTCTATATATATACCAAGTCGACATGTGCGTCATATACTTCGGTGTAACATACTCTACTTATATACCAATTTTTATTAAAATCCGTTAACTTTTGGATTTTTAAGGATTTTTTTTTATTTTCAAAATGGCCGCCATTTTCAAATTCAAATTTTGATGACTAACATCTGATCGCAACATGGTAATCTACCTAAAAACCAAGTTTAGTGAGATGTCGAGCAGTTTGAATTTTTTGGCGGCCATCTTGGATTCAAAAAAAGTCAACATGTGCGTCATATGGTGCGGTATAGCATTCCAATTTTCATCGAAATTCGTTAACTTTTTTTAAGGATTTTTTCATTTTCAAAACGACCGCCATTTCAATATGGCTGCCAATTGAAACATTTTGAACCTGAAAGGCACCACTTCACATTATGACCTATTTTTGTGTGAAGTTTCATGTCGATCCAATTTACGGTCTCCGAGAAAACAGTAGGACAAAACTCTGGCGGAAAGTGGAAGATAAAAAATAATAAGAAACGGAGCAAAAACAATATGTCTCCCAAACTTTCGTTTGGAAGCAATAATTAAAAATAATGTTTTGGGATGTCAACACAGAAGTCGCCCAAATCCCCATGGATAGTATTGCGTTCCACTCAAGACATTAAAATGTACCTACACATCAAATTTCATTAAAATCGGAACACATTTCAAATTTGACGCGTTTTTTACTATTGACTTTACCCCTCAATATGTCGATCTACAACTGTGCCAAGTTTCATTTTATTAAATTAAGGCGTCTCTGAGAAATGTGTCGGACAAGTTCACGATCTAGAAAAGTGGAAACCGAAATAATAATAATAATAATAATAATAATAATAATAATAATAATAATAATAATAATAATAATAATAATAATAATAATAATATAATAATAATAATAATAATATCAACAATTAAACATGATTATGATCTTATGGATCATGACTGGCTCCCAAACGCCCCCGTGGACACTCGAGTTCAGCCATCCATTCACAGCAACTTCATCAACCAGCAAATCGGAGCATTTTTCAATTTGTCAGCCATCTTGGATTCAAAGTGGCCGCCATAGAAAGTCGACATGTGCGGCATATGGTGCAGTATAACATACTCTACTTATATTCCAATTTTCTTCAAAATCCGTTAATATTTGGATTTTTAAGGATTTATTTTCATTTTCAAAATGGCTGCCATTTTAAGATGGCCGCCATGATCACATTCAAATTTTGATGATTAACATCTGATCGCAACTTGGTAATCTAACTAAAAACCAAGTTTCGTGCGACTCCAGGCATTTAGAATTTTTGGCGGCCATATTAGATTCAAAATGGCTGCCAAAGAAAGTCAACATGTGCGTCATATGGTGTGTAGAACATACTCTATCTATATTCCGATTTTGATCGAAATCCGTTAACTTTTGGATTTTAAAGGATTTTTTCATTTTCAAAATGGCCGCCATTTCAAGATGGCCGCCAATTTAAAAATTTTAAACCTGAAAGGCACAACTTCACATCATGACCTATTTTTGTGTGAAGTTTCATGTCGATCCAATTTACGTCTCTGAGAAAACAGTCGGACAAAATTCTGGCGGAAAGTGGAAGAAAAAAATGTAATATGCGAGCGAAGCGAAGCTCACTAATGTACAGAGTCTGCCAAATTGCACGAGACCCAAAATATGATCATTGAAAAAAAAACCTGGGCTACTCGGAATGCACTGGGAATTTACGAAAATACCGAGTCTAGCGAGACCCGGTATTTTCGCTTTTTTTTTACAAACGGCTATATAAAATTAAAGTGCTTATTTTTGAAATTACTACAAAAATGCCATACAAATTTTTTTCAATCTGAAACGCTGTATTTGAAATTGAGTTTTGTGACGTCACCAACACATTATAACGTCACGTCATCAATGTAATGTAGAGGCACTGTTAGGGGCTCTGAAGTAACGACATGAACAATGTGCGATGCTCGCATTTTAGGCTGCGCCTACATTCATATTAACTAGTGCTGATTGTGTTGGGATGCCAACACAGAATGTCTCCCAAACGACCCCCCACTGCCACTATATTCATGTGCATGTTGAAAACCCCCAAACAGACATGTTATTCTTAGTTTGTGCATTAAAATCTACATACATATCAAATTTCGTTGCAATCGGACCAAGTTGACTTTGGGGGGGGGGGGGGTGAAACGGCGGCTATCACAAAATGGTGTCGTTCGCATCCAATTTGTTTTGGCAAAATTGCTCAGGATAGTTAGCTGTATCAGTATAACAATTTTCATTGAAATTACTCCGGCCATTACTGAGATCTAACAACTGCCGCCATTTTTTAAAACTTTAAAACGGCCGCCATTTTGAAACCCGAAGTGTGCAAAAATTTTAAAGGTAGTGGCACACTCAGGGTACCATAAAATACATGTGTACCAAATTTCGTTGAAATCAGATGACGTTTAACTTTTTCCATTTTTAGGGGGGTGGTGTTTGGATGGCGGCCATTTTGAAATGTCATTCGCGTCCATTTTTTTTTTGGAAAATGGTCAGGATAGTTAGCTCTATCAGTATTCCAATTTTCATTGAAATAGCTCTGGACATTACTGAGATCTGACAACGGTCGCCATTTTTTAAAGCAGCGGCCATTTCCAAAAGTGGATTGCAAAACTTCAGGTCACCATGTTCTTAAAGTTTCATCTTGATTGGACATTGAAAATGTGCGGTCAAGATTGAACGGAAAGAAAGAAAGAAAGAAAGAAAGAAAGAAAGAAAGAAAGAAAGAAGAATAATAAGAAACCGGACAAAAACAATATGTCTCCCAAAACTTCGTTTGGGAGACATAATAATAATAAGAAACGGAGCAAAAACAATATGTCTTCCAAACTTTCGTTTGGGAGCCATAATAAGAAACGGGCCAAAAACAATAAGTCGACAAAACTTCGTTTTGGGCGACTACATAAATGCATGTTAAAACATAATACATGCATGTACAAACAGCACAGACAGCTAAGCAAGCAGACATCTATTGAGTAAAATACTAACAGGTTAAGACAAATTATAACAAAAATAAAAATCATAAAAGCATACAGGCATTTATTCATGACTAAAACATCTTTCATCTGAATTAATACTATAAGATACTATTGCCATATATGCATGGAGATTTCATTTAGCTGTCAAAAATAAGGTTTATATATAGAGTACAGTGTAGCATTCTATTAAGATAGGAGCTTGACAATTTAAATTTTAAGTTTTTCAACACTACATGTAAGAGATAAATCATAAGTAAGCACTAGCAGTAACAGTTACATTGTACGGTTGCGGATGTTGAGCTGATATTTGGTATTAGTGTCATTCTTCATGAGTTACATATCAAGTTTAAATGTCGTTTTGCTGTAACGATTTTTGAAGAAAAAACGGAAATTGTTACTGTTGACATTCAACGTACTATTTAATACAATATTCGACGTCGTTTACGTATCGAGTTTGTATCATTGAGTTCTTTCCCGACTCTAACTTTGAGTTTTCTTTGTTATAAGAAGGGATTGTATCCGTTTTAAATTCTTCTGCCACAAGGTTCCTGAACTTTTGGGGGTAGTGGTATTCTATTTCTAGGGTAAATACATATATAAAATATTAAAATTGTAAAAGAAGATGTGTTAGTGACCAAAATACCTAATTCAGTATACATTGCATCAAATCATATCCGGGTCATTGCTACCAGGTGTGCCGATTTAGATAGTGAACTGGTGTCATGAATTAATACACAAGTCTTGCTGATAGTAGTATATGTAAGAATATGATAATCCCTGGCTTCATGATTAAGTACGAGCGGTTATGTTCAAATGGAAAAAGGTTGTTGCACTTTTTTTATTTTTGGAGAGGAATTGCACAATATTTCAATACTTCAAATCAAGTGTTTTAATTGACAGTTAAAAGGCGGTCTATTTCGTGTAAACACCCTTTTTAGTAAAATTTCAAGAGTCATAAAAGCAACTTTTTTGTAGTAAAAGCGATCTTTAAAATTTCACAATTTTATCTAGCAAAACTGCATTCAAATAATTACGTTACTATAACAAAATTCCAAATAAAACAGCTAAAACAATACTGTATTTCATTTTGCATAATAATTTAAACCATTTTCACTACTGTGCTGGATTAAGATCGATATCTGCTAATTATTGTTTATACGTGTAATCCGTTGTATATTCAGCGATAAAAAATATTTAAATTCTAAAAAAATCTGCAAAGGTAAAAGGTTCTCTTATAAACCGTTATTTATTAATTTTAACAATCATGTTTTCGATGGAAAATGGATGACAATTTTAAAAAAATGAAATGTCTAAAACTTGGCAAGACCAAACTGTTGACATTTAACTGATAGCTAACTGATAACATTGAACCTTTGAAAGGCTTTACAGGAATGGTCTTCAGATGTAAATAATTCCAGAAAAGTCTTGTTATCGAATTCTTTGTAAGTTAACTAAAATTTGAACATTATTTATCGTTGGTGAACTACAGTTATGCAATAACAAGTTCATGACAATAAATCATAGGCTACCGTAGAAACAGGAATATGGCAGACTGTTCCAATGTTTGTTACATTGATATATGCAATTCACACACGTGCACTTAATATTTATTGTATTATTTATCTGTTTCTGTCTCTTCTCTGTTTATCTGTATTATTTATCTGTTTATGTCTCTTCTCTGTTTATCTGTATTATTTATCTGTTTCTGTCTCTTCTCTGTTTATCTGTATTATTTATCTGTTTCTGTCTCTTCTCTGTTTATCTGCATTATTTATCTGTTTCTGTCTCTTCTCTGTTTATCTGTATTATTAATCTGTTTCTGTCTCTTCTCTGTTTATCTGCATTATTTATCTGTTTCTGTCTCTTCTCTGTTTATCTGTATTATTTATCTGTTTCTGTCTCTTCTCTGTTTATCTGTATTATTTATCTGTTTCTGTGTCTTCTCTGTTTATCTGTATTATTTATCTGTTTATGTCTCTTCTCTGTTTATCTGTATTATTTATCTGTTTCTGTCTCTTCTCTGTTTATCTGTATTATTTATCTGTTTATGTCTCTTCTCTGTTTATCTCTGTCTCTTCTCTGTTTATCTGTATTATTTATCTGTTTATGTCTCTTCTCTGTTTATCTGTATTATTTATCTGTTTCTGTCTCTTCTCTGTTTATCTGTATTATTTATCTGTTTATGTCTCTTCTCTGTTTATCTGCATTATTTATCTGTTTCTGTCTCTTCTCTGTTTATCTGTATTATTTATCTGTTTCTGTCTCTTCTCTGTTTATCTGTGTTTATGCCTCTTCTCTGTTTATCTGTATTATTTATCTGTTTCTGTCTCTTCTCTGTTTATCTTTATTATTTATCTGTTTCTGTCTCTTCTCTGTTTATCTGTATTATTTATCTGTTTATGTCTCTTCTCTGTTTATCTGTACTATTTATCTGTTTCTGTCTCTTCTCTGTTTATCTGTATTATTTATCTGTTTCTGTCTCTTCTCTGTTTATCTTTATTATTTATCTGTTTCTGTCTCTTCTCTGTTTATCTGTATTATTTATCTGTTTCTGTCTCTTCTCTGTTTATCTGTATTATTTATCTGTTTCTGTCTCTTCTCAGTAACTATGTATTATGGATTTAGAGAATATCTTCTTTTTTATCATTTAAAAATTTTCTCAACCGACATGACAGTAAATACAATATAAGGTTTTTATTGGCTATAAAGAGGAGTAAATATTTTCTGAGCTTATTTTAGCTGATAATTGATTTGTGACACTAGATCCTGTTAAGACAACTCTTAATATTTACTATCAATGAAATTGGAGTTGTCTCCCTTACGTTACATAATTCCGGTTGTTCACATTTACACATACCAGTCACAAACATATCAATTTACTAGCAAATATTTTATCATTATAAGTGTTATGATGATAACAATTTGGTACAATTTGTATTTGTATTTGTACTGATTTGGGGGGTGGCAGGACCTCGGTAGCCGAGTGGTTAAGGTAGTTCGTCTACTATTGATCACGTGGTCTTTCAACACCGAGATTGCGGGTTCGATTCTCAGGCAGGGTGTACTCGACTCTAATCTTAATTGACAAGGATTGCCAGTTTTCCTGCCGCAGGCCGGGGGTTCTCTCCGGGTACTCCGGCTTCCTCCCCCGATAAAAACTGGACGCCATGATATAGAGGAAAACTTGATGAAAGTGGCGTTAAAACACCATTCAAACAAACAAAAATATACTGTTGGGTTTTCAACAATGTGCAAAAAGTAGATTTGTTTGTTTGAATATTGTTTAACGCCACTTTCAGCAATTTTTGGGGAGGAAGCACGAGTACCCGGAGAAAACTCCGGACCTTCGATAGGAAAACTGGCAATCCTTGTCAATTAAGATTGGAGTCGAGTACACCCATCCTGCAGTGAGACTCGAACCCGCAACCTCAGTGTTGACAGACCACGTGCGGGAGTTCTAAACATATATCTTCTTATTATCTTTATTTACATTAAACTGGCGCCGAATTATAAAAACACCTCTTCTTATGTCTCTGATTACATTATACTTGTGCCGAGATCTAACCATGTCTCTGCTTATTGTCTTCATTATACTTGCGCAAGTCCTAAACATATCTGTTCTTATTGTCTGTGCTCACAATATACCTGCGCCAAGTTCTAACTAATACTCTTTTTATTGTCTATGTTTACACTATACTTGCGCAGAGTTCTAGACAAATCTCTGCTTATTGCCGTTGTTTACTATATACCTGCTTAAGTTCTAAACAAATCTCACCTATTGTCATTGTTTACACCTGCGCTGAGTGCAAACCTATCTCCACTATATCTCCTGAATCAGAAAATTTTAGCTTATTGTTTTGTTTACTTTATACTTTCCTAATTCAATATCAACAAGAAAACAGTGCACACAAGGTACGTGTTCTTCATTAAACAAATTAATTTCAAGTAAAAGATTCCAAAGACGAGATATGTAAATTTTTAAAGTAGAATCATGCTCACTACAGCGGCGATTCTTATGTAAATATTTGACTGTTTTTGACAACATAATAGAAGCAGTGCATCAGGTCTATGGAACTGTTGAGCTGCTCTAAAGTTTTTCACTGGCTAGAGATCGGTAATGTTAACAGAAAGAATTTCATGTAGTTATTGCCTCTGAATAACAAAAATGATGCGTCTTCAGGCAATATCTGATCTGTTGACCCTCTGTCTGACTTCTTGCTCTCAGGCTTCGGCCTCGGACAACTCTTCAAAACTTGGGTCCAACAGATCAGCAATTGACTGATGAACCAGTCTATAACTGTATACTGTCTACTTTAATATTTTACAGATATCACGATTGTTTACAAAATATAACAGTATTTCTATATTTGAACTAATTATTCATGTGTTTTAAAAATAAACAGTTATCACTCTTTTTAACTCTGATCAATGTTGTTAACAATATTATTTGCGCCGTGCACATTTGTTTAGATATATACATTTGATACGAAATATACGTGAAATAAAATATCAGCCTCATATTAGACATATCTGTCTGTATTGTTAAGTGCTTGTATATATTCTGTGTCTCGCACGCTCTCATAATACTTTTGAATTTTATTACATTACCATAATTTTGTTAAATATGAGATCATTTGTTTATAGAACTCTTTGGTTTTTTGTACACGCTGAAATTAATAATATACGGAAACGTCGATGTAAAAGAAGTCTTGTTTGAGATATATTATTACACCAAAACACACGCATTTCTGAGCTTCCGAAGAGGGTGGGAGGTACGCCATTTGGACACCGACTTTTAGAGGCCCCGAGACCCCCTGCCGCTATAAAAAATGAGGAAATAAAATGAAATAACCCCTTTTCATGGGCGCCAGTGAATCAACTTAATACATGTACTATTTTTAAATTCACGGGATATATTTTTTTTGGATAATTTTGTCTGTTAATTAAAATATACAGTTGACAAGATTTATGTATTCTTTTCATTTTTTCTCTGTGTTTGTGTATATTTCATCTCGTCATTTGTAATCTTATTGTCATATCATTGACGCTTGTTTGGTGAAAGTTACAAATCAAGCACACCTTGCATGATTTTGGATTATTTTTACCTGTCCAATGTTTACCTTCAATTTCATTCCAACACCCGGCGTTGATTGACACGGATGGCTTTTTCAGTAGCCACATGTAACTTTGCAGGTCAGTCATACATTTCTTCATAGCAAACAGTCCATGTTAAATATGAAGTCCGAATTATCGACAATTATTAAGTTTAGGTGTTTTGCATAATAGACTATTTAGTTGAACAAATACCTGGTATCATAGGTCCCAAGTTGTTCTTGTTTTTGTGAAAAAGTTTTTTCACGTTATATTACAAGCTTTATAACCGTCTGGCCCTATATTGACCGTTATGCTCTTAAATTGCCTTTTAATTTGGAAAGAAAATCCTATAAATACTATATTACTCGTATATGCTAATGAGTTATGTGCTATATCTACAAAAATAGTCAGGGTTCTCAAGGATATTCCGGCTTTCTGTCCAAATAAAAATTTTTATGCAGCTGAAATGTTGCTGATAGTTGCTTAATCTCATTCAAACGATCCTACAAAATTTAAATTTATTATACACTGAATATCTTAACTATTTTAAATATATTAAGAGTATATTTGATTTCACGGATGGATCAGGTTTTATTGCATGCGGGTGGACGGAAATGACTCGGCGAGGGATCTGAGGCAGCTATAATTGGAAAACCAGTTGGCGAACTTAAGCGTTTTAATTACCCACTCTTTGGTAAAAATTAAAGTGGATGACACACTCCCTCAACACCCCGTCTGAATACGCGTTGGCCTATACTAAGACGCATCCGTCTTTGCTATATTTGAAATTTCATTTAGTTTTCTATTAGTTAGAAATAAATATACTAACAAACATGACAGTATTTATCTGAATTTCCTTTAAGTATATACTAGGCAGACTAACCTAATCTTAAATTTAATAATTTTTTTCGGTACCATTTGACCTTCGACCCCGAAATAATATTTGAATTAATACTATTGGTTATTGTGAGTAGAGTTTACTCCTTTGTGACAATTTGGCGGGTTTTAAAGAAAATGTCGTGCTTGTGGTATGTATGTAGCAATGCAATTTTGTTTCAATATTTTTCAAGTCACGCTTTATGTATTACTGCAAAATATTTTAGAAGTTTCAAGTAATGTTTATCTATGATTGGATTATGTGTTTTTAAACCATGTACGTTAGTAAAAACTGGCAATCTAGGACAATCTACGCAGTCTGATATTGCAAACTGTAGTGTTTTGTATTCCTGCTAAACACCGGCATTAAAAAATGACAAAGAATTAATCACTCACAATAGGCTGCAAAAGCGGAAGCATGAAGAAAATAAGGCATCAGCAAATTAGCAGAAAATTTAAAATCTGGACGAGTGGACTCGAACATAAATTATAAAGTGTGTTTTTATGAAATTTAAGCATCTCCCGATACTTTACTGCAATGTCCGACATATATTTTTGAATCTGATATACTCGGACAAATATTTTTGCAATGACTATCGTAATTTTGCATTCTGATGTTTCGTTCATTGTGTTTCTGTCACATGTCTTTATGTATTTATATGCTGATATAATTCTACATTAACATTGGTTGTTACACAATAAGGGTTCTTGAATGATTGGAAAATTATTTTTTTTAAATTATGTGTGTTTGAACATTTGTCACTAATTAGGTGTGTTCGAAATATATCAGTACGACTAAAAACTTTAAACATAAATAAAAAGAAAAAGAAATCACTAGTACTTCTTCAGTTTATAATACATTTAATTTTAACAATTGGACAACAAAATACATGGCAAATTCTGGTTCATAATCAGTAATTCAAATCAATCAATTCTTGTTTTCAGATATTTTGAGGAGTTATTTCCCCTGAAGTTTCCACGTGATACAGAAGAATTTGGGAAGATGTTATAAGGTTTTTTTTTAAAAGAATGATAGGTTTTAAGAAGTTTGTAATTCGGCTTCGATGGAAAACATCTTTCATAAGCTATTTGATTTTCATATATGAAAGTTTCATAAATATGCTGTAAGATATAGTTTACTTAAATAAGATGGAAAATGTGTTAGTTTTCGTAGGTAAATAACCAATCAGGGCCTGTAATGAGGCTTTATTGGTCAAAATCCTTTTTCTTTAGATGTAAATTTTCCAGTATTTTTATTGGAAAGTGAGAAGAGGTTACATGCATTTACTGTAAATGTACCACCAAATTTTGTAAGTTGACAAAAGCATCAGTTTAAGTGTTCATTGCTAGCAATGTTGGTCAAAGCACATCAGTGCTTATGTTTTCTTATTGTGTATATATGTACTGACTCTAAAGAAAAGTTATTTATTTATATATATTTATTTATTTATGCTTTTCTTGGTCAATGAAAAGCTATTACATATGGCATCAGACCTGCCATATAGAGGTCCATTGACGTGTCCACTGTCGGCCATTCCAGTGAAACAAGGGTGTAGATATGTGCTGACTCAATACCCAATATGAATAATCTGTTGATATTTTCTTCTCTGAATTGCACAATCCATGCAGGGTTCGACATTAACTTTTTTTACTGACGGTCCAGCGGTCTTGGTAACATTAGAATTTACTAGATCGTACCCAGTGTAAACTAGGCCACATACGAAAAGGCCAAACATAATTCAGAAAGTAGGAGTTAATATTTGGGTTTAGGAAACGATTCCGACTTTATCAGGAAATAGCACCACTGCTGGAAAGAGAGGAAAGAATTCCATTGAAGTTTGAAGATGAAAGTAGACCGCATAACTAGAAAGTAGTTAGCAAACAGCACAGATCCATATTTAATTATACTAAATCAGGGTTATTTATTAATAAAGAATTTTTACTTGTGCATTTACATCCGTTGATGTCATGATACAACTAAACACTGACAATGTATGAAGTTAAATTAACTGAAACACACATTACCATACATTTTGTTTTTTTATAAATTATAATTTATAAAAAAATTTATAATTTTTTATCAATTAAATAAAATCTACTCATTGCTGTTCTATTGCATTTAAATATTAAATGATAAGAAAAAGAATATATATATATACACTTATTTGATTTTGTCTGTTTCTGGTTTTGTTTACATATATCAAATTCAGGGAGATAATTACATTTTGTAAGAGTAAACGAACAATTAAATGAGAAAACAAACCCAACATTTTAACTTGTTAAATGTGAAAAACGAATAATGAAAACAAGGTCATACTGATCCATAGAAAAACCTAAGATTTTTTCTTTTCTCCATGAGAATTGTCCATCAAAAATAATGGCTGGACATTATCACCACAACCAGTCAGACCAGCTACAGGGCAAGTATACTAGACCGGAGCCTACATTTACTGGACAATGTCGAACCCTGCCATGGTTTGGAGGGAAAAATCCCTCCTAAAATGGGACATGCATTGTGCATTAAAAGCAAGATTACAAAAGTCCTGTGTGTTTTTTTCTTATGAAAAGTTTTGTGCTTATCAATCTTTTTAGGGCAGTCAACGTTTAGTGTGATCTGTAAGATCTCAAGTATATACATATTTGTAGAGAAAAAAAATAGTATTATAAATTTTTAATGGGAATTGCTGATTATTAAGAATTATATAAATTAAAGCAAAAATTCAATCGGACAACACTTGGTATATTTATTTTTATACCTTGCTATCTATGATCTGTTGTGATCTGTTCATAGCAAATAAAAAAAAATAATAAAAATGAAAAAAAAATACAAAAAAAAGATAAACAAAAAAAATGTATAAATGTAAATATATAGCTTATTGATTACAAAGGAATAAAAAAAATATAAAAAAGAAAAATTAACAAAAAAATGATAAAAACTGAAAACATGTAAATTATTGATCACAAATTACAAAAAAAAATCTCAAAACACATAAACCAAAAAATTTATTAAGAGTAAAAAAAATTTAAAGAACATTATGATCACAGAAATTTCATTCATATAGATTCAGTACTCAATCAATCAATCAATCAATTGCTATTAAATGTTTCTGCTTATGCATTTTAGTCTCAATTTGAGGCTTTTTCTTGTAATGTCCCTACCAATTACACATATGTAAATAACATGGACATCAATTGGTTTATTGATGACTTTTTGTGATCCATTTCAATAGTTTGAAATTATGTATGTCTTTAAAAATCCATATATTTAGAAGTTAGTCATTGAGTTTTGACTGTTTCATACTGAATTTTTTTAGTTTAACTTGACATTTCATTTAAAAAAAATTAATTTCTCTTCCTTAGATGAAGTGAGGCAGTGCACTGTCTCTCCACCCCCCGAGGGAACCCCGGGGTATAGAAATAGGACCTAGCCATCCCTTGGCTTGCGGGGTAAAACTCCTCCTAAAAAGGGACAAACATTTTGTATGTACAACAAGGTGACAAATGTCATATGTCGGAGTTTTTCTAGTAAAGCATTTTTTATGTTTAACAATATTTTTAGGGCACTCAACTTAAGTGTGATCTATAAGATCTTCAGTATATACATATTTGCAGAGAAAAACAAGATGTAATATTATGAATTTTTAATGCAAATTGCTGATTATTAGGAATTATATAAATTATAGCAAAATATTCAATTGGACAACACTTGGTATATGCACCATCCTTTTGATGGTTTACTATATATTTAAATTTGGCATTTTTAGACCTAGCCATCTGTGATCTATACATAGCAAATAAAAAAAAATAATAAAAATGAAAAAACATTTAAAAAAAATACAAAAACTGAAAAACCAAAAAAAAAATGTAAAAGTGTAAATATGTAAATTATTGATTACAAAAGAATAAAAAAAATACATAAAAAAGGAAAACTAACAAAAAAATAATAAAAACTGTAAATATGTAAAATATTGATCACAAATTACACAAAAAATCTCAAAACACATAAATAAACCAAAAAAATTATAAAAGTAAAAAAATTACAAGAACATTATGATCACAGAAATTTCATTCATTATGGCTTCAGTACTGAATTTAAATTGCTATTAAAAAGAACTTTATTTTATTTTTTATCTTGAAATGACAATTTATGTACCTCTTATGAGAAGTCTGTAAACAAAGGGTTATTTCAGTTTTAAATGTTTCTGCTTATGCATTTGAGTCTCAATTTGAGCCTTTTTCCTGTAAAGTCCCTAGCAATTACACATATGTAAATAACATGGACATCAATTAGTTTATTGATGACTTTTTTGTTATCCATTTCAATAGTTTGAAAATATGTATGTCTTTAAAAATCCATATATTTAGAAGTTTGTCATTGAGTTTTGACTGTTTCATACAGAATTTTTTTTGTTTAACTTGACATTTCAATTAAAAAAAATTAATTTCTCTTCCTTAGATGAAGTGAGGGAGTGCAGTGCTGTCTCTCAACCCCCCCCCCCCCCGGAGGGAACCCCGGGGTATAGAAATAGGACCTAGTCATCCCTTGACTTGTGGGGTAAAACTCCTCCTAAAAAGGGACAAACATTTTGCATGTATAACAAGGTGACAAATGTCATATGTACGAGTTTTTCTAGTAAAGCATTTTTTATGTTTAACAATATTTTTAGGGCACTCAACTTAAGTGTGATCTATAAGATCTTCAGTATATACATATTTGCAGAGAAAAACAAGATGTAATATTATGAATTTTTAATGGAAATCGCTGATTATTAGGAATTATATAAATTATTGCAAAATATTCAATGGACAACACTTGGTATATGCACCATCCTTTTGATGGTTTACTATATATTTAAATTTGGCATTTTTAGACCTAGCCATCTGTGATCTGTACATAGCAAATAAAAAAAAAATAAAAATGAAAAAACAACAAAAAAATACAAAAAAAAAAGAAAAACAAAAAAAATGTAAAAGTGTAAATATGTAAATTATTGATTACAAAAGTATAAAAAAATACATAAAAAAGAAAAACTAACAAAAAATAATAAAAACTGTAAATATGTAAATTATTGATCACAAAATTAAAAAAAAAATCTCAAAACACATAAACCAAAAAAATTATAAAAGTAAAAAAAATTGCAAGAACATTATGATCACAGAAATTTTGTTCATTATGGATTCAGTACTGAATTTAAATTGCTATTAAAAAGAAAGTTTATTTTATTTGTTATCTTGAAATGACAATTTATGTACCTCTTATGAGAAGTCTGTAAACAAAGGGTTATATCAGTTTTAAATGTTTCTGCTTATGCATTTTAGTCTCAATTTGAGGCTTTTTCCTGTACAGTCCCTAGCAATTACAGATATGTAAATAACATGGACATCAATTAGTTTATTGATGACTTTTTTGTTATCCATTTCAATAGTTTGAAAATATGTATGTCTTTAAAAATCCATATATTTAGAAGTAGTCATTGAGTTTTGACTGTTTCATACTGAATTTTTTTAGTTAAACTTGACATTTCATTTAAAAAAAATTATTTCTATTCCTTAGATGAAGTGAGGCAGTGCACTGTCTCTCCACCACCCGAGGGAACCCCGGGGTATAGAAATAGGACCTAGCCATCCCTTGGCTTGCGGGGTAAAACTCCTAAAAAGGGACAAACATTTTGCATGTACAACAAGGTGACAAATGTCATATGTCGGAGTTTTTTTAGTAAAGCATTTTTTATGTTTAACAATATTTTAGGGCACTCAACTTAAGTGTGATCTATAAGATCTTCAGTATATACATATTTGCAGAGAAAAACAAGATGTAGTATTATGAATTTTTAATGGAAATTGCTGATTATTAAGAAATATATAAATTATTGCAAAAAATTAAATTGGACAACACTTGGTATATGCACCATCCATTTAATGGTTTACTTTCAATTCAAATTTGGCATTTTTAGACCTAGCCATGACTGTGATCTGCACATAGCAAATAAAAAAAAATAATAAAAATGTTTAAAAACTTAAAAAATACAAAAACATGAAAACAAAAAAAAAAATTGTAAAAGTGTAAATATGTAAATTATTGATTACAAAAGTATTAAAAAAAATATAAAAAGGAAAAACTAACAAAAAAAAAAAAAAAACTGTAAATATGTAATTATTGTTCACAAAATTTAAAAAAATGTCAAAAAACATAAATTAACCAAAAAAAGTATAAAACATTTAAAAACTTGCAAGGACATTAATATGATCACAGAAATTTCATTCAATATAGCTTCAGCACTGAATTTAAATTGCTATTAATGTTTATTTTTTATCTTAAAATTACAATTCATGTACCTCTTATGAGAAGTCTTTAAACAAAGGGTTATGTCAGATTTAAATGTTTCTGCTTATGCATTTTAGTCTCAATTTGATGCTTTTTCCTGTAATGTCCCTACCAATTATACATATGTAAATAACATGGACATCAATTGGTTTATTGATGACTTTTTTGTTATCCATTTCAAAAGTTTAAAAATATGCATGTCTTTAAAAATCCATATATTTAGACGTTAGTCATTGAGTTTTGACTGTTTCATACTGAATTTTTTTTTTCAGGTTAACTCAACATTTCATTTAAAAAAAAATTATTTCTCTTCCTTAGATGAAGTGAGGCAGTGCACTGTCTCCCCCCCCCCCGAGGGAACCCCGGGGTATAGAAATAGGACCTAGCCATCCCTTGGGTTGCGGTGGTAAAACTCCTCCTAAAAAGGGACAAACATTTTGCATGTACAACAAGGTGACAAATGTCATATGTAGGAGTTTTTCTAGTAAAGCATTTTTTATGTTTAATAATATTTTTATGGCACTCAACTTAAGTGTGATCTATAAGATCTTCAGTATATACATATTTGCAGAGAAAAACAAGATGTAGTATTTGATGGTTTACTTTCAATTTAAAAAAAAAAATAAAAATGAAAAAACAAAAAAAAAAATACAAAAAAGGAAAAAACAAAAAAAAATTGTAAAATTGTAAATATGTAAATTATTGATTACAAAAGTATTAAAAAAATATAAAAAGGAAAAACTAACAAAAAAACAATAAAACTGTAAATATGTAATTATTGATCACAAAATTTAAAAAAAAATCTCAAAAAACATAAATTAACCAAAAAAAGTATAAAACATTTAAAAAATTGCAAGAACATTAATAATTAATAATATTTCTAATATAAGGAAAAGTTTATTCTTGATAAAAACATAAAGTCTTGTAGATATTTTTCTAATTTGATGGTCGTCTTATAGCAGGGTCAAGACAAAAGTACTGAATTGTTTTCATGAAAAGGGGGGTCGTCTTATTGGCGCCATAGTCTTATGGGCGAGTATGTACGGTATGATCACAGAAATTTCTTTCTGTAAAAATTCAGTACTGAATTACTAAATTTAAAAGGTCATTAAATAAAATGTTTATTATATTATTTATCTTGAATTGTAACGTTTAAGTGTCTATTACAATTTCGTCACAATTGAGTCAGCATTTGCATATCTACTGCTCTTTTCCTGGAATGGCTGAATTTTATATGTGTGTCCCAGGGTGTAGGTAAATAGTTCAGGGGCTCTGGCTGTTACCTTGTCATATGATGGTCTGTGTTCCTAACACCTTGAACCTGTCTACCAGTGTTTCTGACAACCTGTTGTTCAAGGTATAAAAAACATGGACTTCTATCTTGTGCAAATGTTGGCCTATATCCGGAGTCTACTTCCATTGTCCAGTCCTTGTGTCTCCCAACTCCTTCTCCTTGTTCCTACATTACTGCCACCTATCTCTTAGCTTTTCTTGAAACAGATTGAATTTTTTCTCCTGTGATGTCAGAGCTTTCTCTAGCATTAGCAAACGTATCAATTTTTCAGTTTTTCCTCCCTACCTTGGAAAATGATGTATTGCAAATGATGTGAAAGTGATGTTAAACACCAATCAATAAGACCCTAATTTAGATTGTTCTTGTAGAGCCAAGGAAGAAAACAGTTACTAATTATAATTTATTTATCAGGGAAACAAATTATACCTAGATAAAATCTGATAATTTGTCACATTTTTTAAAGTAAGAGGAGAAAATTTAATTTCAAGTTTTATATAGTTATCTCTAGAAAACATTTATTTATGTCATTATATTATCATTGGAAAGAAACATTAAAAACTTTAGTTTAATAAAAATGGGGAAAATCCTAATTTATAAGTTATCAAAGCATTGAAGGAAAAACTAATAATTTAGTTAATTTCTTTTAAAGGCATTTTACAGATGTTCTTGCTTTGGGTAAATATATTTTAAAAAATGTTTAATGACAAGTAGAAAGACAGAGACATCTAAATAATTAATCATTGCCTAACCATGTTGTAATGAAATAAAATGAACAAATTTCGGTTTTTTAGAGTTATGTAAATTATAGACAATGACCAATAATAAACCTATAATATTGGGTACATATCAGTTGTACAATTCTGTATTATTATTGTTTCATTATGGAAATGCAAATAGCTTGTATAAATTACAGATTTTACTGATTGGCCCTCCCCAACTCTGTCTGCTATATCATGTTTTGTGAAACTTGGGCATACATTTGTTAAACAATTTAATTACAAATGTAAAACAATGAATTAAAATTTAATGATAATAAAAACACCATATTAGGTTAGAAACTATAAGATGATGGAAGAGGAATGAATTTCTGAAAAAAAAAATCATCTTTTGAATGTTATCTTATAAATCCCAAGTGATAAATTGTCAGGTTTTATGGTACAAGTCAAACAGCTTACTCAGTCAAGTTGGAAAAACTGATCTTTATGAACATTGATTTGTTATATAGAGGTGCTCCTTATAAACTGGTTTGTTGTTACCTTTATAATCATTGGTATGTTACAGGTGTCCATTTTTGCAGGTTTGACTGTTCTGATTATACATGTACTACAGATCTTGTATTAGCATGTTTGGCCTATGGACGTCGGGCATGTCAGTCAGTACCTCGCAAGTGAACATTATTCTAACAACTGTCATGCCTTCTTGATAATATAGGTAATCGCTTAGCATGTACCAATTTTTGACCTTCGACGGAACAAAGGATCCAACAATGCCCTACATTTTAGGGGAATATGCTTCCAATTATGGAAATTAGGTGATCTGTATAGAATCTTATACAAGGAAGTTTTTAGCTTTGCCACTGAGCACACAACCAAATTACTCTTAAAACACCATAAACCTTTCAACAATAAAACTGGAAATACTTTGTTGGTAATGTTTTAAGTGTTCTAATGAGGGACCTCGCCTATAGTTGTTTTTGTTTGATGTTTTTTATGGGGTTTAACCCAATTTAAAAAAGAATTTTTCAGCTTTATTATGGCATCCAGTTTTTCATTTGAGATGAAGTTTAAGTGCCTATAGAAATCCCATGACCTTTGGCAAGAAAACTCTGTCAACACAATGGTTGAGCGTTTTCGCGTATTACAATTGACAGTGTGTGCTGGACTTGAACCTCAATTTAAATTAGGTTTATGTCGAGCACACCCTGCTAATAGTAATACTAGAACACTCAACCATAGTTTTGACACTAAATTTAGGTTAAGTCGAGAACACCCTGCCAGTAGTAATAATCGAACACTCAACCAAAGTGTTGACACTCTGGTAAGCAATGGTAGATGACTATGTTGTGTGGTGTTACAAAGGAACAGGTTAAAATCAGTATCACTTGCCGGTAAGTTAGGTAAAAATTAGTCCCATATTACAAGTTTCAGCTTTAAACAGGTGGTCTTTATGGCAGGTTTGATTTTTAATCTGATGTTATTTTTTGTATTTCTGGTGTTTCCTTAGGTATAAAGAATTGTATATGGATTTTAAAAGTCAATAATACCATCCTAATTGCTTTTGAAAGGATATTTCTTGCAGATGCTACAGGAACTGGCTTCATTGAATAAATGGCTGAACAAAACATTTAGATTAAATTTTAACATTTCAGTTTTCATTACTTTTCATAGGTTTAGTGAATTTTTCAGTAATTTTATATGCATGGATGTGACAGTTACTGTCTTGGTGTGTACCCAGAAGATGGGTGTATATAGCAATTGACTGGTGTTCAAGAGATGATGCAATGTTACTTGACATTTCTGGCAAAAGCAGATGTACAAGAAATTGGATAAACAGCTGGAGATATTGTTTTTTTTGTTTTTTTATAGGTATACTTAGATACAGAACAGATGTTAATTTCATTTTTTGTTTCTTGCCTAGGTAGCAATACTATGTAGCTCTTATTGATTCCCTGGTGTTTAATGTCACTTTCAGTTTTATTGTCTCCCCTGCCATCAGACAATATGTACTTTCTGGAAATTGTAAGCTCTAAGTGATAAAAATATGAAGCACTGTAAATCAACTTAATTCTGTAAATTAAGTGTGCTTTGCTGAATTTGCTGCTGTTATTTTAAATAATGTTGGGTTCCTGCTTTCATTTTTTCACCTTTTTTCATGGATTTTGACAATTTTCAAACATTAATTATAATTTATACCTTTGCTTGAATTGTAAAATAAATTGCAAAAAGTTGGTTTACAGTAAGTTTCACATATCAATGTTGAAATTGAATCAAATGATTTTTAGGGGAATCGGAACACTCAACTAACTGCCATTTTTCAGAAAATCTCATAATTTCATTACTTATTCTTAATTTTTATAAATATTAAATATTAGTGAACACCTATACTATCATAAGTTTTTTTAAGATTCACAAAGCTGTAGGTAAAACGAGTTTAGTAAGGGCAATTAAAAGGAACAAGGGAAGTAATCACATCCAAGCAATACAGATTTTTAATAATTTTTGGCTAGTTGTTTTTTCAATACATAAAAATGTAATCAGAAACCCTTTATATTTGTCTTTTATTAAATGTGTATATATTGCCTAATATTATGTTCATTTGACAGAGTGTTGTGAATAACATATGTTATAAAATGGACATTAATAAAAAACATAATGTTATAAGTAACTTCAGATTTTCCTGCTCAGCCCCTTGGAAATATGTTCCAAAGCCATTAAAGTTTTAGTTTCTAATATTACATTCTAACTATATGGCAAGTTGAAGAAAATGAATTGACAGAATATTTTCAGTGTCTGTGTTCTGAACCCCTTGAAAATTAATGCTTAGAATGTTAAATGGATGGTATCAGTTTCTGTGCTATTGAAAGCATCGTGGTCATAAATTGATTGATTTGGAATGTTTTTGCCCATTGCAAAGTTAAACATTATTTCTGTTATGTCATGGCACTTACACGATGTTAAAAATTATACAGTTTGTAAGACCTATTTGGAGTGATGAACTGATATAACATTATGCAATCCAATTTGATAATGAGTACCATTATGCCTATTAGTGTGTAAAACTGTAAATATTTGATTGCCTGCAGAGCAGTTTTACAGCTATACAGTTAATATGGGTGGTTGGCATTTTTAGCTGCTGACATACAGAGGTAATACATGTGCAGCCATGATACTTTGTTCTGATCATAGCCAACCAGTGTTTGCTCCCCCCACCACCACACCCTGGAAGGTAATGGATCTCGACTTTTTGTGGCCTGTAAATACTGTGAACTAATGTCTTAGGTTGACATTACAGCTATAGTACCGTATTCCTTGCTATGAGCTTGCAATTTCCAGAAGTACATTTCCACACAATATTTATGTCATTCAGCCATTTCATCAGAGGGATTAACTTTTGACTTTTTGTTCTCTTTGAAAATTTTGACCTCAAGTGTCTAAATATCATATTTAGAAATAAGGTTAAATAATCTATCCCACTAATTTGGATTTGTGAATACAAGCCTTTTATTTTTTTACAGAGTTCATGCAGACATATTATTAAAAGAGATATTAAAGGTTTATGACGTCATGTCAGACACTTATTATGTGCAAAAACTTTCTTCTTTGAAAGATTTTTAAACAAACATTTATTGATAATTAAAAACAACTTTTAATTTTTGTCTCGTCTTTGACTATATACAGTAAGCTCAGGATTACCATTGACAGCTTTAACACATTTTGCTTTATATCTTTGTAAGCTAAAGCCATAGGTCCATCTAATTTGGTCCAGTGATAGCTTATGATGAGTACTTGCCAGTCAGTCACCTGTCACACCTGACCTTGACCTCAATTTTAGGATCAAGTGATTATGTTAGTTTTTGGATTAAGGCAGTTCCTCTGTAACCATGCTTAGTAGAGTGACAATATTTGGTATATAGGTTGCTGATGGATAGTACATGACTGTCTAGTAGTTGTCACCTGACCTTGACCTCAACTTCATGGTCCAGCGACCACGTTAAAGTTTTTGGATTAGGGCAGTTCCTCTGTAACCATACATGGTAGGATGACAATATTTGGTATATAGGTTGCTGACGAATAGTACATGACTGGTAGGTATCCCCCGACCATGACCTAAATTTCACCGTCCATAGACTGCATAACAATTTTTTTATTTGGGCAGTTTCACTGTAACCATGCATGGTATATTTTAAATGATAACAATTTAATGCTATTTAATTGATGCTCATGACATATTTTTTTTCATTACTGATTCCGAATGCAGGCAAGACATTTTTCTGGGTCCACACACTTATTAGACATGGTAGTAGGACAATATTTGACATTTATGTTGTACATCAGCAGTACATGTACACATAAATCTGGTAAATGTTGCCTGACCTGAAATTCAATTTCACATTCCAGTTTTGTTAGATTTCGTCAGTTTCTCTGTAACAATACATAATGGTAGGATGTCAATAGTTTGTCTAAAGGTTTTTGATCAGAAATACAAAGTATGGTAGGTTTACTGACCTTGACCTAATTTCACTTTCTAGTGGCTATGTTAAGTTCTTGGATTAGGTCAATTGTTACCTATGATGTAGTAACTTGCACTTGACCTTGACCTTTATATTAGTGACTGCTAGGGATATAAAATTCCACTACTGATGTGGAATGCAGGTAAACATTTTTCTGTCTGTTTTTTTACCAAAAATTTTGATTCTGATAATTGTAATTTGTTACCATGGCTACTGCTATAGATTTTGGCTGATAAAATATGAAATTGGGGTGAAGAACTGACATGGCTGATATGACAAGTTAAGATGAAGTATGACTTATTGAACATTCTATGTCTCTGTCCACTTTATAAGGACTTTAAATAATTGTCCTGGCAGGGGACATTGAAAGCATATTTGATTTTTTATTGTGATAGAAGTATTCTAGTTTCACTCTTAGGCCACCCCTTATGTCCATAAAGTTTGACCAGGGGCAAGGGAATACTTTTATATAGAAGAATAATAGTGTTATGTGATTTGTGGATGATGCCTGGTGAGAAATGAAGTGATGCCATACACCCAATTTGTCCATATTATTCTGACTTTAATTATCAGTTTCCAATATGAATATTTACAATGGGACACAAAATCCTGTACTTAATCACCATGACTACAGTTGACTCACATTGTCTTGAACACATCTGAATCATTATTTGAGATTTTTTAATTATCATTGTTATTTTTAACATTTTTTTGCTCAAAATAATCAAATTTTAGTTTTTATGTGCAAATAATGTATGTAAGAACTTGTAGTGTGCAGGCTGTAAATGAGTCATGGAATTAAAGCTTTTTTAAAGAGTTTAAATTATTATAAATTATGATATCATGCGATTTAAAATTATGATGTAATGAACTTGAAATATAATGAGTTATATTAAATTGAAATTTTACTTAAATGTTACATAACTTTGTCATTTTTACTTTAAAGTTGAATGTTTTTTCTTTATCTTTTTATGTTTGTTGCTTTTAATTTGAGTTTTTTTCTAGTAGTGTGCAGGCTGTAAATGAGTCATGGAATTAAAGCTATTTTAAAGAGTTTAAATTATTATAAATTATGATATCATGTATTTTAAAATTATGCTGTAATGAACTTGAAATATAATGAGTTATATTAAATTGAAATTTTACTTAAATGTTAAATAACTTTGTCATTTTTACTTTAAAGTTGAATGTTTTTTCTTTATCTTTTTATGTTTTTTGCTTTTTATTTGGAAAGAATGATTGTGGCATCTTTGGCTTTTCAAAATACTGTAAATTTGCAGGTTTGATTAATACGAACCTAACAATTTGACTAACATATATTAACATTTGATTAAGGTAGCTTGGGGGTCCAAAATTTTAATGATGGTTATTTTAAAAAAAACTTGTGGACAAAACAACACCAGTTGCTGATCATCTTAGCGCACAATAAAGCCTTCAAAAGTATTACTTTAAAGTTTATTTTACATAAATGATATTGGAGATCATGTGGAATTTTGTAATCAAAATTAAAGACTTAGAAAATGTAATATTTACTGGCATGGCTCATCTTTATATAAACTTAAAATAAAGAAAAAAGTAAAAGGTCATGTTTAGACTTTTTCAATATTGTACATGCATATTTTATAACTGAAATATATAAAATGTTATTGGGAAATAAAAATGGCAGAAGCCCCAAACCACCTTAATCGTAACGCTAACCACTAAAACCTGCATATAACCTACAAATCAAACTTGCAAATTTAATATTTACTTGCATTGTTCATCTTTATCCAAACTTAGGAGAAAATTAAGAAAAAGAACAAGGCCTTCATGTTTCAATATTTGAACATTTTCAAAAATGTACATATAATACGTTGCTGAACAATAGTTCATTTTTGTTTACTTTTATGTGAATGTGAAGATGTTTTAGTTTGATAATATAAATTTATTTTCTGTAAAATATATAGGAAATTGGCATTTAACTTTTTAGGAATTATTTTTATTTTGAAGAATTTCAATATGCTAATGTGACATTATTTACAAAACATGTGCATATGGCAATTACATACACACAAAACCGTTTCATGGCTTATTTCTAAATCTTTTTAATTAATTATTTAGTTTCTTTTGTCAGTATAATTTTTTCTGTAAATATAAGAAATGTGTAAGGAAAAATCAGTATAGTGTTGGCATCACCACATATAAATAATAAAATTTAGTGAATATGGTAGCAGTTTACTTATACACATAAAAAGTTTACATATCAAAGTTGAAAATAAATGTAATTCTTGTTTAACAAAATTTTGGAATTGTTGCTTTTTCAAATTTTCTTAATCCGATTTCCTCATTTTGTCTGATTTCTTTAATTTTAAGATAACAAGAGTCAGCTTTCCATTTTCCATTTTGTTGTCATTTCTGGTCACATTTTTGAGATTTCATTTCTGGTCACAATTGTCATATTTATTGTTATATTTTTGCTCATTTCAACTATTCCTTTTAATGATTTTTATCATTCAATATTACAAGGATTTTCTACCGAAGGTTGGGGTTTTCTCAGGAAACTCCAGCTGCCCCCCCCCCCATAAAAACTGGACACCATGATAACCTGAAAAATTGCATAAAACAATCATACAAACAAACAGTCATTTAATTTTACATTTTTGTGGAAAGTCATATTATTCTGATTGTCACTTATCCTGGTCACATTATTCTGACTGTCCCTCATCCTTGTCAAATTATGCTGCATGTTTGGAGTGTGTTGTTAACCATTTTGAAGTGTCATTAAATCAAAAATAAATGTGAAGCTTTGTAGCTCACATATTGACTAATAGTCTATACAGACTTATGCTGTCACTTGGCATCCGATGTCACCAGATTCGTTTTTATTTCTCACAAACGGAAATTGCTTTTAAAGGTACCACAATTTTTCACTCTAAAAGTGCCTTGGGAAGTAAATAGAATGGATGGTGGTTGAAATGTATGGGTTGGTGGGAAAGTGTTTACCTGCTACATGTGCCCATATATGCAGGCCAGATCTCAGACTCCATCTCTTCCTCTTTTTTTCTCTCTCTCATTCAACTATTGGGGCACAATTGACTTGGCTTCCTGTGATTCATATATTAAAGCTTCCTCTGTCATTGTATACTTATAAGTCTGTCATGTCTGCAATTTTTTTCATCCATCTCTTTTTCGTTCTGCCTGTCCTGGCAGCCCTCATGATCATGTGACATGCCCTTACCATTTCATTTCAGTACTGTGGAGAGTAGGTCTTTACATTGTGACATGTTTTGCTTGAATTTTTGTCCACTTTCTTTTTTTTGTGATGTGTCTTTAAAAACATATTTCTGTGGTCATTATCTTTCCCTCAAGGTGTGTTTGAGAGTCCATGATTTGCACACATACAGGAATAATAAGATGACAGATCTGCATCAGTCTGAACTTTGAGCTATTGAGTTCAATGTATTGGTAATCCAGATGGTTATTAATCTAGCTAGTGCCATTGTTGTTTGCACTATCCTAGACAGTTTGTGGGCATTTAATCCTTCATCTATCACATTGGCTCCAAAGTATTTAAAGTTGTGATCTGTTTCCAGTTTTGGACCATTTTTCATGTCGGTGTTGATTCAGCTGGTGTTATTGGTCTTTTCAGCATAAATTTCTGTATGCAATAGCTGTACAGGTTTCTTAGCAGCTAAGGCTAACTCGTCTTTGTCAGCAAGGCTTTCAAAGTAGTTTGCATAAGGCAAGTTTAGGATTCTTCTACCTCAAATCCTGACACTTTTATGTTCTTGCAGAGTGTTAGTCATGCTTTTTGAAGGAATGTATAGTAGAGAGTTGGTTAAAGCAGCCTCTGCTGACTTGTCCTAAACCAGTCCTGTATTCTGCAAATAAAATGTCATCAAAGATACCAAGGTTAATAGATTTTACTAAGTCAGACGCGTGTTTAGTTTAATAAACTCATCCGTGGTGCTCAACCCAAATAATTTAAAATCCAAATGATTAAGATGCTGTTGAGCTGTTGTCAAAATATTCCAAAATGTTATACATGTACTAAATCTGCCTAAGGCTCTATCTGGTGGTGTAGCCATAAATGCTTACTGAAAGGCCAATCACGTTACCATTGATGTTGTACTGGTTAATGGCTTACTAAGTAGCAGCATGTACTATCCTGCCAAATGGCAAGAAATGTCAATCTTATTCTATATTCTGTGCCATTTCATAAGCAAAATGTTTTTAACAATTACCAGTACTCATGTAGGAGATTCTGTCCATTAAGTCCAGAGAAATCAGGTCTACTTCTATATCCTGTAGAACTTTGCACTATGTGCAGAGTTGGTCATAATTATAATTTTCTCCATGAAGCAGGATTCAACCCAAAGGAGAGGTAGAGAGAAGAAAGAACATAACCTGGAGCCTGTATATGAAGATTGATTGGTGTTGAGTGAGCCATGCATATAGTTGTCCATATAGGTTGGGTTTATCCCAACAGAAAAGAGTCCAGGCCCTATTTGTATCCAGTAGGACCTTCTTAAAATTTGCACAATTACAAGTCCTAATGTAAGAGGGTTTGAGTCTTCTAGGACAGAGAGATCAGGTGGCAGAGTGGTTAAGGTAGTTATTCATCCACTATTTTTCACATGCCTGTAAACAAGAGATTGCAGGTTTAAGTCACACTGCAGGAATCATGTGCTTTACCCAAACTTTATAGACAAAGTTTGCCAGTTTTCCTACCACAAAGATTGCCAGTTTTCCTACAGCAGGTTTTCATCCAGGTACTCTGGCTTCATCCTGTAATAAAAAATGGATGCCATAAGAAAGGTGAAAACTTGATATAAGTGTTCTTAAAAACCCTTCAAGCAAACAGAAGCAAGTCATATACTACAAGATCTTATTTTGAAAGGGTTTATAAACCTTCAGGCCAGAAAGCTAAGGTCATATTTCTTTATTGGAGCTTATTTCACACTACAAGTACATGTAGGTTTTATTTCTGTATCTTGGGAACTTTTTATTTCCTGAGTTTTGACCAGTGCAATGTAGGAGGGTATTATCCTGCTAGCGATAGCGTTATCCTATTTCTGTACAATAGGATCTTTTGTTTAGCAAATTTATCCAGTACAAGTGCCCATATTTGTCCCTGCAGGCAAAGGAAGCCATGTTCTGTTTTTATAGAATACAAAAATATCTTCGACATGAAGAGAAGTAATGCAAAACAACTGATGCCCACCTGGGAGGGTTCTACCTTTACAGGCTAATGAGACCAGGTCCAATTCGTAAGCAATGTGATCTTATGAGTTTTCACAATTGTATGTCATCATCTAGGAGTGGTTTATCACTGTACAGTATGAGAGGCCATGTCTAATTTCTACATACATTCTGACCTTCCATGTTTGGCACAACTACTACAGAGACCAGGTTCTATTCTATGTATAACTAGAACAGCCCATATAAGAATGGATTAGTTTTATATAACTCTGTATGGTTGATTAACTAGGTCCTAGTTCTATGCAAGATTCTTTAATATTTTGACAGTTTGTGAAAGGTACAGTGCTCATGTAGGAGTGGTTTACCCTTGAAAGTCAAACAAGACCCAGTTCTATACTGTATGACCTGTTTCCTATGGAGAGTATGGCTCAAATTGGATCTCAGATTAACTTGGTCATCTTTTTCTTGGTATACCCCTGAAACCAGGTCCTTTTCCTTTAAGCTAAGGAGTTGGCTTGTGGAGAGGAGGGGTAGGGGTTAGGGCTGGTGAGTGTGTACAGGCTTATTTCAAACAGCAGATAGCTGATGGAAAATTGATAGGGTTGTATGATGCAAGAGAAACTTCTGATATTCATTAGTGAAGGGGGATGAAATGCAATCTGTGCAGGGGGGAACTATGAGACAGCGACATGTACTGAAGGGTCAAGGAAGGGGGAATTTGGAAACACAAAGGTTGGTGGTGGAGGATGGGCAATGGTGAAAGTCAGCAGATGTACCTGGTAGAGTCTAAAACCAGTTTACACCTTGGGTAACAGGTTCTCGGTTTACTGGTGGCCGGGTGAAGGGTGGAAGGGCCAGCCTGACTATGGCAAGTTAGCAGCCATTGCTTACATGTAGATACATGTAGCTATTTACCGTAACCCTTGGACACACATTCTTTGCCATATTGTGGATTCTTCAATGGGCTTCTTAGTTTACTCACATAATTTTGTAATTTTGTATAATTTTACTGCACACCGTACAATTAGGATGTCCCAAACTGTCCAGAGTCATAAGTAAATGTTGATAATGTAATTTTACTTCACACCGGTTGTTGAGTGTATTAGCTAATTGCTTCAATAAAGTACAGGCCGAGGTAATGAATTAAACATAAAATAGTTTTGTTGTATCCAACAGCATATATTTTAAATGATATGCTGTCTAACTTTATGTAGCTCAAACTCGATTCGCTAGAGCACCATTGATTTTCTGAGCCTGAACTTACAAATGTAATTAGCATTATATAGTTATCTTCTGGTACAAAAAGTTCCATGGAGCTCACATGGAAATTTAATAACAGGACATGTTAACTTCTAACTGTAACAGGAAACGGAGATCATCACAGATGCGAGCTTTACAGTAATGTGTGTGTAAAAAAGTCATCCATATGAACAAACCCATTTCAGATGGTAGCTGAGCTTTTAGCAGCAAATATTGAAGTATGGCACATAAATTCATTTAAATAGACTTAAAATGAATTTGACATGGATCACAATTATAAATGTTTTGTTTAAAAATAACACAACTTTCAGATAAAATTTCAGCAATCTCAGAAAGGCTTATTTTAAATTGCCAGTTGTGACGTTACCAACACATGAGGAAGGCATCATGTCACCACTGGAATGAAGAGTCACGAAGAAACATCAGGAACCATAAAATGCGTGATGCTTGCATTTAGGCTGCGACTATATTATATTACGTCGTGGCAAGTTCTTACAGGCGAATAGACATTAAATGACACTAGTATATTTGTTTATTAAAAATATTGAATGTATGAAGTGAATAAAACAATTATTTACACAAAACATTCTTAGAAGTATATATAAGAAAGACTAAAGTATCTTGACTTGGCTCGCACTACTTACTTAAAGTTTGAGTTATCGAAGTCCTGCTGTTCTCCTGATTGTACGGTGTGCATGTAGCATTAAACATAAGTCTATCAAACATATAAAATACAATGTGTCAAACTTGTCAGGGGCTGTAGCTATGTAAGACCCGACTAGGCATGTGCCTTCACTCAAGTTAAGTTTCTTGAATACTACTGTCTATGTATTATATATAGCACGTCTTTTACTGTTTAACATATTTAAACTACGAGACATTTGTAACTAATTCAATCAATAGAATTTGAATTGGACTTGACATTATTGTTGTCAGACAATCATGTGCTACACGATCAGTATAAACTATCTATGTAGTTCGTTTGGTATTTTGAATGACGGTAAGAGGTGGGGCTTACACTATGAAATAAGTAAAAGGTTAGTTAATGATTGCCATAGCATGGCTAAGCCCCGCCTACTTCAAATGTATCTGAATGGGGACTTTTTTTTTACAAACTGTGGTTTCTATGTTTAAGAATGATTGTGCGCAACACACAGATTAAGTGTGATTAATCTGTAAAAAGATCAAAGGAAAAATGCGGTATTATGTTACAAGCATTAATATAAGCATTACTCGATAGGTACCTTAAAGATTCGACCCAGGCAAAGTATTGATGATCAGTCACAAAAATCAATGACAGCATTGATTTTCGTTCAGACTTATGCATTAAAAATCGGGCATGTTAGCAAAGTTAAAATTTCTGTCAATTTACGCAGGATTATGAAAAAACGAAGATCTTGTGACATTCGGGTCTTGTCTAGCTACGCCCCTGCTTGTGAAATGGCATTCTATTGTTTGTATACATTTAAGCGTTGTTTTTTGCTTGTATGATACTATACTTTTGTTATAGATACAGTGAGAAAATTTGCAATGGAAGTTTACAGACCAACAGAGATCATAGAGATGCACATTCCACCAATGTTAATGCGAAGTCCTATAAATTGTTATACTCAAAGGTGTTTAACATGTACAAATGGCTCTGTGAACCATTATTAGACAATTGACCAGTAAGGAAACAAACAAATCACGCTGACAACAATTTTATCATGCTAAAGTTTATTTAAAGATAATGATTATAAATAATAAAGATTTTTTTGTTTTGCCATGTTTTATTAAAAGCTTGGGCTTGACTATTAAATGGTTATAAAAAAAATAAATTTATAAATGAAATGAGATCTTTTACTTTTACAATTATATATACAGAACAAGACATTTTTTTGTTCATTCTCTGAAAATATTTTTTACACCCCATGCAACAAATTTGAAGAAGGTATATTTTTTAATGAGTCCGTGAGTCGTCATTCATTCTATCCATCTGTCTGTCTTATTTTGTAAACACCTATCTAGGAATCACTGATCAGAATTTTGTGGAAATTTAAATAATATATATGTAATTGTGAATATCAGCAGGAATCATTGATTGGATATTTTCTGTAGGAGAGGAATCTTTGAACATGGATAGAAACATATTTTACTGAAATAGTTCGTAAAACTTTTAAAGGGAAACTTCGCGAAAAAATGAAAATTTGATATTTTACTCTTCAAATAAAAAGAAATATTATTGCCTTTTGATGTTTTATTGTATTCTTTACCGTTACGCTTCTAAAGTGGATTAAAGGTGGTAAAATTTTGTGTATGGGGGCCGCCATATTGACAGTATTTTATCATGTGACTGCGTTTGTGACGTGATAAATGTAATTATCCAGTAAATATGATAAATAATCCAGTTTAAAAATATGTTTTTCTGCATTAGCTCTTTGAAGAATATATAAACTGTGGCGATGACTAATGACCGGCTGACAACATAAGATTACCAAATACGTTTTAATGTTTTAATGATCTTTGTTTTAATAGAAGTATTTTTAGACACAAATTTTAACCTGTCTTTATTTAACTCAGATATAATTTACCTAAATAATAATTGTAATAAAAGATATATTTATATGATTATTTTTATATATAAAATAAAATTCCGTGGACAATTTTGCACGTCTTGAAACGGCAGTTGTACCTGGACGTGAAAATGTTACAGGTAAATCATTACTCGTTTATGAAGGGTAATTAACAGAATTAGCAGGTAAACAAACAGGATGTTTATTGCAATTACTAGACCATTTGACGCCGACTTTGAAGTATGAATATTCGGACTTTTTCAAAAGCTAACCAGATTAAAGGTTAATCATGTAATTCGAAATTAGAAAGGCACACCCCTCCTGCCAAGACAGGTATGATTTGAATACACCGAAGTGTCAGAACACAGGATGTATATAAGATTTCGAATACCTTTAGATGTCAGAGGAAACGTAAAACTTACACGTTAACTCAAATATACACAACATGTAAAATTTTGGAAACTGTGTTACGCACACGCACAATAAATGTTACCAGTAATAATAATTATAATAATAACAATAATAATAATTATAAATGTACTAAACGTGAAGTCAAAGACATGTAATTATATGTCTCTGGTGAAGTGAAATTTTGATGCACGAAAACCAGAGTATTTAAAAATATTTCATTTAATGACCGCTATTTCTTAAATAGCCAACTCGCAAAAGTTTCGTTCAATAAGTTGCTTAATCTGATTAAGTTGAAAATAATAATACGAATAATTTTCAATTTAATTAATATTTATGGACTTTTTTTCTTATCAAAACTGTGACTTTTTTCCTGTGACTTTCTTTCCGTTTACCGTTGTTGCTGCTGTGGAAATAATCAAGTGGGGTTTTTTGCTTAAATATAGATCAGGAATACGAAATGTAATCTTTCAAAACCTTGTCTTATAGTACAACCTTCTGTTATTGACCGTTTCGCGTTATTATCATTCGACGAATTTTAAGGTACTAGGATGTCTAGTATCGCCATCTAGTGACGAGATGGTGACAAGATGGCGGACCTCCATAAGTGCATTTTTTACACGAAAAATTCCATGCAGAAACTTAACCACTGAAAATATAATAAAACATTAAGAGACAAATGTATTTCTTTTTAGTTGAAGAATAACATATCAAATTTTCATTTTTTCGCGAAGTTTCCCTTTAAAGTGAAATGTACACAAGGTATATTTCAGATTTCTATCAAACTTGACACTTTACTTCTTTTTTTTTTTTTTTGGGGGGGGGGGGGGGTTGCCATTTTAAATCTTTCACTTTCATGTAAATTCCCTATAGAACTTTATTTAAATATATGACCAGTGAATTTGGAACTGTTCTTGTATTTTAGTTGTCCAATATGTGGTATTTTACTGACCTCATTCAGGTTTTTTAAATTGCAATATTTACTACCAACCAATTCAAACTGCACACCGAGTTTGAAAAATGCCCATTGTTTTGGTAAACACCATGCACTATCCATCAACAAGAAAAATATCCCATTCTTTGGAATATAAGAATATGACAGTATGCAACAATTGTATGCATATTATCATGAAAATATTACTCAGACATAATTATACATAAGATATAAAGATCTTGAAATTATGCAGCACAGCAGAAATAAAAGGTATTTTCATCTAAGAAGAATACATTTTGTCAATCAAAAGAGTAAGAAGGTCCAATTTTGTTTTAGGACTTTAAGACTGTAAATATGTAAATTATTGAGAACAAAATTTTAGAAAAGAAGAAAAAAAAATTTAAATATGTAAATTATTGAGAACAAAATTATAAAAACACAAAAAAATAAATAAAAGAAAATAGATTGTAAATATGTAAATTATTGATCACAAAATAATAAAACACAAAAAAAATAAATAAAATTAGTTGTAAATATGTAAATTATTGATCACAAAATAATAAAACACCAAAAAAATAAATATAATAAGTTGTAAATATGTAAATTATTGATCACAAAAGTATAAAACACAAAAAAATAAATAAAATTAGTTGTAGATATGTAAATTATTGATCACAAAATAATAAAACACAAAAAAAATTAATAAAATTAGTTGTAAATATGTAAATTATTGATCACAAAATAATAAAACACAAAAAAATAATTAAATTAGTTGTAAATATGTAAATTATTGATCACAAAATAATAAAACACACAAAAAAAAATAAATTAGTTGTAAAAATGTAAATTATTGATCACAAAAATATAAAATACAAAAAAAATTAATAATCACAAAATTATAAAACAAACAAAAAAGAAATTGCAAAATGTAAATTATTGATCACAACATAAGAAAAGTTTTTTTTAAAAATATTAAAAAATCATGCATAAAGCTTTAGAAGTTTTTTAAGAAATGGGTGTAGGTTGACAACAAATAAACAATTAAAATGTTAAATATGTGAATTATGGATCACAGTCATAAAACAGAAATGAACTTCACCAAAAGGGGGCATCTTTGGAGTGTCACACACCTTGCCACTTCAAAAGGGCTGATACTTTACTTGTAGTTAAAGCTTCTGGGGATTGTCCTGTTGATTTATTATTAGTTAACTTGATTTTATCTTGAATAGAGCCAAACTACTGCCTGTGGCACAATCTATATCTTATTATTTCAGTTAACCAATTACTATAAATTTTTGGTTAAACATTTTTTTGATTTGATTTGATTTTGAATGTTTTAATGCCACTTTCAGCTATTTTTCGGCTATATCATGGCGTCCAGTTTTTATTGGGGGAGGAAGGCTTGAGTACCTGGAGAAAACCCCCAGTTTCATTCTGTCATATGTCTATTATTTTAAGACTTCTTGAATATCTTTTTTTACATTTATGATTGTGGGTGGGTGTGTGGGATATAGGAGAGGGGAGGGGGGTTGTGGGGCAGGGTATGTGTTGGCTGTTATTATAAAGAAGGTTCACCTCCCAGTTTATACTGAATGCCAACAATTTCATTTCTACTTAAAATGTTGTATTATTAGAAAAAACTTAAATTTGACAGTATTTATAATTGTTTCCTACATATTCAAGTCTATGAGAAACTTTACCTTGTCACCTGATCAGACTACTAACTTTTTGATGTCCCAATACTTTTATTTATTCAAAACTTTGGACCCATGGTAAGTATACGGTAAGTATTCAACAGGTTTCTTATTCTATTATTAAGGCTCAATGGGCATTTTTTTGTTCCATATGCAGTTCTGAAGTAGTTTCTGTCCTTCATGTAAATTTTGGTATTGTATGAACATTGCATGATACACCAGGAAACGGACAGAATGGGAATATAAATCTGTCTACATGGAGTTTCCTTTTGGTGATTTGTTATGACATCAGATGGTTGCATGATAGTTACTTTAGACTTTGTAATGATAGCAAAAAAATAAAATAAATTAAGAAAAAATCTAAGAAAAAAAAAAGAAAAATGACAGAAAAAAAAGAAACAAGAAAAAATGAAGAAAAGATAAAAAGATCAGAAGAATGAAGAAAAAATATAAAAAAAAATCTATAAACAGAGTTTAAAGTAACAAGTTCGAAGGGTTGGGCTAGAGATGTTCCTTGTTCTTTGAAATTGGAGTTATCTCCCATTTTGTATTTGTATAATGAATTATTTCTGTACCAGTTTAGTTTGTGAAAACTGAACTTACATACATTGAGAACTTGACATCTCTGTTATCTGGAAATTTTGAAACAGGTATTTGCAAGTCTCTATTCGGCATGTGAAGTTCTTAAAGTATAGTAAATAGCTTTCTGTCAAAGGAAACTTCCAGTTATTATATCAAGTTGGGACTCCTAGACTATGCATTGGGCTGAAATTGGGAGAATCTGTCTTACTTATGTCTCTACCTTGGTATGAAGTTTTCTGTGGTGCAAAGCACAAAGAAATTACAGTAAAACATGCTTACGACACATTTTGTGAATAAAAAATGAAGATTATGTTTTGTATCTTCATTATTAAATTGGTAAGTTCTGATACATCAAACTTTTGATGTAACAAATAATTTGTTCAGTTTTTTAGGTGTCTGATATATGTTTTACTGTAATTTGTACATGACATCAGTTGCTAGTTATTTTAGGCTCTGTACCAAAAAAAACTTGGAATACAGTGTTTAAAGTAACATGTTTTCATGGGTTGGGTTTTAAGGAATACAATTTTTTTTTCAATAGAATGCAACTGATGTTTGAGTTGTTTTCGTTTGTATAAAAGTATATTTTTGTTTGTGTTATGTATGTTTTATGGTAATTTACACTGGAAAATAGTTTTTAACCTGCTAATGATGTTCAGCTCTGTACAAAAAAAACCACAAAAAATTGTAATACAGAGTTTAAAGTTAATTGTTTTACTCATAGATATTTTAAGCTCTGTACCCAAAAAAAATTGGAATACAGAGTTTAAAGTACAGAAAACAAGTAATTATTGTAGATCAGTTTGATTTCGGCATTACGGAAATCGGGTTTATTACAAGAAGACTGAAATATTTAACAAGGAGATAATAATACAATGTACCAACTCAATCATAAATCAAAATTTACTACAAACGATGTCAAAAACTTGGGAAACTGGAACAGAGAAAAACCTGGATTTTTCCAAATTAGACGGAACCTTAATAAACTACGAAGTGGAACCTGGGCAGACAATAAAAGTGATAAAAACAACGATAATGCAGATGAAATAGGAACAGAAACATTCACTGTTAAGAAGACTTGGAATTGTTATATTATCATTACACATTTTGAACAGATAAAAACTGCATGAATTCTTTTTATTTTTATTTATACTGAATATTAAAATACAAATACTTATTTTGTGTGATTCTTAATCACTTCACAGCTTTTGCTGCTAATCAACCGACCAAGCTCTATAGACCTGTATAAATTGTATCCCCTCAAGAAAGACCACCCCCATTATAAGACCACTTTCATGACTCAGATGGGGTGGTCTTATAAGAGGGGGACTACTGTAACTTGTTTTCAAGGGTTGGGAAGATAGGAATATATTTATTTACATTTTCAATTTAATAATTGTTAGCCTGCTTTTAACTTTAAGCTCTGTACCAAAAAAAAACCACAAAATTGTTATACGGAGTTTAAAGTAAATAAAACATTCTTATACACCTAGATATTTTAAGCTCTGTACCAAAAAAACTTGGAATATAGAGTTTAAATTAACTTGTTTTCAAGGGATGGTAGTAATGAAATCATTTATAGTATATTTGTACATGTATTTAATTTACTGTAGTTTACGCAGGACACAGTTGTTAATCTGCTAATTACTTTAAGCTCTGTACGAAAAAAAAAATGTACCAAAAAAATAACTTATAATACAGAGAAATTTCTTTTTCATGTAGCTTGTTTTTCTTTTATTTATTGTATTAAATGAAGTCTTATGAAAAGGAACAAATAATCCAGGCATAACTTGGGGCAGACAACTAAGGCATATCTTGAGGCATATTCAGGGCAGACAACTAGAGATATTTCACAGGGAAGACAACCAGCCGCATAACTCTGCAGACAAGAAACAACACTGTGCTAACAACAGTAGAATATATATATTGATGAGACTTAAGGATAAAAACTAGAAATTGTTTGATTTGAAGAAAAGCAAAATTAAGTATCACAAAGCAGCCAAAATGAAAAGATATAGAGAAAAGCAGATACTTTTTATTAACATGAGCAAAACATGGACAACAAAGTGTGATGGTTCCTGTTTTAAATGGTTTATAAGACAGCTCTGATGATTCAGATATATATCTAAGGTAAATAGGCTTTGTATTGGAATGTAATAAAACTGGAGCTTTGTTATAAATATGTTTGTTTTCTCAACATTGTATGTCATTTACAGCAACTTTTTAGTTATATTAGATGTCAAGTCTTTTTGGAACAAGCAAACCAGAGAACCTAGGGAGAATTTATAATGACGACAATTGTACAAATCGATCCTGGGTGCCGTTTCATAAAGCGATCGCTAATTAACTTGCTCGTTATCCCATGCAATTTAAATGCGATAATGTGCACATTAAGCTAATGATCGCTTTATGAAACTGCACCCTGATGTAATTGTTAGTGACTGGCCAGGACATAAATGTACATATTATTTCAATCGCTGTAATTGGTTAGATTTCATAACATGAAATAAACACTGATTAAATCTGAAAAAAAATTGACTACCAGCAAAATGTTCCTAAGCAGTTCAAGAACAAAACAAAAATGTGGCTAAAGGGGTGTTAATTACTAAGGAGTTTATGATTGATATGATTGAAGTTATGAATTGGCCACATGGCAGTAAACCAAGAACATACCTTGTACGCTACATGTACATGAACAATAACATCTTTTGGCTAAGGATGTTTGTTTTTTACATTTAGAAGGAATGCTAAGAAAGGAAGAATTTGGTGTATAATTTTACCCATGGATGTTTAATCTGTACAGTTTAAAACCTACCAAAAAGAGAGATGTTTGGTTACTGGTTTATTAAATTCCATAAATAGTATTTCATGTGACTTTTATTCACTTTGCAGATACAGTTCTGTTAGTATTCCAAGATCTTTTGATAAAAAAGTTTTGCCATCCTTCAGTCAGGTAAATAAACATTTACTTATTAGTTGGTAATTTCATTTTACAAACAGTCCTTGGATCTGATTGACTGCAGTTTTACAAATCTTCACTATACAGACAGATCTGATTGACTGCAGTTTTACAAATCTTCACTATACAGACAGATCTGATTGACTGCAGTTTTACAAATCTTCACTATACAGACAGACCTGATTGGCTGCAGTTTTACAAATCTTTTCTATACAAATGGATTCAAATGTTATTTAACCTAATTAAGGTCTTCTAAAAAGAAGCTTTATTTTTCTTGATCAGTAAAAACATGGCAATGTGCTCCTTTCCCAACCCAAATTTTTAGAAACTTTGATAGAATCTAGAATTGTTTTGTTAATTAATGTATTTTTACAGCTCCTCTACCTCGTTTATCAGACATTAATTCATATAATTTGTGCAGCTTATTTGTAAAGTTACAAATATCACATTCGAATCTTTTTGATCATGCTAAAAGGACATTCTTACAGAAAGTATAATAATTTAGAAATTATTATACTTTCTGTAAGAATGTCCTTTCATAGAATATTTTACTATTTTGATATATATTTCTAAAGGAATTGTGCTCCGTGCCTTATGCCCTCATAGTTTCTCAACCTGCCTAAGAAAACTATTGATTTGGACGTCAATCAATTGTAATGGGCGGGGTTAACTTGTAATCAATGATTGATCACTGCTGCGCTTTAAAAAAGGTATTTTTATCCTAGTCAACGGAAGAAGCCGATCAACGTATAACGTCAGCAAAAAAAACAAAAACAAAGCGGCGGTTAAAGCCAGAAAATGTCCAGGTTTGGGGAGGACGATCCCAATAAATTTCATAAGGAATACTTTACATCACAACGTGGCGGGGTATCATTTAATGTTTCATTAATGCCCTATTTTTCTTCTAGTTATAATTTTCCAAGTCAAGACAGTCAGTATAATAATTATAATAATGTTGTGTTTAGCATTCACTATGCCAAAATAGTGGCCAGGGTTGAAGACATAGTGCACTTCCCTTCGGGGGACTATGTCTTCAACCCTGGCCACTATTTTGGCATAGTGAATGCTAAACACAACATTATTATATAAATAGTTTAAAAAAACTAATCTTTGCAGAAATATAAATAACTAAAATATTACAAAATGCATGTGCACAACTTTTGTATGTTTACAATATTTTTATTGACTGAATTCTAATTTTCTCCAACAGCTTTCCATTTTGTTGAAAAACCCATCAAAAATATTTTTTTTAAAAGAAAGGACAGAAGAATGACAATCCACCATTACTGGTAAGTTACAAAAGCAAATGGGCAACATTTTTTAATCATGCTGAAAACTTCAAGGAACAAATCAGTTGCATTGCATGTTCAACAAGTGTCTGTGACAGTTATCTTCTTTAGTTGGATATTAACTTCATATTTCTGTGGTTACACATTTCGAAGTAAACACATTTGACAAGACATTTTACAACAGTGCTTAAATTTCAGAACATTCTGATGATGAAAAATTTGGTTTTAGTAAATATTTATGCTTTTTGATGTTTGTTTAATTAGATATAGTGGTCAAGGCAAAAGTGTTAGTTTGCAAAAGTACTGAGACTGTTATCACAATCACATTAAAAGGTGATTAGCTGTAAAATTAACACATTTACAGAGTTTGTAGTGATAAATATGACCTAGTAAACAGCAGTGATTCCAGAAACATTTTTGTGGATTTTAAAGTGGTTTAACACTAATACCATCAATTTTACAGCTATGTGTTGGGGTTTTATCATGTGGGTTTTTATTTTATTTAATTGATGGAGGAAGCCATAGTAATAATAATCCTGGTAAAAACCCCCAGCCTTTGACAGGAACCTGGCAATCCTTATTAATTAATGTTGTCGAGCACACCTTGCCACAGTAAGGCTCAAACCCTCAACCTCGGTCTTGAATGGCATGTGATCAACAGTAGACAAATGCAAACATCATCACCTATATATTTATCTCCATTTATATATTGGACTGGAAATGTCAGTTTATTGGTTGTCTTGGTATATCAGAAATAACACTGAAATGACATGTCATCAAATGTGTCCTTTGGAGTCATCAACATTGTTAATTTTATCATTGATGTGTCATTGTATATCAGAAACACCACTGAAAAAGTCATTTCATCAGTCATCAGAATGTTACATTTTATTAGTTATGTCCCTTGGTTGATTTGTTGTTGTAATAAATTCTTTTTTTTTCAGCTGCCTTTACTAGAAAACATTTAATACTGAACAGAAAGAAGGGATATGAAGTTACGCTGTAACTGGTAAGTTATTAATCCTTTTATCATATATTATGGTAAGGGTTTTGGGGTTTTTTTTTAAATATTAAATGGCTTTACTATTGTCCTGATATGGTATGATCACCTATTTAAACATTTTCCAAATATGGAAACTACATTTCTACACGACATACCAGTACTAGTATAAATACTGTCTTGGTCGTGCTAGATTAAGAGATGTGTTAACAAAAAAATTGATTTCTAGAGTTGTCTCCCTTGGAAATTCTGTTTTTGTTTTTATTATTAACAAAATATTATTTGTTATTTTTACAGACAACTAAGTTGACAAAATGATGACTTGGACTCCTAAGAACTGGATGAGGAATGCCTTGCCCATTTATGTCAAGTTAAAAGTATATATGTATTATTGGTTCCCACATTATGTTATGTATTTTAGGAAGATTTCTCTGTTTATGTGAATATTTTACATTTTTTGTAAAATTATTCACTTTATAATATTGTAAATGTGGTAAAACTAAAATGAGCAGAAAGGGTTTCAGTACAGTGTACCAGTACATGTATACTGTGGTAGTCCCATACATGTGATATCTCACTCGGTGAGACAAAATCTTTTTATCATGCAATTTTTAAGGGTCCCACACTATCACACAGTGAGAAAACAATGTCCTGCAAAAAAACTAAAATTAAATTGATTCTTGTTCATTAGTTTACCCCTGTCTTTGTTTACAAATGCAATCTTATTAGCATGATAGATAATCCAGAGAGCACCATAGTTACCATGTCAACGATCATAAAGTTACCTTTAATAAAAATAGGATGTATGGTGGCAGTTAGTATGAAATAAAATGATAAAACAAAAGAATGTGAAGGTGCTTATTTTAGTGGTAAATAATAGAAATTAATGTTATTTTTAAAGAAAACAATCAAAGATGAAAAATATTTAAAAACGACTAAATTAGAATTTTGGCTTCGGTAAACTAAGCAGAAACATATATAAATCAGGCTATAATTTTTGTTGTAATTTATATTTCACAATGCTAAAGTGACCGTCAAGAGCTAAAACCTGCAAAAAGCATCTCATGTGTAGAGGTCTAAATTTCATTGGCTGGTTAAGGGAGCAGTATTAGTGTATACTACTTGTAATATTGACTTTAGTATTGCACACATTGGTACACACATGTATGTTATAGCTGAGCCCTTAAAGATAGACCATCATGTGTCCAGACAGGGTCTACCCAGTACAATAAAGTTTAACTATAAAATGAAACAACAAAAACAAAACAACAATGTCAAAGAATGAAAACACAAATAAAAATAAATATCTCATAAAAATTAGTCAGTCTCACAATTTGGACTTATGAAATATCACATGCATGGGTACTCCAATTGTAAATTCTGCCAACCCCCCTCCCCTCCTGTTGAACTAGTGTACCTTGATTTGACTACAGTTTTCCCCTTCTCCCCACCCCACCCTTGCACAAGCCCCCTTTCTCTTATTTATAAAAATCTCTCATTTGCTCAATATGAATCCATTACCCATACATAATGCATTTTAAGCTTAAAATATATTTTATGGGATATCATGTTAAACCTTGTTCTAGACACCACCTGTACATTAAGACCTCTTTTTTCAAATCATCAGTACATATTTAGAGAAATACAATAACTTTTCCTGTTGCTTATAGACATAAGTTACAATTCTTTTCCTTAAGTACCTGTATTTACTGGCAGTATAAGTAGTACTTGTATCTCAGTTCATAAGTTCAAGATAACAATTCATATAATACAGGGTAAATATTTTAGCCAGCTATTAATTTGATATAATTGCCCTGCTCATTACCACATGGTTAGAAATATTTGTATGATTTTTATTTTTATGAAACTGAATAGATCTGTGAAACCTGTCTACTCTAAACTAATCTTTTTTATTTGGAACTTGAATATTAACTTGGTTCTTCATATGTTCAACATATAACTGGCAAAATGCAAAAGTGTTTATTTTACAAATGCAGTTCAGTTATGACAGGTTTCACTGAATTTTAGTTATTGTATATTTGTGTTGTTGTGTATTGGTAATGCTTTAAGCATTATGTGTATTGCATGTTGTGTATTGTCAGTGTATTAAAATATTGTGTATTGTATATTGTCTTTTGATGTTGATTTTATGTTTTTTCATTGGGTTATTGTAACATTGAGCCAATTTTTTTTTAACTCTATTTTCTTTTTACCATGGCCTTTATCACCAGACAAAATTATATAGTATAGTTAACAAAAATTAAGTTAACTGATATTTTCCGACAGCTGTTGTGTTTCAGTGATCAGAAAGACAAGGTAATTTGTTTTCTAATAGATCTTTTGTCGTAAGTTATCATGTCTAAAGTATTCATTAATCCTTGGAATTAAAAGTCATCCCAGTGATTGTTTTACAGTAGAAAGCTTTGTGCTTTCATGTCCAAGTAATGGAGGTTTACATGACATAAAATAACTGAGGTTTATGAAAAAAAGGGGAGTTTACACATCAGTACAGAGAATGCTAAAAGTCATTGATAACTGCTAAGCCAAATCTGTTGTCCTGAAAATTATTATTTGTAATGAGGAAAACCTGGCAGGGGCAACAATTCTAAGAATGTTGTGAAGACTCCTCAATGGAGTTACTACCCTTTAATGTGTTTTTTATTATTATTCTGTGCTTTTGCCTATTATCTTTGAAACCTTAAACAGCATAAATGATCAAGATCTACAACTGAGTCAACAAGCAGAAATTGTCAACTTAATGGTTATGGTCCAAATTAGAGATTTTAAATTTGTATTTTTATTGCAGGACAGATTTGGTATTTATTTAATGTCCAGAGAGTAGTATTTCAGCAAGAACCAGGATGAAACAAGTTAACAAACAATAAACCAATAGGTGGGAAAACAGGAAATTTAAACAGAATTGGACTGCATCCATAAAAGTAAAAATAATGTAACCTTCACCCCTCCTACCTAGATTTTTATAACTTTTCAGTTTAAAGTAATGAAATAATTATTAATGTATTTTTTTATCAGAAATGGAGAGATAAAAATAAAATATATGGATTATTTAAATAATGGGAAAATAAATATATAAATAAGCTAGATTATTTAAATATGTAAATTATTTCAATGTTTTGATATGAAGTAAATGTAAATCATCTCTGATTTGCTTCTTATTCTTAGGTTTACCAGAGGTTTTGCTAAAACTCCAGTCTCTACATTGTTATATAGTCAAGAATTGTACATGTATTAATTTTTTAACTAAGCAAGTTTATTAACTTGAAACATTATAGACATTGATAAAACATGTAAGAATTAGGATTTTTTGGTTATAAAAACAGTTATGACCTTTAATTTCAACAACATTATATTGTAGGTTTCTAAATAAACTTTAAATTTTTTTAACTAGCTGTGGTCAGGTAAAATACCTGTCAAGTTAATTATCCCATTACAATCAATTACAAGAAAATTTTGAAAGAAAAAGAAATATTTCAATATTATCACAACTAATGATTTGGCTTTTTTTCCAAATCAAAAGTGAACTTTGTAAGTAATAGTAATGTCATTTATTTCATTATCTGGTTTTTGCTTCCACTTATATGCTGTCTTTTAAAGTGATGCATATAGTAGCAGCTTTGCACGTCAGTCTGCGAGTACATTGGTATGTCATAGTTTTGTCTGGAGCTGATATCCAAAAAATTTTCCACATGGATCACAATAATTATTCCCATTGATGGATTAGTGTTTAAGAAAAACGGATGGGCATTTTTCAAATTCTATATTCAGTTTGGCCACATTAATGGGCACTTAATGGGATACGGGACACCATCTGCCATTTTTTTGTGAACATTTCAAAATAGAACATTTATGGTAAATTTAATAATAATTTCTTTCATTATTAGCTCTTAATTTCCATAAAATGTAAAAATAATTATGAAAGTCTTATTCTTTTATTATTACTGCAAATTATTAATGGTTGAAATAAAAAGTTTTCGCATAAATGAGTTTGGTATTGGGTAAAATAATGGAAATAAAGTTTTTAACAAGGGAGGTAATGTTTGACCAAAATTACAATTTTTTAGCTTTTTGACCAGTTATTCTCCAAAGAACAAGAGATCACAAGAGACTCCTATTTTTCTTTCTGTAACTCAATTGTATTTCAATTGCTTGACATTATATCAAAAATTCAGAAAATATTATTGGACATAATTTTTGTAATCCTTTATATAGTGCTTTTTTATTCTCTCCTCTGTATAATCTTTTAGAAAACTTTTAAAATTTCAATGCTAAACCCCTCAAAAATAAGCTTTGAAACCCCTATGTTTTATTTTGAATTATAATAACTTGTATAAGAAAACTAACTCTTATGAAACGTTGCATGATGAATCCACTATTGAAATTAATTTTAAAATTCATATTTTGAATGGGACTTTCAAAATTTACTTTTAGTCTGTTTATATCTTCCCAATAATCAATAGTCAATCTTATAGAATGTTTTCGTTGTATCATTTGTATTGAAAAGAAAACTTGTATCCCACCATGATCAGTTATATTATTGATATTTCTAGCAAAGATTTCATATCTGAACAAAAGGTACTTTATTTATACTGGGTTTTTTTCTGTGGTACAAGCTGTCAACTGGTATCCACAAAGCTGTATGAACACAGTACAATTAAGTCAGCAGAGAACCAGCTTGTATGCATTCTTGTTGAGGTCACGTTAACATTGTAACCTGAAACTTTGACAAAATTACGATTTCTGTACCGTTTGTCCAGGATAACTAATATTGTGCATGGGACTTCGCATCATGATTGAAATTTTATGATCAAATGGGAAATAGCGCACTGTGCATCTTTATCCTGATCTCTGTTGATGTTTTGACTTCCAACAACTTCGAATTGGATAGATCATAACCAGCTAGATGGATTCATTTCAAACTTGGTATATAGGTACCTGGTGATGAGTTGAAATATTATTTATATTTGTTTGTATTTCTTATTTTATTAATCATTTAGCTATTTCAAAACCCAATACATGTATATCATATGATACTTGATAACCATACTGTGATATGATATTACGATAACTGGTATATTGTGATATATTGCTCCCCCCAACCTATATGAAATATAGTTGAATGCACTGTTCTGTTATCAATAGTGTACATCAAGCAGCATCATACAGTGTCAACACAAGTCCTTTAATTAAAAAAAAAGACCAATACATTAGCATGCCAACATGTGTATTGTATTGACATACTTTGTAATTGATGTTTTATTGATGGCTTAATTTGTCCAGAAGTAAAACATAATGTCGATGTGATGTTTTTATTGATGGCTTAATTTGTCCAGAAGTAAAACATAATGTTGATGTGATGTTTTATTGATGGCTTAATTTGTCCAGAAGTAAACATAATGTTGATGTGATGTTTTATTGATGGCTTAATTTGTCCAGAAGTAAACATAATGTTGATGTGATGTTTTATTGATGGCTTAATTTGTCCAGAAGTAAAACATAATGTTGATGTGATGTTTTATTGATGGCTTAATTTGTCCAGAAGTAAACATAATGTTGATGTGATGTTTTATTGATGGCTTAATTTGTCCAGAAGTAAAACATAATGTTGATGTGATGTTTTATTGATGGCTTAATTTGTCCAGAAGTAAAACATAATGTTGATGTGATGTTTTATTGATGGTTTAATTTGTCCAGAAGTAAAACATAATGTTGATGTGATGTTTTATTGATGGCTTAATTTGTCCAGAAGTAAAACATAATGTCGATGTGATGTTTTTATAATACCCATCTGACACAGGATTTGAAACCTATTTAGCCATTTGTTTGTGTGTTATTAGTTTTTTATTATCTTCAGTAATTTTAGGTTTTAAATGTCTAGTTTGTATTGTTTAGGAAGCAGGAGTACCTGGCGAAAACTGGCCAGAATATTATCAATCCTTCAAAATTAATTTAGTGCCAGTAGTCAACACACCAAATGATCAGGGACTTGTACCAGCCACCTCAAGTGTTCAGTCACATAATAGTTGCTTTTTGACCAAAAACAACTTTGATATAGAGGTTTATTTAAATCAAATAATTTATCGCTCGTATGATTGTAGTTTTGTAGTAGACTGTTACCTAACTTATGTAGATGACCGAGATGCAGGAAACCAGCTCAAGAAGATAAGATGTCATCAGATGGCCTGACCTATGGATATACCTTGTTTTGCAACAAAAAAGTTAAGTACTTAGCAGATTTTGAATTTTATTTCATCATATTTTCTCCAGGCAGCCTATGGTTAAAATTGTTACATCAACTGAGCATTTATTTTTATATTTGGTTCAAGCTCTTCTGATCCAATGGGTCATGAGAGGTATGGCTGTCACTTGGTGTCTGCAATCTAATTAAAATTATATCTTCACTAATGGCTCCATCTTTTTGCTATTGTCGACAACAATAGCAAAAAGGGGGAAGCCAAGTGAAGATATAATTTTAATTAGATTGTAATGGTGTCTCTAAACATAATAGACTTAACATTTTTATCTTCTAGAAAACCACTTGGTAGGAATTTATATTGGTTAGACTTTACAAAGTTTGTTTTTGGTTCAGATAAAAAATTCCACATAATTGGCATTGGCATGCAGTCTGATTAGCGTAATTTAAAACTTTTCTGGCAAACAACTTGTTTGCTTTATTTGTAATGTTGTGGAAATATGCATCTACAAGAATTGTTTTCCTACCGAAGGTCGGGGGGTTTTCTCCAGGTACTCCAGCTTCCTCCCCCAATAAAACTGGACGCCATGATATATCTGAAAAATTGTTTAAAGTGGCCTTAAACAACATTCAAACAAAAAAAAAGTATAATGTCATCAGAGATACCAAGGTTATAGAATTTTCTACACCTGTAGTGAGTTGTAAGTGTAAAATCTATCGTTAGGGATGACGTCGCAATATATTTCCATGATATATTTTACACGTACACATTTGTGAAATCCATTACAGTTGTTCTTTCCTTTAGTCAAAACCTGTCAATGGAGCTGAATCCAAGTAATAATGATGTGCAAGCTACAATCACCCACGGGGTGGCAGAGTGACTATGGTAGTTCGTCCACTATTGATCACGTGGTCTGTCAACACTGAGATTGTGGGTTCCAGTCCCACTGCAGGCAGGGCTTACTCAACTCCAATCTTAATGGACAAGGATTGCCAGTTTTCCCACTGAAGGTCGGGGTTTTCTCTGGGTACTACCGTCGGCTTCCTCTATCAATAAAACTGGAAGCCATTATATATATGAAAAATTGCTTAAAGTAGCATTAAACAACATTCAAACGAACAAAATAAAGTAAAATGTCATCAGAGATACCAATGTTATATAATTTTCTACACTTTAAGTGCGTTTCACAAAGAGATGTAAGTGTAAAATCTATGGTTAGGGATGACGTCACAATATATTTCCATGATTTATTTTACAAGTACACATTTTTGTAAAATCCATTACAGTTGTCCTTTCCTCTAGTCAAAACTTGTCAACGGAGCTGAATCCAAGTAATATTGATGTGCAAGCTACATTCACCCATGGGGTGTGGGGGGGGGGGGGGCTCAGTGGCAGAGTGACTATGGTAGTTCGTCTACTATTGATCACGTGGTCTGTCAACACTGAGATTGTTGGTTCGAATCCCACTGCTGGCAGGCCTTGCTCGACTCCAATCTTAATTGACAAGGATTGCCAATTTTCCTACTGAATGTCAGGGGTTTTTTTCCGGATACTCCATCTTCCTCCCCCAATAAAAACTGGACGCTGAAACAACATTCAAACAAACAATACATTCACCCACAGTCTCACTAAACTACACTGAATGTTAGCATCAACTTTACTGTTATGCTAGATTTTGTTTAATGGTGAAGTCACCAACTTCCTGATCAAAGATGGACCAAAAACAATACCCAATACTCCGTACTTTTCCAGTGGCCGTCAAAATTTTGTTCCCTGTGTCCCATCCCACCCCTTTTTGTCTCGCCTGCGACGAAAGTCGCTGGTAGCGAGACATATGTATGGGAATCCGGCGGCAGCGGCGGCGTAAACACTTGACATCTTGCTTCATATATTTGTAAGCCCAAGCCCTAGGTCCATCAAATTTGGTACAGAGGTAGCTTATGATGAGTACTTGCCAGTCAGTCACCAGTCACCTGACCTTGACCTCAATTTCACAGTCCAGCGACTACGTTAAAGTTTTGGGTTACGGCAGTTCCTCTGTAACTACGCATAGTAGGATAACAATATTTGGTGTATAGGTTGCTGATGACTAGTACATGACTGTCTGGTAGGTGTCACCTGACCTTGACCTCAATTTCACGGTCTAGAGACTACGTTAAAGTTTTTGTAGTAGGACAGTTCCTCTGTAACTATGCATGGTATGGTGACAATATTTGGTATACAGGCCGCTGCTGATAATTAATGCTATTTACGTTATGCTTATGATGAAATTTATTTTCGTTACTGATGCAGAATGCAGGCGAGACGTTTTTCTGTGTCCACACTTGTTTAATTGATGTATTGTTTGTTAACTTGTTCTGTCCTGAATATAGCTGAAATACTGTTAGCTGGACATAAAGCAAACATCCAATCAATCAATGATACTTTTGATTTGAAAGAATTAATTTTGAGATTTAGATTAATTCTTAGCAAATTTTACTTTTAAAGGAGGAGACTTGACAGATGAAGAAGAAATTTACAGAAGGTGCTGACTACTTGTAATCTGTTTAATAACAGGTATTTCAACAAAACTTGTATGGTCAAACCTGTTATTAGAGACTATTGAAAGGAGAGCTCAACTGTGGTCTCGTAACACACGTGGTCCTTAATAACGGGTTCATTTAATGTGAAAACATCAAATAATGGTCTTCCAAGACAAAACTTGGTTAACAGAAATGGTTTCCTGAGCAGATTATTCAGCTGTTATTGAAGAAAGTAATTATTTGTTTAGGATTTTAAGCCAATTTCAGCAACTGACTACCATATATTACAGTTTATAGGTTGAAATTTCACTTGTAAGTAGAATCTTTTAGAAAACTATATTATATACTAATTATGGAAGATAACTCTAAATTAAAAAAGCAGCATGTTTGTTTAAATAAAGAAACGGGCATTTCTCAAGTAAGTTGTATTAAATTTAGATTAAACTTATGCTAAATTTAGTCAAACAAAAACTGGCATTTATTTATTTATGAAATTTTCAGACTGTTTTCTGTTTTTAATGATGACCTTTATTGTTTATTCTAGTTATATAATGAAGATCTGAACCAGAGATATTCAAGCAGGAGAGCTGAAGCTATGTTGTTTGGTGCCAAAAGTACATGAACATTGGACATTAGAAAATAAGAGATTTAATGTGAATTTAACAAGGAAAACTGTACAAAAATGTTTACTGTGATGTTTGTATTTGTTTTTATTTGTTTGTTTGATATATTAATGAAAACAAATGTATTTTTTTTAATTTAACACAGGACAAAATTTAAATTTGTTGTATTTTTTTTTAATTTACCACTGCAATCCTTCTTTTAACTTCATAGGATAAATAACACCAATTGATGCTGGCAAATCTTCAAATACAATACAGTTGTCTCCTAATTATTACATTGTCATTTTATATTTGACCTAGTATAATCCCCAAAACTTCCATATCACCCATTAGGATCAATACCAGGGCCAATATAGAATTATCCATATAATAACCTATTTATCATATACAATATACATCTCCAGAGTTAATATCAATAAATGCCCCATTCTCCAAGGCAAATAACTGAAGACTTTCAGTCTTTATTACATGGCCCGGTTTTCTTTTTTTATACTCACATTGTGATCAATGTATTTTGTCTATTCTAAATGGTTGATGAAGTATAGAATTTTCCTTTTTGTGGTGAAAAAAACTAAATATTCGTTTAAAAAATGTGTACATGTATTTATTATCATTTGTTTGTAATGTTCATATGTATTCCTATTATATTTTAATTATTATACTACTTGTCTTAAATGTTTAAGAGGATGAAGGGCAATGTTTTTTTCTGAAAATCTTAGATAACAGATATTTTGTTAATAATATTATACAATTAATTACTTTAGATGAGGTTAATTTCATGATTTATCAACCCAAGAGATCAGATAATTACCGAGGCCATCGGCCGAGGTGATTATAGATATCGAGGGTTGATAAATCATGATATTAACTGATATCTTAAGTTATCAATTGTTTTATTATATGACACATACAACAAAAACATTTTTTTTCTCAAAAGTATTATTTTATCATATTTACAAGAAATGTATGGATTTTCACTGATACTATATTTAGGTACACGTTAAAGCTTACACTACACAAGTAATGATCACCTCACATTTATAATTGTGCTGTGATTATCATATTTTGCAATAATACATAAAATACCATTCAAACCAATGAAAATCTAAGTTATATAGAGTCATATAATAATCTTTATTCTTTTTTAAATAATATTCTTTATTCTGCAACTACCACTATACAAATATGACCCTATGAATAAAGCAAAGCTTTATTTGTAAATAATGATGTCAGCTCCTGGTACCCTTGTCCTTACTTTTAGCCATATTTAGTATCATTTTATGACTAACATTTATCTTGATTAGCCCAGAGTATCATAAAAAGTATTATTTAGAGGGTATGTTAACCTCAAAGTAGTTAAAATAGTGAGATAAACGTTTTTACTATGAGGAGATAAAAATAGAATATTTATCAATAGAAAATATAAAAAAAATTCAATAATAGGAAACAATCATAAATTTGATTGGTTCAATTAAAAACATCAACTTATCAAAATCATTCTTTAAAAACATTTTATTTGTTGACATTTTTTCAAAATGTTTTTAAAGAACCCCTCACAGCCAAATTTTCCAATGCCAATTTTTCATAATTGTCTAATATTACTGTAAATTTGGATTGAAATATGTGAATTTCTTTCAATTTCAACAGTTTACTGTTGTTATTGTTCAAATAAATTATTTTATCCTTTTTTTAGATTTCAGTGTAAAAGTAAAAACAGTCATATAATAAAACATTCGTCGACATTTTTAAGCAACCCTCAAAAATAATATCCCCACTTGCTGTTGGCTCGGTGAATTTAATTTTTGTTGATAAAACCATGTACAGTCAACCCTCTTTAGTTTAGTTATGGTTAGTTTCCGGCCATTATTGACGTTAAACCGAATTTGCTGTGAATGAATTGTATTTTTGTACTTTGATTAGCTCCCTTTTTTATTTGCGTCTATTGAAAATCTTTCAAGTCTGCTCAATATCCAAGCTTAATAACAAAAAAATAATAAAATGCTTGTTTTCTTGCCGATATTTAATTAAAACCTTTTTTTTTTAACAAAATTAGTTGTAAGTTATGATTATTTACATTAGACAGATTTTCGGTAATTATCCTATTTCTGATGTGCCGCTTCAATCTTAACACACTTGTAATTAAGCCAATAATTTTCTGAAATATTTGAAGTTTTAAATAATAAATAGCATTTGACACCTTTTTAATGAAGCCATATCCCTATCATCGATAAGTTTTGTAACGGAAATGTTAATTACGCAATAGCAACAGGTGTTCACCTGTGCAATTAACCGTTGGAAAAATAAATTCTCTGGACAAAGATAATCTTTCACAGGTAAATCTTGATAATTTGTCGTTGTAACGAATTATTTTATGCTAGCTTTGGTATATTTGTTACCGACAGACGCAGTCGGAGTCGGAAACTGAATATGTCGTTGTATCGAGCATAAACAACACGTGGACACGTTGTTCCCACTGAAATCTTGTCATATGTCGAATATTCCGTTAAATCAAATGTCGTAACGAGGGTTTACTGTATTAACTAACCTATATCAAAGTCAATAACTGTATATTATGTTCTGGTTCACAGCATGTTGTCGAATACTATATTGGTTTTTGAGGTCAGGCTATCAGTACACGCCGAAAATTGTCAAAAATTGGCTAGAAGTGCACTTTTTTTATGTTTTTCATTAGTATAAAATGTATTTTCTGGTTGCAGAATAAAAACAGTAATTGTACATTGTCAGACTTGACTTGACTTGGGGAGTTCTTTACGTCCTACACCGACAATTTAATGCCCTTGGTCTGAGGGATACATTGTCAGAAAATATAAAGTTCATTTGTACTTGCCACCAAACAGGTATGAAATGTCTAAGGCTCCTACAAATAAACCGTATATTTTCTGACAATGTACGAATATTTTATATTTATTTACCTGTAGTCAATACAAATAAAAGACTTGTACTGTCATAACAATTTATTAATGGTGTTTAAAAATGATTTGAGCTTGGTATAGAAAAAAAATAATGAAAATGAAAATTTCAACAAGGGAGGTAATTTGACCTAAAATTTGCATTTTTGACCAGTTATTTTCCAACTGACAAAAATTTTGCTCAAGACCATTAATAAGTAACTATATGGCAAGTTTGAAGAAAATTTCAGTGACAAGAGTTATTTTCAGTATTTATGTCACATATTTATCATTTGATGTAATGAACAAAGTATTCAAATATGAGTGTTAGAGTTGTCTCCCCTCGTAAGAATTGTTATCTTGTAAACAAGACTGAAAATTGAAGAAAATTTTAAACATTTTCAATGTGTATGGAAACATTTGACCAAATTTGTTATACCCATGGTCTCCATTTCAAGAATTACTGTTGGAAGGTCAATCAAAGTGTCTGTGTGTCGTATATTGCTCAGCAGTAATAAATGATAAACAATATTGAAATTTTGTCAGTAGCTTTGTTTGATAATGTTATATTGTGGGATTTATTTTTATACCTCTATGAAATTATTTAGGGGGTTATTATCAGGGGGTGTTAGCTTACAGTAATAATTGTTTGAATTTGATGTCCTGTTAGTATAAATTTTTGGTTTTCTATATTGGTATTTTTTCAACATCACTATTTTACATCGTGTTTTCTTGTTAAATTAAGTTTTGATAACCAAAATATTTATGCAAAACTGCCATTGGGGGAATATGTATTTATTTATAAATGGATAAAACGATGGCTATTTTGGTGCATGTATCTACAGTTTTCGTTAAATTATTTTCCATTAAATGAGTTTGATGATTTTTTTTAATATTAACCAAATGGTGCATTCAATAACAGTTGATTGAACTGATGTTTGCTTACTGACCAGCAGGCAATATTTTAGCTATGTCCAAGCAACAATAATAATTAAATGGGGAAAAAACAGGAAAAAGGAATGGACCAATTGGAACAAAATTTTGACAAATGATGAATTATGTTGTAAATATATATTCACTGTTCTTACAATATTATTTTTCTTTTTTTTGTGTGTACATATATATTTTGTTTTCTGCAGTCATTCATCTTTGTATGTTTCAGTTTATTATTATATATGTTTATACTTCATTGGGAAAAGACTTCATAAGTATGAAGTACTATGGTCTAATCCACTGTTGTAGCATTTCTACAAATAAAATATGTTTAAACTAACACTAAATTTTGACTTATACTGAAACAGTATGGATTACTGGGTAGAGATGGAGAATTAAGCCTTTTGTATTGGATACATCTTTTTCGTGCAAGAAGTGTTGCATTCACCCAACACTTAACCCACTGGTTTGTGGTCAGACTAATTACTGTATTATTAACTGACAACCAACCCCCCAACCCCCAATAGGACTTCAGTAATCCCCCCATGGGCTGGGCAGCTTTGTGAGTTGAGCGTTGGGAATCCTCCTCATTAAAGTTGAAAAAACAATTTTGAGCAGCCAAATATTATTTGTGATAGATGTATTAATAATATAACAAAATATGTTTGAGTTTTAATTTTATATTGTGTAATATTTTTAGAATATGCTTTACAATTTTATAAAAATAACATGTTTAAATAATTGAAGTAATAAATTTTTGCTGTTTGTAAAAAATATGATTCTAAGCTAGCAATAAATATTGAGTCAGTATTATGTCTTTATTATTATTGGCAGGATTTGTATTTGACATACCTGGTAAGTTTGGGGGAGGGGGGGTTTGTTTGTTTCTTTCTCTTTGGAGTTGAATGCCACTTTCAGCAGGTTTTGAGCTATTTCATGGTGTCCAGTTCTTTGGGAAGAGTACCTGATGAATACCTACAAGGAAACAAAGCAAATTGATGTCAAGTATCCATTGATAGCAATTAGCACCAGTTGGAGTTTTTGAGAGAAATTTTTAAAAAATTGGGCATACTAGTATTTTGTATACTTATTATGAAAACACTTTTTCTGCCAAGTGACCCATGGTGTTTACAGACCGTGCTATCATTAGCTGCAAAACACTGGATTAGGTTTATTGGTAGTTAACACCACTTCTGTCAAATTGTTTTGCTTTATTGTTACATTGAACATGGAATTAAAACAGGAACAAAGGAAATGCGAAAAACATCGAACATAAAGCATTCACTGTTTGAATAGACCCATGATAGACAAAAGTCTATACTTAAATTAGCAATCTTTGTTAAATATTCATTTCATGGTAACACGTATGGCTAAGTTAAGTCGGTACAGTGAATGCTGTATTGAACTCCGAGTTTAGTGGTTCTCGGATGCATTTGCTTAATGCAGATGTAACGTCCCCTGTCATACGTACCATAATGTCTGGTGTACATTTTGGTGCGTAGATGGGGATGCGGTGGTCCTTGTCAAGGGAGAACTCCCTGTTCTACCAAAGCACTATGGGTACGTATGATGATGTAGACACGGCAGTCTTCGTCAATGGAGAATCCCTGTTCTCCTATATCACGTAGGTATGTGAGCTATGTACGATGATGTAGACATGGCAGTCTTCATCAAAGGAGTATCCCAGTTCTCCTGTATCTCTTGTGTATCGGAGCTATGTATGATGATGTAGACACGGCAGTCTTCATCCCTGGAGAATCCTTTTTTTGACAATGTCATCTTTTTATAATTTTCTTAAATTACTTTAATTAAATATCTCCCCTGTTATAGAAAACAGTCTTTTTGTTGTTTTTTGGTTTTTTTTTTTGTTTACAAAATTGACATAATTGAATAAGTGCAAAATAGCAATATGTTTTTAATTTATTTTCATCATACTATGCACGAATTAAATTTACAGAGTTATACTGTAATGGTTCTCAGGTCTGGTTGGCCCAGAGTCAGACTAATGTGTCTGGGTGGGGTGATAGGCCTAACTGCAGGCTCTCACCTCAGTGTGCTAGCACTTAAAAAATCCAGCTCAGTGTGTTGGTCTAGTACAAAGGAGACATTAGGACTTTTTCTGTCTTTATCATTGGAGAACTCCCTGTACTATCAGTGGTCACCGTGGTGGGGGAGTGGGTTACATTCATCTACAATGATGTTGACATTGCAGTCTTTACCATTGGAGAACTCCCTGTACTATCAGTGGTGGTGGGGGAGTGGGTTACATTCATCTACAATGATGTTGACAGTCTTTATCATTGGAGAACACCCTGTACTATCAGTGGTGGTGGGGGATGGGGTTACATTCATCTACAATGATGTTGACATTGCAGTCTTTATCATTGGAGAACTCCCTGTCCTATCAGTGCTGGTGGGGGATGGGGTTACATTCATCTACAATGATGTTGACATTGCAGTCTTTATCATTGGAGAACTCCATGTCCTATCAGTGGTGGGGGAGGGGGTTACATTCATCTACAATGATGTTGACAGTCTTTATCATTGGAGAACTCCCTGTACTATCAGTGGTCACCGTGGTGGGGGAGTGGGTTACATTCATCTACAATGATGTTGACATTGCAGTCTTTATCATTGGAGAACTCCATGTCCTATCAGTGGTGGGGAGGGGGTAACATTCATCTACAATGATGTTGACAGTCTTTATCATTGGAGAACTCCCTGTACTATCAGTAGTGGTGGGGGAGTGGGTTAGATTCATCTACAATGATGTTGACATTGCAGTCTTTATCATTGGAGAACTCCCTGTACTATCAGTGGTGGTGGGGGAGTGGGTTACATTCATCTACAATGATGTTGACATTGCAGTCTTTATCATTGGAGAACTCCCTGTACTATCAGTGGTGGTGGGGGAGTGGGTTACATTCATCTACAATGATGTTGACATTGCAGTCTTTATCATTGGAGAACTCCCTGTACTATCAGTGGTGGTGGGGGAGTGGGTTACATTCATCTACAATGATGTTGACAGTCTTTATCATTGGAGAACTCCCTGTACTATCAGTGGTGGTGGGGGATGGGGTTACATTCATCTACAATGATGTTGACATTGCAGTCTTTATCATTGGAGAACTCCCTGTCCTATCAGTGCTGGTGGGGAGGGGGTAACATTCATCTACAATGATGTTGACAGTCTTTATCATTGGAGAACTCCCTGTACTATGTAACGAACTTCGGTTATTTGTATACTTGTAAAATAGGTAGGATATAAATTATAGGATAAATTTGTACTAACACCGGACGGTTTACCAGTCGAGCAGACCTTACTTGCATATCTCGTGATTAGGTACGTATTGAAATTTCACAGGTGAGTTGTAAATCAGTCGGCACATGGTCATTGAGTAGAGCACACGTCTGCGGAGTAGCAGTTGGGTATTATAATTGTCAGTTCAGGACATGGACACCCAAGGCTAGCGTGTGTTTGTTGCTGAGTTTAATTAAAATAGCAGTTAGGTGTTATAATTGTCAGTACAGGACATGGATACCTTAGGCTATTGTTAACCACACTCAGGGGTTTTTTGTTTTTAGACCCGGTTTTGGTATGCTTGTAGCATACAGTAGTAATAAAGCGTCGACTTGATTGATGGAAATGGAAACAGCGTGGTGGTTTCAATGTTATTCAATTTGATGTAACAACGTCTTTTATCGGTGGTAATATGTTCTGCTGTTGGATTAGTTTATTTGGAAATTTCCGTTGCTGTATATTTATAGTTTAAAGGTCCGTGTAAAATATGTGTAGTTATATTAGTAAAAGCCCGTGCAGAAGTTGTGTAGTAAATTCGTCACAGTTAGGTGAACACATCAGTGAAGTGAAGTTAATTATCTAGTGTTCTCGTCACCGATGTAGAAATTGCAACTTGTATAGAATTTAATCCGTTGTCCGTTAAATATGTTAAAATTCCTAAGGAATTAATTTAATGGTTCATCAGTGTTACAGTACCAACGATGTGGAGGATAACCGGGAGACGTAGTGCGAAGTCGGTGTGTGGAGGCTCAATTTGTGTTTATTTGTAACAGTACATTATATTTAGTTCAGTCTTGTGAATGTGTATTTATTTTATTATAGGATTAAACACCGTTTTCAATGGATTTATCGGTATATCAACAAGACCAACTCACTCACAAACAAATAAAAGTCCGAAGGACTTTTATGATATGTTTGTGAGTGAGTTGGTCTTGTTGATATACCGATAAATCCATTGAAAACGGTGTTTAATCCTTATAATTCTTTAAAATTGCATTAAGAAATTAATTTATCTAACGTGTTTCTCAACTTCATATTTCTTGTGTATTTGGAAGCGGGATTGACTGAACGTATGAATATTTTGTTTATTTTTAAACGTACGATTATTTCCATAAACCATTTTCTGATTTTAATAAACACAATTTTTAATTTTACATCAATCTGTAACCTTATTTTCTGTATCGAACACAAGGAAAGTTTTAAATTGAACAAATTATAAATGATAATTCATCAAACAAATAATTTGTAAGTTGATCGCTACTTTCGATATTGAAAGCCGCCATCTTTGTTTACATTGGTTACGCTAAAAATAGTTCGGTCAACGTCGTTTATCCTAAAATAAATGGAGTTAACTTCATTTATCAAAAAATATATTTCGTTAAAAACCTCAACCGGAAGTAATCTAGACCAATCAAATAAACGTATTTCTAAATATGCAAATCATATTAGAATTATGTGTATTTATTCATTTCATTTTTCATTTATTGTGTATTGTCTTTATTTTGTTTTGTATATTAAATTTATATGTTTGAGCTAGTTGTTATGACATTGACCATTTGACAATCCAAAGAACTTACTTCTTTACAATGGTGGCAGCGGTGGGATTGTCACCGTGTCAATTGTCGTATCGGTTATATATTGTCAGACTTTGACATTAATTGACATACTTTTCTTTATTTCTTATTATTTCATGTTGTTGTGTTTGAAATTTAGTTATTTACAATTTTGATTATTTACAATTTTGTATTGTACAGCATGGCTACCAGTGGGTTACCAAAGTGGGTAACAGAGTTGATAGCGAAAGGAGAAAAAGTAGAGTCGTGTATAGAATTGTTAAAGAACGTTCAGGCGACAGAAAGAGAGGAGAGGGCAGCAGAAAGAGAGATGAGAAAGGCAGAGATGGAGAGAGAGGTAAAGTTAAAAGAGCTTGAACTTAGAGAGAAAGAATTATCACAGGGTGTAGCACAACCCCAGTCCAGTTCGCATTTGAAATCAAAACTTCCGAAGTTTCAGGAAGGTCAAGACCCAGACATTTTTTTGAAGTCCTTTGAGAAATTAGCAATCTTAAACAATATACCCAAGACGGAATGGGCACTTAGGTTAGTTCCTTTAATTTGTGGGAAAGCTTTAGAAGCATTTTCTAGATTGTCAGACGAGGACAGTAGAAATTACGATTCAATTAAAAGTGCTTTTTTATCTAGATATGAACTTACTGCAGAAGCATACAGAGAGAAGTTTAGGAATGTACGTCAAGGTCATGATGAGTCATTTAAGGAATTTGCTGTCAGACTGACCGGTTTACTTATGCATTGGTTGGAACGCGAAGAGATAGGTTCTGATTTTGAGAAATTTATTGATTTAGTAGCCAGAGAACAGTTGATGGTAAGTTGTAGCCAAGAGCTTAAACTTTGGATCAAGAAACAGAAACCAAAGACTGTAGATGAGCTAATAGAAAAGGCAGAGGCTTTTCAGCAGGCTCATAAGAACGAACAGGTACGTTCTAAATCACAATCGTTTAACAGAAATTTCGAGGAGTCAAAAGAAACAGGTAAGAACTTTCAACAGAAAGGACGACGACCAGAAAATATGACTTGTTTTATTTGCAAAATGGTAGGTCATATTGCTACAAATTGTCCTTCAAGAACAACAAAGTCAAAGGATGGTACAAATAAACAAGGTAAGTTTGGTCTATGTATACAGAATCGGCAAGATCACGCAGTCGGTGATTATATTAGTGGTGTAACTGTTAAGGTGCCTGGTGTTACATGTGATGGCAATAAAATACAAGTACATGGGCTTGATATAGTTGAAGGTAAGATAAACAGTAACATAATTTCTGTTTTAAGAGATACAGGATGTTCCACTGTCTTTGTAAATAGTAAGTTTACTAACTCTAATCAGTTGACAGGTCGAATTAAAGACATATGTTTAGCAGATGGTACAGAGAAGCAATGTCCTGAAGTTTGCATAAATGTTTCAACTCCATTTATTTCAGGTGACATTTTAGCATTAATTCTAGATACACCTTTTGCCGATTTGATAGTTGGAAACTACGTCAACACGTCAGTACCAATCAGTAGTGATGAAATATCTGTGACTAGAGGTGAAAATGTTCCTGTTGAAGGAGACTTTGTTCCGTGTCAAGCAGTCGAAACGAGATCTCAGAGAAAGAAACAAGATGCAGTTGATAGGAAGATAAGTGAGACAACAGCAAGATTACGTGAAGATGCACCTTTATCGCAACCTATTGATTTTTCAGATATATCTAATGATTTTAAAATTTGTGACAGGAAAAAGCTGATCGAGTTGCAGAAGTCAGACGAGACTCTTGACAAGATAAGATCATATTTAAATGATTCCGAGGAAAGTCAAGACCAACAATCGTATTTTGTTTACAATTCTAATTTACTTTATAGAGTATATCGTAAACCAAGTGGTGAAGTTATTCATCAGATTGTATTGCCACGACAACTGAGAGATACAGTTCTTTCATTAGGACATGATATCCCGCTAGCAGGACATCTAGGAAATAAAAAGACAAGAGACCGAATTATGCAGCATTTCTTTTGGCCAGGTATTTTTAATGATATTTCTGAATATTGTAGAGCTTGTCCAGATTGTCAGATGGGCACTGCCAAGGGTAGAGTGCCACGAGCACCATTAATTAGCATTCCACCTATTGAAGAGCCATTTCAGCGCATTGCTATTGATTTTGTTGGTCCTTTGCCTATGACTGAAAACAAAAATCGTTACATTTTAGTTTGCATTGATTACGCTACTAAATATCCAGAAGCAATTCCTTTAAAAGATCAAGAAGCTTGTACAGTTGCAAATGCTTTGATTAGTTTTTTTGCTAGAGTTGGTATACCCCGAGAAATATTGACAGATCAAGGAAGCAACTTCATGTCGGAATTAATGCAAGAGGTATGTAGACTATTACAAATCAGTAAGTTGCGCACTAGTCCTTATCACGCAATGTGCAATGGATTATGCGAAAAGTTCAATGGTGTTTTAAAGAAAATGTTGAAAACGTATGCAAGGTCAAAACCCAAAACATGGGATGAGTACATTCCCTATTTACTGTTTGCATACAGAGAAGTACCAAATGACAGTACTGGCTTCTCACCTTTCGAGTTGTTATATGGGCGGCACATTAGAGGTCCACTTGCACTACTAAAAGAGGAATGGGAGGAACCGAGTACTTGCCAACATTCTGTATTAAGTTATTTATTAGAAACGAGGGAAAAAATGAAAACGATGGCGGAATATGCCACTGAAAATGAAAATCAAGCAAAACAGAAACAAAAACTGTACTATGACAAAAAGGCTAGAGATAGAAAGCTGGAAGTAGGTCAAAAGGTGCTTGTGTTACTGCCTACGCATACGTCGAAGTTGTTAGCCGGTTGGAAGGGACCATTTATGATAACTGACAAAATTAGTCCTGTTGATTATAAAGTAAAAGTTAGAGGTGGGAAAGAGAAAGTATTTCATGTAAATATGTTAAAGCTATGGCATGAAAGGTCACATAATAGTAATGATGTTACAACAGATGTTTCTGCGTGCTTAAATATTATTTCAGGTCTTAGTGCAGACGAAAATATAGACGACGCTGAAACGCATACAGCCATTACTCCTGTTTTACAGAAAAAAGAAAGTGTAGATGACGTCGATATATCACAGGAATTGAATGTTACAGAGAAACAACAACTTAAGGCACTATTGGTGGAATATGAAGACATCTTTAGTGATATACCTAAGGTAACAAATGTTATAGAACATAGAGTAGTTACAAAAACAAATGAACCGATATATAAGCGACCATATCAAGTACCGTACGCGTTGAGGGAGAAGGTAAAGAAAGAGATTGACGATATGTTATCGAGCAATCCGACAGTCCCTATGCAGCCCCGATAGTATTAATTAAAAAGAAGGATCAAACAATTCGATTTTGCGTTGATTATCGTGACTTGAACATGCAAACTATTTTTGATCCAGTTTTGATGCCCAGAATGGATGAAGTATTAAACAAAGTTAGCAAAGCGAGGTATATAAGCAAACTAGATTTAACCAAGGGCTATTGGCAAGTACCTCTTGAGGTCGATAGTCGACAGAAAAGCGCATTTATTACTCCCTTTGGACATTATCAGTTTACAGTCACTCCATTCGGAATGATGAATTCAGTCGCAACATTCGTTCGTATGATGAACAAAGTCCTTGCAGGGTACGAAGACTTTGCCGATTCGTTTATTGACGATATTGGTATATTCAGTGACACATGGCAAGACCACATTGAGCATTTAAGGACGGTATTTGACTCATTGCGGCAGGCAAAGCTTGTTGCCAAACCGAGCAAGTGTTCCTTTGGTTACGGAGAGCTTGAATTTCTAGGTCATATCGCGGGTAGTGGTAAAATTAAACCTGTACAAGACAAGGTTTGTGTTATACGACAGTTTCCTGTACCTGTAACTAAGAAACAGGTTAGGTCATTTCTTGGTCTGGTAGGATTTTATAGAAAATATATACCACAGTTTTCAGAAATAGCTGTACCGTTAACTGATCTTACAAAGAAAAATGCACCAAACAAAGTTCAGTGGTCAGACAAAGAACAAATAGCTTTCGACAGGTTAAAAGAATGCATTTGTAGTGAATCTGTATTACGAAGACCAGATTTTTCTAGAAAATTTATTTTGCAGACTGATGCATCCGGGAAGGGTTTAGGAGCAGTTCTTGAGCAGGAGTTTGACGATGGACGACACCCTATTTTGTTTATCAGCAAGAAACTTTCAGAAACTGAATGCAACTATGCTGTTGTAGAAAAAGAATGTTTTGCTATTGTTTGGGCTGTAAAAACATTGAGAAATTTCTTAGAGGGTAAAGAATTCACTATTAATACTGATCATGCCCCTTTACAGTGGTTGCAAAGAATGAAAACTAGTAATCAACGGTTACTCCGTTGGAGCTTGATACTGCAAGAATTTAAATTTACTGTTTTTTATATTGCAGGCAAGACGAATATTGTTGCAGATGTACTATCTAGAGTTGAGGACATTTAGTAAACCCCTGAGTGTCAAAGAAATTGAGATTTTTATTTCTTTTCAGTTGATGTATATTTTATTTCGACTACATGTGATTTTAAATTTCAGATATATTTTTTTTGAAGTTCGTTGGTCTGGTCGGACTAAAATGTTCTTTAGTCTTTGGGAAATGGACGTTTGTAACGAACTTCGGTTATTTGTATACTTGTAAAATAGGTAGGATATAAATTATAGGATAAATTTGTACTAACACCGGACGGTTTACCATTCGAGCAGACCTTACTTGTATATCTCGTGATTAGGTACGTATTGAAATTTCACAGGTGAGTTGTAAATCAGTCGGCACATGGTCATTGAGTAGAGCACACGTCTGCGGAGTAGCAGTTGGGTATTATAATTGTCAGTTCAGGACATGGACACCCAAGGCTAGCGTGTGTTTGTTGCTGAGTTTAATTAAAATAGCAGTTAGGTGTTATAATTGTCAGTACAGGACGTGGATACCTTAGGCTATTGTTAACCACACTCAGGGGTTTTTTGTTTTTAGACCCGGTTTTGGTATGCTTGTAGCATACAGTAGTAATAAAGCGTCGACTTGATTGATGGAAATGGAAACAGCGTGGTGGTTTCAATATTATTCAATTTGATGTAACAACGTCTTTTATCGGTGGTAATATGTTCTGCTGTTGGATTAGTTTATTTGGAAATTTCCGTTGCTGTATATTTATAGTTTAAAGGTCCGTGTAAAATATGTGTAGTTAGTAAAAGCCCGTGCAGAAGTTGTGTAGTAAATTCGTCACAGTTAGGTGAACACATCAGTGAAGTGAAGTTAATTATCTAGTGTTCTCGTCACCGATGTAGAAATTGCAACTTGTATAGAATTTAATCCGTTGTCCGTTAAATATGTTAAAATTCCTAAGGAATTAATTTAATGGTTCATCAGTGTTACAGTACCAACGATGTGGAGGATAACCGGGAGACGTAGTGCGAAGTCGGTGTGTGGAGGCTCAATTTGTGTTTATTTGTAACAGTACATTATATTTAGTTCAGTCTTGTGAATGTGTATTTATTTTATGTGTATTTATTCATTTCATTTTTCATTTATTGTGTATTGTCTTTATTTTGTTTTGTATATTAAATTTATATGTTTGAGCTAGTTGTTATGACATTGACCATTTGACAATCCAAAGAACTTACTTCAGTGGTGGTGGGGAAGGGGGTTAGATTCATCTACAATGATGTTGACATTGCAGTCTTTATCATTGGAGAACTCCCTGTACTATTAGTGGTGGTGGGGGAGTGGGTTACATTCATCTACAATGATGTTGACATTGCAGTCTTTATCATTGGAGAACTCCCTGTCCTATCAGTGCTGGTGGGGGATGGGGTTACATTCATCTACAATGATGTTGACAGTCTTTATCATTAGAGAACTCCCTGTCCTATCACCAACCTGGAATCGCCCTAGGCTATATATAACCTTGATTCAACCTAAAGTAATACATGAAACACATTTTCAATTGAAAATGACATTTATTATTTTTAATTGTTTTTTTCTAATGAGAGGCAACATATTTCCAATTTTTCAATTTTCAATTTCATTGTCTTTTTGTATAAAAATAGATGTTAAAATAATTATATAAATTGTTTTTGAAATGGACATCTGAGGTTAAGTGTTAATGTATTAAATTAGATTTTATGTAATTGTTAAATTCTATCTTTTAAAGTCAATACATTTTTATTAGATGGACATATAAATTCTTTGGTTTACACACAAGGGACTTTTATACATATAACTGTTAATGTTTTTTGTGGGGTATTTTGATTGATATCTAATTAATATTGTTTGCTTTTTTGTATCAAAATTGATGAATCTGCATGTCTTTGTTTGTTGAGACAAACTGAATCACCCTTCCTGCACATTTAACACTGACTGCAATAACAACACTAACAATAACAGCACAATAACATTCTTTTTGTGCTTATAGGTTTCCCCTGAACCCTCCCTTCAGCACGTCTAACACTGCAATAACAACACTAACAATAACAGCACAATAACATTCTTCTGTACTAATAGGTTTTTAACCCTTCCTTTCTGCACATTTAACAATAACAGCACAGTAACATTCTTTGGTAATGATGGATTGTTTTTTAATCCCCCACCCCCTTTTTCTGCACAGTAACATTCTGTGTATTAATAGGTTTCTTCCTGCTAATTATTATAATTCAGTTTGTTTTCAACTTTTTACTCCCATTTTGACATAAGCTCGTCTGTTTCATTTCAGAAATAAATTTACCATCTTATTTTTTCTTTATTTCCTTCAGTATCTACTTTTTTAATAAAAATGTTTTTTAAATGTGCCAAATGTAACCTCATTTAACCTTTTTTATTTTGGCAATTTGAAATATTTTTTTATGTTTTATGTTCATTTGCTATTTTAGACAAATACAATTTATTCATTACTACATGTATTTAAATTCAAATGTTGAAGAATACTTTTCCTTTGGGATTTTTTTCTTGATGCAAGAAGTAATTTGTATTTTAATTTCATTTTGTAAGTTGTATATTTATTAGTCTCTTGATTTGGTTAATTTTGAATTTTACCACTTTCCAACAAAGGCAGTTTTAATTAAAAAGTCACATTTATTTGGCATTGTTTTGCGATTTTTATTGTCATTTTAGGCCTCGAGCCAATGCAAAAGTTAAAAGCTAAAAGTATTGTTTATTTCCATGGTTTGTAGGTTTCTAAGGTTTATAGCAAAAATTATTCTTCATTTCCATGGTTTATAGGTTTCTAAGGTTTATAGCTGAAAGTATTGTTTATTTCTATGGTTTATAGGTTTCTAAGGTTTATAGCTAAAAGTATTGTTTATTTCTATGGTTTATATGATTCTAAGGTTTTTAGCTAAAACTATTGTTTATTTCCATGGTTTAAAGGCTTCTAAGGTTTATAGCTAAAACTATTGTTTATTTCCATGGTTTATAGGTTTCTAAGGTTTATAGCTGAAAGTATTGTTTATTTCCATGGTTTAAAGGCTTCTAAGGTTTATAGCTAAAACTATTGTTTATTTCCATGGTTTAAAGGCTTCTAAGGTTTTTAGCTAAAACTATTGTTTATTTCCATGGTTTATAGGTTTCTAAGGTTTATAGCTAAAACTATTGTTTATTTTTATGGTTTATATGTTTCTAAGGTTTACAGCCAAAACTATTGTTTATTTCCATGGTTTATAGGTTTCTAAGGTTTATAGCTGAAACTATTGTTTATTTCTATGGTTTATATGATTCTAAGGTTTTTAGCCAAAACTATTGTTTATTTCCATGGTTTAAAGGCTTCTAAGGTTTATAGCTAAAACTATTGTTTATTTCCATGGTTTATAGGTTTCTAAGGTTTATAGCTGAAAGTATTGTTTATTTCCATGGTTTAAAGGTTTCTAAGGTTTATAGCTGAAAGTATTATTTATTTCTATGGTTTATAGGTTTCTAAGGTTTACAGCCAAAAGTATTGTTTATATCCATGGTTTGTAGGTTTCTAAGGTTTATAGCTAAAAGTATTGTTTATGTCCATGGTTTATAGGATTCTTAGGTTTATAGCTATAAGTATTGTTTATTTCCATTGTTTAGAGGTTTCTAAGATTTATAGCTAAAAGTATTGTTAATTTCCATGGTTTTTAGGTTTCTAAGGTTTGTAGCTAAAAGTAGTGTTTATTTCAATGCTTTGTAGGTTTCTTAGGTTTAAAGCTTAAAGTATTGTTTATTACCATGATTTATAGGTTTCTAATGGTTATAGCTAAAAGTATTGTTTGTGTCCATGGTTTATAGGTTTCTAAGGTTAATAGCTAAAAGTATTGTTTGTTTCCATGATTTATAGGTTTCTAAAGTTTATAGCTAAAAGTATAGTTTATTTCCATGGTTTATAGGTTTCTAAGGTTTATAGCTAAAAGTATTGTTTATGTCCATGGTTTATAGGTTTCTAAGGTTTATAGCTATAAGTATAGTTTATTTCCATGATTTATAGGTTTCTAAGGTTTATAGCTAAAAGTATTGTTTATTTCCATGATTTATAGGTTTCCAAGGTTTATAGCTAAAAGTATTGTTTATTTCCATGGTTTATAGGTTTCTAAGGTTTATAGCTAAAAGTATTGTTTATGTCCATGGCTTATAGGTTTCTAAGGTTTATAGCTATAAGTATAGTTTATTTCCATGCTTTATAGGTTTCTAAGGTTTATAGCTATAAGTATAGTTTATTTCCATTGTTTAGAGGTTTCTAAGATTTATAGCTTAAAGTATTGTTAATTTCCATGGTTTATAGGTTTCTTAGGTTTAAAGCTTAAAGTATTGTTTATTTCCATGCTTTATAGGTTTCTAAGGGTTATAGCTAAAAGTGTTGTTTGTTTCCACAGTTGATCGGTTTCTAAGGTTTATAGCTAAAAGCATTGTTAATTTCCATGGTTTATAGTTTTTTAAGGTTTAAAGCTGCAAGTCATTGTGGTACTCATATTTTTTAATTGGACGTTTCAAACGAAAAACTAAATACATAGTTTTTAGGCAAAAGTTTTATTTAAAACGTCCTATTAAATTTATACCTTACATTGAAATCAATATCAATGATTTAGTAATTTAAATACTAAGGACACAGAGCGAAAGTTTAGAACTATCTGACCGTTTTGAAACTGATAGTTGGAGAGTTTCTTACGAGATAGGAACTAAAGCCAGCAAAGAAAATTACTATATTCGGAACAAGATAATTATTTCAGTCAATCGAATGAGGTAATAATAAAATATCGATCACCGAGGAAAGTGTCAAAAAGACGATCCACAAATCAAAGTCCTAGAAACCGATTAACTCTAGAACCAACAAAACCAAAGATATAGTAACTGCAATAATGGTCCTGACTTTGTATGGGCATTTCAAAACAAATAGTGGGTTAACCGGGGTTTAGGTTCTAGGAATAAATTCTTATTTTAAAAGTGGTATTTTTTAATAAATCATAAGTACATTTTCCTAAATCTTTAAAATGTTTGAAACGTTTGAACAACTTGAAATAACTTTTAAAATAACGTCTATCAAATAGGTTTGAAATTTACAAAATCGTAGACGTCAACCTTTTGTACAAAAATATAACGTCATTTTAACGTAAATAAAATTACCACCAACATTGTCAGAACTTATCCAGACAATGAGTATGTGCTGCATAGATGATTATTATTTCGACATTTTCAGAAGTTATGTTTTTCGTGTTTATGGCCGCAACAGTCAGACCAAGATGAAATTGGACCCTATGGGAAACGGTAGAAAATTCTTTTCGTTAGGTAGAACTAGAGGCTCAGATAAGCATGTGTCGTTCATCTGACATAAATAGGACCTTTGGCTGCAAATCAGGTCATTGTTAACACTTTGAAAGTTGTAGATCACCAAAGGACCGCCCATGCAGTTTTTGATTTAAACTCCTTCGACAGTTTCAGAGTAGAAATTGTTAAACATTTTTTACATAGGATTCTACATTAAAACTATACCCACTGATGGCAACCATCTTGAATATTCAATCGACAAAAAAACACAAAACTTTCTTAGAGTTCAATCTGATGTGTATTCATGCAAAAATTATTAATAATTGCGTATTTTTGATTAGTATGGAAAATAATTTTTGGTCATGTTAACAGTACTAAAATTTTGGTCGCAAAATTAACAAAGTCATTCAACCGTAAAAATAATGTCAAGGACAGGGGTCTCGAGATATGAACTTTACCATAGTTGTTAATGCCATCCTCGGTCTCATGCTGCCGCGTCTTCCATTCACAGATAAAACTATAACTGTGAGCAAAATATACATAAATACTATATTGAAAAGACTAATGTTAATGTTATTGATAACAGAAAATTGTTGGAAAAGTTTTGAAGAAAATCCGAAATCCACACCATTAGTTAATAGAATACACGCTCAGGCATTTTTGGCTTTTGATTTTCCGCCCGTGAGTGTTTGCATATTACGTCATGAATCTCGTATGATTCTGAAAATTTCTGACCGAACATAATGGAAAAATGTAAAACTAGTATTTGTTTTCTCAGCCATGATAAAATATAATATAATGTAAATATACAGGCGATATAGGCGAAGTCTAAATGCACGCATCGTATATTTTATGGTTTATGACGTTAATCTCAGAGCACCCTAACAGTGCCTCTGCATTCCATTGGTGATGTGGCGTATGTCTTTAATGTGTTGGTGACGTCACAAAATGCCAAAAATACAACGTTTTTGAGATTACCAAAAGTTTGACCGACATTTTTGTTGTTATTAATAAAATCAAACACGTCAATTTAATGGATTTCAAACTTTTTTGTCTACCTTTAAATTAATAGTGCTTGTCTTCAATATTTTCTTCTCAGCTACCATCTGAACAATCTCCACGCCAAGAATTCTGGGTATCCTACGTCAACCACAATCACCACATATTGGTTGACGCCATGCACGCATTTTCAAGAAAGCTGTGCATATTTGTGATGATAACATTGCCAAATTTTATATGTTCAAATTCTCCAGATTTTTGCTTTATGTTTTAGACTTATGTTCTTATGGAATATAATTGATCTTGAACAAATAATAAACGGTTTCCGATTAACATGCTTTCAAATAGATCATCCCAATAATCAGAAAAATGTACTTCACCTTTACAAAACTATATTATAACCAGTGTAATTTAGTCTATCCATGTCCCTCTGAATTGGTCGTAGTAGGGTTGTTTCAAGTCATTATTTAAGTTTTGAAGCTGGAAATTTCGTCTGCTTTTCGTAGCAGTTTAAACAAATGCGTATATCTGTAAACTTTCTAATAATTTGTGCTTCTTGGAAAAACGTTTGATATCAATTGCTTTAACATTTCTTGAAGTTCATTCATGAGCTGCACTAAGTCTTAGTTACATGGAGAATCAATCTCTTTTACCGGATTAAAAAAAAATAACTACGTCGACTGATTCCCTTTAAGGAGAAAAGGAATTTTCGAGAATAACTTATAAGTATCGAACATGTCTAAAAAGCCAACTTTAAACTATTCTTAATGATTGTTTTCTTGATTTTTTTCTTTGTACAATATATATTTTAATAGATAAAAATTTGTATTTTGTCACCATTAGCGATTATTTGTCAAAATGTCAGTTTATATGCATAAATGTAACGTACATTTGTAAAGGTACGTAACATGTATGCAAATAATTTACAAAAGGGTACCCTAGTGACTTGTTTTGTATCCTAGTGACTTGTTTTGAGTGTTAATGTGATAAATTGTGAAATAACTATATTTCTTAAATGAAATGTTATTTAACAGAAACATTCGTTACCAATGCATGTGAAACTATGTTTCATTTGAACAAAAAACAAAAAACACAACTGACAAATCTAATTGACAACATTCTAAGGGTAAAGGTTTTCCGACATCTTATTTCATTGAAGAACCTATTATTTTATTTCATTTATTTATTCCATGTTTATCTAGCTAGTTTAACACGTTAATGTGAGTGTTACTTTAATGTTATATCAATCCATGGACGATCTATTGTACCATGCATTTGAAACAGAAGCCAGGAAAAGGATTTGATGTTTTTTAATGTATACGATCATTTAAAATCACGTCGCACATAAAAATGTTTATCGACACCTAACTGAGAAAAATCCGTTACTGTTCTCAAATCCTCGTCATACTGACTCATATTTATTGTTAGTGTTATTGTGTGTCATTTGTTATGTAAAAGAATGTCATGTAAGACAGTGAATGGATCTGAAAATAGATATATATTTTAACAAAATATTTTGTGTGCCTCGTCAAATCCGCGCGTTTCTATCGCTTTTGTCGTGAAATATTATATTCTTGGCGGCACGTGACTCAAGTATCATGTGATATAATTATACAACAGTTGCTTATATATAGGGCATTGCCATGATATCTTGACTGCACAAGGGAGAGTGGTATTGCAAAACATTGGCAATGCCGAGTCATAAGCGAGGGCATGATCAATGTTGAAGGCAATACCACTGTCCAGAGTGCTGTCAAATATCATGACAATGCCCTCTATATAAGCAACTATTATACTTATTTCATTGAAGAATTAAGAAACCATGTTTTTAAGACTGTATTATTTTATTTGTAGCTGCTTGCAGTATGACTTGAATGTGGGCCTCGTGATATATCTTTATTTTTCATTTTAAGGCAATACACAGTTGTTAGTTTTCTAAACCTTATGACATTTTTTCCTCATTAATGTTATACATGTACATGTACTTTTTTATAAATTGATAATAAACAGTTTTATGTTGCTTGTTACTTTAGAGGGCATTACACGACGTGATAACGCCCGCCCGCAGGCGTTATCAGTGCGTGATAATGCCCTCATGTCAATTTACTGCAGATAAATACCAGCTGACCTTGTACTCAAACATAATGTATGATATGAAATATTGACTTGGCCTTTTGGCTCCGTATCATATATAACGAACACGTCGGTAACAAACACTTCTAATTTTCTGTTATTGTTCACATATTAAACGAAAATTACATAAAAATTTAAAATCGAACCTATTTTAATTACAGAGGCATCAAAAACAACGAACACGCAATCCTACATAATTCAATATGTGTTATCTGTAGTTTTAATGTAAGTAACGACCATATTGCACAACACATTTGCTTGCCTAAAGTGCCTGTTAAGAGAAAGCCTTACACAAGCTCTCTTGAATTTATTATTTGTGACAATCAGCAATGGATACAGAATGTTTTGGATGCATTTCAATTCAGATATCTTCAAATTTTTCTAAAACATTCAACCATCGTGGAATGCGTAACGAATATTTATCAATTCTCTTCATTTCTTATAGACAATGAAAACTTCAATAGAACACAACTTTAATGAAAATATTATTAAGAAAACATAATTGAACCTTTTCTTACAAATGTCGTTTATTTAGCAGGACTCCTGTTAAATTGTCATATTTACCCAGTAGCACTACAAAGCCAAAATCGGCGACAGTAACGAACATTTTCTTGTTTCCGTTACAGAATTAAGAAAATGATTGATAATATATTTTATTATTTTTTTGCAATGACAAGTATTGACACTACTTTTTAAAGGTAAATGAATGAAACGGGTCAAAATAACTCTGTGTTCCGTTAAATGGTCAGCGACATCATATGCCCCGCTTTATTGAAAATGTGTGCATGAGAGATATCTCTCATGGCGGATAAGCTTCGCGTACAAACGTACTGATTTTAATGTAAACTGTATACTATTTAAAAATAAGTGACAATCTTGTAAATTATTTTACATTCCAAACTGTAGTCCCGCAGTTAACGGGGGGGGGGGGAGGGGTAAGTGTGGCAACTCTATTTAGTCTGTATAAGACCCCTTTTCGAGTATGCCTGTGAAGTTTGGGACAACGTTGGTGTGGGTTACTGTAATAAGCTCGAGCTACTGCAGCTAGAGGCTGCTCGAATTGTCACAGGCCTACCAAGTTTTACTAATACAACTAATATTTAAACTGGGTGGGAGCCTTTAGCCGAGCGTAGGAAACGTAGAAAGCTACAAATGTTTTATAATATACAACATTGCTCTGCACCAGCATATCTGTGTAATCTAATACCACCAACTATACAAAGCACTTCAGTGTATCCCTTGCGTAACGGTAATAACATTATGACCCCTTATTGTAGACTGTCCCTAACTAACGAATCATTCATACCATCAACTATTCGACAGTGGAACAGTTTAGATATGTCGATCCGTAATGTCGATTCTATATTAAATTCAAATCCGAACTTAAAAACATGAACCCATGTATAAAAGTTCCGAAGCATTATGAATATGGACAGCGTCAATTTAATATTGTCCTAACCCAGCTAAGATGCTTAGCTTCATTTTTAAACTTTGATCTTTACAGAGTTAATATTATTTCTGATCCATCCTGTCGCTGTGGATCTAACCGTGAAGATTCATATCATTATTTCTTTGCATGTTCTAAATATACCATCATTAGAGACAGATTATTTGAGAACCTTTCCTGGCTGCTAAATTACTGTCCAATAAATCTAGAACTTTTAGCATGTGGTAACCCGTTATTGTCCACTGAGCAGAACAAATAAGTTTTTAAACATGTATTTTAGTATTTTAGTATATCAAAGGGTCAGAAAGATTCCACGTTGATTAATAACTTGTACACAGGGTTCTTGAAGCACACAATTCATCACCCCCCTCCCCGCCCTTATTCTCTAATTATTCGTTTATCTTTGCTAATTTTTGTTTCTTCTGGTACATTTCATTTATCTCATGTATTGTACAGATCTTATCTTACACATATAATATATATTGTATTAAATTGCATGCATGCTCCATAAATGTTCTTTTGCAACATATTGTATATTTGGAGAAGACTTCATAAGTTTGTCTAACTTGTGTCTTATCCTTTTTGCAAATTTGAGCAAATAAAATATGTTTAAACTAAACTTAAACTAAGTGTGGCATAGGTTATATCTGGGAACCAGTTATGTTCTCTGTGCCGGAGAGCGCCACCTGAAATGGGTTTGTTTATATGGATTACGTGACTTTTTACATATATGCATGTAACCGTATAGCTCGCTATACAAAATATTCCATATGATTGTTAATGTTGTTGTAAAATGTACAAAAATACTTTCCCTCTGAACCTTGAATTTGATGTATGTTATATTGCCCTCCACCGTTTGAGTCGGGGGGAATATAGCATATACATACAACTCGAGGTACCTTGGGAAAATATTCTCGTACACCGACTTCAATCATACAATCATATGAAACATTTGTATAATGTATCCCAAAATCATATACATTTCCATTTGAGAAAGTACATAACAAATTTTGTTGTGGTTAGGTGTAACAAAGACAGCTAGTAATATTGCTTCTAAAACAGAACTTGGTAGGTTGCCTCTGGATTCATTCATAAAAACTCCAGTTACTATGCATTTTGCAAGAATGAATTCAAAAGATATCAATCCCCTAGTTAAAGAGGCTTTTTGACTACTAAAAACTACATGATGAGGGTTACAGTTTTGACACCTCCATTATGAATGAGTATCAGATTTGACAAAATGATTTTAAACAACCTGATAAATCATTCAAAGAAATAAGATAACAAAAAAAGTTAAAAGAAAAAGTGAAAAGTGTATTAAAGAAAAATATATAGAGCTCTTGACAGATAAAATCTAAACTTTTGATAACACCTATAAACTTTACCTTTTTAGCAAACTAAATATGGATAATAAACCAGCAGAATACTTAAAAATCTCAAACTTAATAGTCGCAAAATACTTACCATGTTCCGCATAAGAGATTATAATTCGAAGTGGAGCTTTGTAGATATAAAAATATTCCCAGGGAACAGAGACTTTGCAAGATATGTAAAGTCTTGGATGATGAAAATCATTTCCTTTTTAATTGTCAAATTAATAATGATATAAGGACTAGTTTTCTTAGTAAAGTCTCTAATAAAAACTTAGATTTTAACCAGCTTGACTCTTTTAATAAACTTATATCTATTTAACATTGTGATATGAATGTTTGCCCGTTATTATAGATTTTATAAAACAATATTTAGAGTTGCAAAAATAAGATCCATACTTGTTAAATCCATACATACTTGCAATTTGTTATACATTGCATATCATTATTTGTTACATACGTATCAATGTTTGTATGTTTTATGTTTTGTGTAATGTTGTATTGCTATAGCCTATTTAGGTTATTTTTTGTTTGCAAATAAATAAAAATAAATAAATATAAAAAAAGGTCGTCACTCTGGGATATCACCATGGAATCAAGCATCCTTCCTACACGCACATCTGCATATGAGGATCTATTTTTTGTTTGACATGATGACACGTGGCATACTGGATAGGCTCAAAATTTCTCAATCCAAAAGGGCAATAACTATGGAATAATTTAGTGTAAAGGAACATCTTCATGCACATCTGCATATATGTGAAAGGTACATTCTCTGCCCCTACCCAATACACCCCTTCTCTTGATTTATTGTATTATTTTCATATTAAAAATACAAATATTGCACGCTGGATGATAAGCAAACATTAAATCAACCAATCTGCTAGTGTATCCAACAACTTATTCTGTCCAGGTCAGTAAAACTGAGAAAACTCAAAAGGAAGGGAACATCATATCTATAGTGAAGGTTTAACATGATTTTTAGTCACCAGTGGCGGGTGGATCCAGAGAGGGGCGGAGTGGACGTTCGCCCCCCCCCCCCTTTTAAAAGGGAGAAAAGAATAGAGAGTGAGCGAAAAAAGGAGGAAAGAAAGAGAGAGTAAAGAAAGAGCGACATTAAGCGAGCGAGAGTGTGTTAAATCTACATTTGAGTATTGCACTTTTTCACAACATAATACAATATGTTCCTTCCTCGGGGTCATTTCATTATGTCATTTCGGACTTGTCTTCTCTTAAAATGATAAACATTTTGTAAATATTGAAGTTTTTGGTTTGTAATAACACACGCCAGAAAGTTGTTAAAAGGTTCAAATTTGTAGTCCTGAACACCCTCTCAATTGCTTACAGCTCACCAGCTTAAGAGCAGCTTCGCTCCATAATCCCCCACCAGGTGGCTGTCCTGGACCCGCTGGGAACCTTGACCCTTTGCCAAATTTCGTCCCCCTTGCCCAATTTTTTGGATCCGCCCCTTGTCACTGTATAAACTCTAAAAGTATCATTCCACAGCGAGATAATAACTCTTAAATAAAAGAAATGTAGTTACTTAATATTGATAGCATGGGGTTATCATCAGTTGGCATTAACCATATACCGGTAAACAGATTTGCAGATTTGCAGAGCTAATGTTTTAGATTCGGAATTTGTTTCCGTTTTAACTTGTTTTTGCGGCATGTCAATAAAACATGTTCTTAGTCCTCTATCTGATCTAGCTCACAAAGTTAACAGATATATAATCGTACATATATAATAAGCTGAACTAAAATATCAAGCTAAATGGACAAGTACTCAACAGCAGGTCTGTCAAAATTGTATGACTTCAGTGGGGAGTAAAAGTCAAGCTGTTCTGGATGCTGCTTTGACATACTTAAACCCACTTACTTTGATAAGCCAGTTAAATCCATAGTACTTATTGCAATTCGGTTTCTTTTGTTATTTCGCACTATTATCGTGGTTTTGTGACTAAAACTAATGTTACGTTTTATTTAATTACTTATTCTTTTCGTTTTAATTGTTTATTTCCGCGTAAAGATGTCTATCACTAAGTCTGTTATCATCTTAGTTAATACTATGGTGCCTGTTTCCTCACTAAGCAAGGCCACGTGACGCACTAATATCCCGTCTCTTGGAGACTTATCTCCTGTCTCCACGTGACTTGTATCCCTTCTCCTCGAAATCACGTGATTAGGCTGTAAATGCTTGACGCTAGGTTTTCTTCACGTAGCTAGGATAAACCTGCTGTTGTAAGAACATTATTGAAGTTAATGGAGTAAACGGGGGATGCTGAAATATAAAAAGTTCATGAAAAATTTGTCCGATACGAAATGTTTTCATGTACTACATATATATGAATATCCCCCTTTTAATGATTGTATATCTTATATTTATCAATAATATAAACAGTATACCAAAGCTGTGTGACAGGGGTAAAAAATTGTAAGTGTATAATTTGACCTTCAAACAGTAAAGACAAATAGTCAGTTTGTAATTTGTTATGAAAAAAATTTCTTTCGTTAAATTGAAAATAAATAACTTGTTGATCTATCCGCCAGTCTGATGCATTTTTTCCCTTATCCTTAGCCAATTTAAATTCGTTTGGTCCACACACCCTTTCTGTCATCTCATCTCAGTCTGGTTAAAACATGATTTGGCAGATACAAAGTAGTTAGTCATCTAATATTGATAATGAGCGTGTTAACATTCAGCTTGTGGGTTTGATGCTGACTTGGTGTCTTAATTGAAGTGTATTGCCCGTTTGCCTGACTAAGGTCTGGGGTTTTACGCGGGTCCTATGGCTCCCCCTCTCTTCCAATATAAACAAACCGCCGCGAAATAGCCAAAAAAATTGCTGAAAATGGCGTTAAACCCCATGTAAACAAATACATATATATTTGTTAAACATCAGTAACATTAGAATGTTTATTTATTTTTCTTATAAAACCTAAGAAAAAATCCGCTTTGTTATCAGAATTAGAATTATTAAGAATTATCCATCATATTGAAACTGCTTTCCAAATTGACGCCAAACTGCAGAAATAGTGTTGTAAGTTTATCTACAAAGACTCCTCATTTTGATTGATTTTGAGAAGAATATGGCCACGGTATGCAATATCGATTGGCCTAGAATTTCTTTTCCAATGAAACTACAGTCACATTTGTTTTCTAACTTGGTAAATACTATGACTGTGAGGTCTTCTACTATGATTAGGCACTTTGGGCGAAGGCGTGGATGTAATGTGCAATCTTTTTGTTTTCCATTTGCAGAAATTTTAAACATGTCTGAAACTAGAAGCGTGGCAATTTGGTTTAGGTAGTTAGTCCCCTACAGATGTTATACAACGTCTACACACTATGGTTGTTAGTTCGAGTGTCACTTCTCTGTGTGTCTACTTTATTGAATATCCTCGCCCTATGATAAGACCATAGATAATTACTTAGTACACATCTGGTACAGTTTGGCCCCAGCAGACCAGGGCATTAGGTTGTTATTCTACTACATTAAAAAAACTCCCCACAGAAAGTATCCATTCGAAGATAAAGCTTTATTTTGTACTAGAATCTATTAAAAGATTATGTGTGGATCGTATAATTATTATGCTTTGTTTATAATTAGATTGGTCATTTCCTTAATTGATTTGCCGACATGTAACGCCCCCTTTACTCCGATAATTATACTGAATGAATGGAGAAAGAAACGTCAAATAGTTTGCTGTTCAGAATATTTTTTCAACTATTTTCTGATCTGCGGAGTTCCGCTTGGTGGAGTAAAATGTGTCTGTAACGGAAAGTACATGTATCACCAAAACGTCGGCAGCACAACTAATATTAACGTAATACAGGTTGTATAACAAATGTTAATGTAAATAATGATAATTTTGAAAAAAAAACTAAAAGCCACCACAAATATTACTGTAAGCACTGCTTATAATACTAAAACCACCACATGTCCACATATATTATTGTAAGTAACACACATATTACTAAAACACAACTGGACTCCATAATATAGCTAAATATTTGTTGTAATTTAAAATAAAATCCATTCCAACAAACAGATTAGGGTGGATCTATTTGATTTTATGTTCGGGGGGGGGGGGGCGCTGCCCTCTTAGGGATCTCTTTAATTCTAAACAATTACACATTTATTGTGATGGTTTCAAAAGCTCTTGTACAGTGTGTAAATCCTTTTGGAAATCCTCGAAACGTAAATCGATTTGGCACTTTTACCCCCACCACGCTCCGCCTGAATCCACCATTTAATATTACTGTATTCACGACATATATTACCACATTTATTAAATGTATCCCTCCATGAGACAGTTTTATATATTTAGCAAGTTTACTGCTTATATAGAGAGTGTGAATCATTAATCGGGCATCTGCCAAGTTTTCTCCAGTCTTCATGTTTAGTTAGGTCTCCCTGTTACGGCAGCAGGTTCTTGTGTTGTTTTACGCGATACAAAAGATTGATTGAATGATTTCTTAATGTCCAGCGATCAATATTTCAGCTGTATTCGGGACAAGGACAAGTTTACAAACAATAAATTTACAACTAACGGGAATACAATTTTGACAGCCATTAGACAAATTATGAAGTGTTGCGGGACGACTATTTTAACCTTTTGAAGCGGCTGCAAAGGGTTTACTCTTTTCCGAATCTACTTAAAGGGGTCTTTATCGTGCAGAGGATCATGACACTCTACAAACACTTGATCCATTATGTTTTGCGGGCATTGTATCATGACAATTCCTCCAACAATATCCGCCTGTCTCCATATGACTGGTGTCCCGTCTCCATGTGACTTGTATCCTGTCTCCATGTGTCTTGTGTCCCGTTTCCATGTGACTTGTATCCCATCACTACATGACTTGTATCCATCCTCTGTCAAATTTTCAGCTATATATTACTGCAAGCTTTTATACGGAGAGCCATAGTACCGAAGAAAACCCCAGATTTGGTAGAATATTGGATAATGTATTTATGAGTTAAGTCTAAGGAATTATTAATTAAAAATGAAAATGAACGATTTCGAATAGAAAGTATTAACAATTTTCACCCCAACGCCTTTCCTTAGAAGGCTATATATTAAGCTATCTGCGTCGTCTGGTATGGGTTGTCCATAAAAAAGCATATTATACAATTATACAAATCATAATCTAAAATTTAGATATATTTAAGCACTAATTGTGTGCAGTTAATATATTCATGAATACTTTATGTCATCTAATAAGTCAGAAAATAAAATATTGTACACATTTAACCCCGGTTTGATCCTCATTCCCGTGAAAAGCCTGACGTCAGTGAACACAACTCTATATTGTTCGCAGTTTGTTTCAAGTAAGTGTACAGTTCAGATGTGTTTTTTTATGTTGATGAAATTTTTTGTTAGATTTAAATTATTTTGATAAGTTTAGGCATTTTAATAGTAGGGTGTATTCGATTTGTTCTTCGCGTTTCGCGTTTTTCTTTTTAAACGTTTTTAAGCATTTTGATTGATTGATATGTAAATGGTGGATGTTTGGTGGACCGCCTGCAGACGTTTGGTGGATGTTTGGCGACCTTCTAGACGTTGCTTGACTGGAGAATTTGTTGGTTTAGAGTTGGCAACATGGTGTTGTTAATAAAGTTTCTATGGTAACATTGTGCACGAACTTGGATGACATGGTAACATTAGAATAAGATACATTTGCCCATCCGACCAAAAACCTACACTGATTAACATCAAAGAATGTATCAGTATGCCAAAGTGTTTTCCATAACTAAATAAAAAATGACAGAATATTACCCCCACCCCCATTTTTATTAAAAATAAACAGAAGTTAATAATGACCAAATTGTTCCATATGGCAATGTTTGATTAATGTATGAAATAGTTGTCAATATTTCAGCTATTTTCATTGACTGACTGGATTTCCTTTATGTATTTTTGTTAATATCTGGGCAATGACAGCTGGCATCAATATTTAAAAGAACTGTTACATCAAAACCAAAGATGTATTTTGGCTTTACACAATTAGTAATATTTGTTGAGTTGCACCCATGGTACAAAACATGAACCTATAAATCAGTTATACTAATCCCAGTACAAAAGAAATTTGTACAAAAAAACTGCTTTTGATACAAAAAAAACAACACCTGTGTTTACAAAATAGGAACCTGCATAAAAGAAAAGTAAATATGTAGCTAACTTTTTGTGTGTATTTGCATGCATATATGTATAATGCCTATAGATTGAAAAGGAACCATTATATATTTCAGATTTGCTGACATAACTATAACGATTGACCACAGAACAATAACAATGGCACCGTAAGTACTTCTTAATTATTTTCAACTGACAATTCCCTAGTTGTGGTAAACAAGATTTATCTCCCATTTGCAGAGTTATCTGTTCTTACCTGCTGTGGGTAAAAAGTAGTTTTTCTGCAATATTTTTGTATTCACATATAGCAGAGCATCTGGTTAAATTTATTATGATATGCCAACTAATTCTGCAGTGTAATTTAGTTGTACTGGAGACAGTCCTCAAAAATTATTTAGAGGAAATAAAAACATGATTTTTCCCCATCTGTTCAATAGCCGATACCTGCTGTTATGAAAGACAACTCTTGTAAAATTGGTTTCCCTTTGAATACCATGGACAAAGATTCTTTCTGTTGTATCATGACAGTTTTATTACCTGAGGCAGAGACAATCAAATCAAATTAGTTGGGAAGTTAGTTTCAAAATTTAAAATAACATGTGAAATAATACAAGGACTGAAGAGTTTGGCAAGATCCTTCATAACAAATCTGTTTTCTTTAATTTTGGTAACAAAATTGATTGTACATCTTGGGCGAAAAAATACCTGAACAAGAAATCCTCCAGAGGTGTTTACTATCCTGGAACTTATATATTTATCCCAAACTTAAGTCTAACAATATGCATGACTGATTCAGTCTGACACCTTTATGTTTTTGTTCCAAATATTTATTTTTCTCCAGTTTTTTCAAATGCTTTGCATTATAACATATTGTTTTCAACAAATGCCATTTTGACTTGGATGATTTATGCATTCCAACCCTGAGATGGACTGTTATCATGCTCAGCTGTTCCTGTAGACTGATATGTAATTCAGTAAAATGTGTTCATGACTATTAAAAACAATGCAATGTGGCGGGGTATCATTTAATATCCCATTAAATGCTCTATTTTTTGTGTGCAATGGGAGACAACTCGATAAAAATTCTACTAAACATTCCTTATTTGTCCACAAGAGAAGGTAAAGAAGTCATAATAAAAAATCAATAAAACTGTATATATTGATAGACACAAAAGTAACTTTAATACAATAATTGACTATGCCTAAGAACACTGAAGACAAAATCAGTAACTGCTTTATTTAATAATAACAAGAGGTTGATTTGCTGCTTCTGCTGTTAACAAGTGATAATTATTATTATAATTAAAATGATTATGGGTAATACTTCTCAAACATTTTTCTGTATTAATTTCATGCCAATAAACATTCCATTTCCAAGTTTTTAACCAATTCATCTACAATGTTTAGAAATTTGAAATATTCCTTAATAAAGACCTGACATGTTGAAATTGATGTGGAATAATGTCCTGTAAGCACTATTACTTCTTTTTCATCACTATAGAAATGTTTATATCAATATCTTAGACAAGTTAAAAAAATCTTAACAACTGATCAATTTTGTTGAAGTTGTAGAAGTTATATGCGCTATAGAATTGTAAATTTTTTTGAAAAATAAAAAAAAAAAATTTAATGTAAGCACTCTTTCACTTACAATTCTGATAAGAATTTTACAAATTTAAATCAAATGTTTGTTAACAATTTTAATCAAGTATCATTTTTGTACAAGAGTTATGTCCCTTGAAAATGTAAAATATTTATTTTCTTCACGCTAGATTTTTTAATGAAATTTTGTCAATGATTTATATAAACAATATTGTAGAAATTAGTTAAAAAACCAGAACTACTAAAGTTATATACTTATGCCTATTTACCTTTGAATTTTAAAAATTGAAATATTACCAGATTTACCTTACCAAGATAACAATACACGCTTAAACATGGGGCATTTGAAAGGAACACTGATCTTATTTTTAATGGGCTGTAATTAGCTTCTAATAGAGTCCAGTGTCACCATACCCTTATGAATGTGACCAATAGGTACCTTACTTTACAATAATTAAGACACCAGCATACCAGACAGAATATTAACAGGGTAATATGTTATTTTTATATTAAAGTTTATGGTCGAGATAACAAAATTATCAGTCATTCAGCCCTGGAATCGCTGTTCCTGAAAATTACCCACTACAGCCAAAGTTTACATTCATGTCATTTAGTTTTCTATTTCTTCCCAAAACATGTCAAAAATTCACCAAATACATATATTCCAGTTCAGTATCTATAGGGGTTGAAATTGTTGTTAGTCTTAAGATTTGAATTGGATTTGAATGTTGTTTTAATGCCACTTTCCGCAATTTTTCAGCTATATCTTGGCGTCCATTTTTTATTGGGGGAGGAAGCCGGAGTATTCTGAGAAAAACTGGCAATCCTAGTCTTTAGAGAATAGGCATTCAGTACAATAAAATATTATACTGCCCTTAACTAAGTGTGTAAGTTGATTATCAAATGAAGAAAAAATTATCTCCCCAGACTTCATCTTGGATGATAATTTTTTCTTTATGTGATGAACACCCTCATTCAAGGGCAGTATGATTACATTATTATTTTATATATAAAAGTATATCACTTCAATGAAAAATTACTGGGACCATACTGGGAGGGTTCCCAGTGCTCGACCCACAGAGCAGCCCAGCGCGTCCCCAGGTGGTGGATAGGGGAGACCCTCTCGTTGGGGGGTTGTCAGGTCATAATACGGAAAACCTGACCGCGGACCGTAGTGTATAACGTGTTTGGAGAGTGCCACGCTCCTTGCACGATAAAGACCCCTTTTGTAGATTTCGAAAAAAGAGTAGGCTCATTGTAGCCGCTACAAAAGGCTAAATTTTCCGCCCCTACCCAAAACTCCATACTTTTCCAGTGGCAGTCAAAATTGTATTCCTTGTGACCCCCATTTTCCGTTGATTTATTGTTTGTTAACTTGTATCCGTCCTGAATATAGCTGAAATACTGCTCGCTGGACGTTAAGCAGACATCCAATCAATCAATCAATCAATGAAAAATTAACAAGTTCACAAAGGGAGGTAAATGTATGTACAAAAAAGGGAGATAATTTAATATAAACACTACACTGAACATTGTCATTTTCTAGAATTGTGGAAAAAAGTTGTGTACCCTATAATTTCTTTCTTATTTTGTTAAGTTTGGATAAAAAAATACAGGCTAATAAATAATACAAATTTCTACCATTTAGTTTTAGTGCTATTTCAATAATGACAATTTTCTCCAACACAATCCATGTAAAATTTGGTGAACCCATAGTATAAATTATCAAGGTTTGCCAGCCTTAATGAATTGTAAACCCTTTCTTTTCTGGCAAGAAATCATAAAATGTGCACCAATGTATTTTTGAGGGATACCAACATTTAAGAATCATTGATAGCTGTGTTTTATTGGAACCATAACCATATTTGATAATATAAATAACAAATTACCAGTCAACTCTATTGACAATAAAACTAATGATTAAATCCTTTAAATACACATACACACTCATGATCAATAAATAATAAATAATGAAGTAATACAAAACATGCAGTATAAATTTCGTTAGGTGAGTTTATTGGACACATTTGAAAGGAAAATTGTATATAGTAATCTAATGACATGATAAAAGATAGTTGTAATTAATAATTTAGAAGGCATTATTCTTAGAAAGTTGTACCACATTCATCAACAGTGACTTGTTAGGGCCCCGCCACTAAGTGGAAGACGCCCTGTAGTGATCAGTCTGTCCGTCTGAAACTAATCATGTTGGGGCTACAACTTTTGAGGTAGGCTTTTGATATTTGGGGTGTAGGTAGATGATATCAAGGTGATGTCGCATACCAAGGTGGATATCCTTTGACCTTGTCCTCGAGGTCAATGGTGCCCACAGAGATGGATACCATCTCACTTGTATCTAGTTTCGGGTTTGGTTTTTGTCTCGCCTGCGACGAAAGTCGCTGGAGGTGAGACATATGTATGGGAATCCGGCGGCGGCGGCGTAAACACTTGACATCTTGCTTCATATATTCGTAAGCCGAAGCCTTAGGTCCATCAAATTTGGTCCAGAGGTAGCTTATGATGAGTACTTGCCAGTCAGTCACCTGTCACCTGACCTTGACCTCAATTTCACGGTCCAGCGACTACGTTAAAGTTTTTGGGTTATGACTGTTCCTCTGTAACTACGCATGGTAGGATGACAATATTTGGTGTATAGGTTGCTGATGACTAGTACATGACTGTCTGGTAGGTGTCACCTGACCTTGACCTCAATTTCACGGTCCAGCGACTACGTTAAAGTTTTTGGGTTACGACAGTTCCTCTGTAACCACGCATGGTAGGATGACAATATTTGGTATATAGGTTGCTGATGACTAGTACATGACTGTCTGGTAGGTGTCACATGACCTTGACCTCAATTTCACGGTCCAGTGACTACGTTAAAATGTTTTTGGGTTACGGCAGTTACTCTGTTACCACGCATGGTAGGATGACAATATTTGGTATATAGGTTGCTGATGACTAGTACATGACTGTCTGGTAGGCGTCACCTGACCTTGACCTCAATTTCACGGTCAAGCGACTATGTTAAAGTTTTTGGGTTACGGCTGTTCCCCTGTAACCATGCATATTAGGATGACAATATTTGTTATATAAGTTGCTGATAAATAGTACATGACTGTCTGGTAGGTGTCACCTGACCTTGACCTCAATTTCACAGTCCAGCGATTACTTTAAAGTTTTTGTATTAGGACAGTTCCTCTGTAACTATGCATGGTATGGTGACAATATTTGGTATACAGGCAGCTGCTGATATTTAATGCTATTTACGTAATGCTTATGACGAAATTTATTTTCGTTACTGATGCTGAATGCAGGCGAGACATTTTTCTGTGTCCACACTTGTTATATATATAAACACGGTATTTAAAGTATTCAAGCTCATAACAAGCAGAACTAAAAAAAAACCAAATATGGAAAACTTTTGTCGAAAACACCTTAGGAGACCATACGTGTGAGTTCAGTGTCATTGTATGTGTTGCACAATATTTAATTTTTAGCATCAATGTAAAAACATTTTACAACTATAATCATGTAATTTTATTTGGTTTTGTCTCACCTGCATTGATAATCTCTTTTGGCGAGACATGTATGGGAATCCAGTGTCTGCATCAAAACTTGGACATTTTGCTCTATATTGTAAGCTTAAGCCCTAGGTCCATCAAATTTGGTACAGTGGTAGCTTATGATGAGTACTTGCCAGTCAGTCACCTGTCACCTGACCTTGACCTCAATTTCATGGTTCAGTCTGTTACAATTCATTATATATTTTAAATGATAACAATTTATTGCTATTAATGCTTATGACATAATTTTTTTAATTACTGATGCAGTATGCAGGCGAGACATTTTTCTGTGTCTACACTTGTTTTTATGTTTTTGAACCTTTCAAATTAAAAAAAGCAACTTCATTTATATACTTTGCTTTTTTATATGTAGTTATTTATAAGATTATAAACTGTATGGATCCCCTTTAATGTACTCCTCGTGTGTTGCTTATTCAAATAATTTTTTACCCTGGTTGTGGTCTCCAAACATTTAAAGCATGTCGTATTGTAATAATAATACTTGCACATAATGTAAGTCAATGTATAAAAATGTTTCTAAGCGTCCAACAACTAAGATAATTGCATCACAAAAAGCAAATAAAATTATTCAGAGGAAGTTGCATGAAAAAAATTATAAGCAATGAGATGAGTTGTCATAGACTGTCTTAATTTTTTGCAATTATTTATCTAGTTTCTGCATGATAGAACTTAGCAAGAACACAAGGCATAAATGACCCATTTGTCTTCCACAAAAGGTTATTTACAGTTTCCTGACCAACCTACAATTAGCCTTACCCCCAAATTGTATGTTTTTTCAACATTTTAAAAAATTGATGAAAGATGTAAGCAACAAGCAATATACTTTTTATTCATGGCCTCATGTGTTCTATGACTTAATTCTTTGGCCACACAATACGTATAGAAAATTGTACTTAAATGAATTGAATTATATTTTTTTACAGAAACAGAGAACGTATCTACATCGACAATGAGACGAACCGACGATTAGGACGTGTGGGAAAGCCTTATGGGTATGTGGCCCCCAGACCTGCCCCCGAGCGTTTTTCCAGACGCCTCCGCGGTATGGAGCCAGAAGACATTGTACCACCAGTAGTTCAGGTAGGATTGGAGGCCCCAGAGGTAGTAAGAGGTGTTCAGGAGGTTGTGTTGGATGAGGAGGTTGTGTTGGACATGTCTGTTGTTGATGAGGAGGTGGTGTTGGATTTTTCGGTTGTTGAGGAGGTTGTGTCGGCTACAGATGAGACAGTATTGATTGATATTGGGGATGAGGAGGAGGTTGTGGGTGTGTCTTTTTCAGACGACACCGTTTTAGTTGTTACGGGTGATGAAATGGACACTACTGTTTTCATCGAGGATGGGGTCTCGATGGAAACAGTCTGTTCAGTTATGGACGAGACGGTGTTGTATGCAGGTGAGTATGTACACATGGATGAATCTCCTCCCGATTCTCCATGGGTGGTGGTTGGTGGTGATCAGGTAGTTCCAGATGGTTGGGAGGTGGTTACCCCACCAACAGTAGAGAGGGTTCCCCCTTCCCCTGGGGGTATCTTTAGGATTTTTCGGGGAGTTTGGCGGGTATTGAGGTTTTTGGAATAGTTTGTTTTTCTTTTTCTTTTTTTTGTTTTAGTTTATATATTTATATTTATTAATGTTTTTTTTTCTTTTTTTTAATTGCTTTCTCAAAAAAAAAATTAATGATATAATTTTGTATTTGAAGTAATCACAAAAACTTTATATAATTTCATCATGCTGCCTGTTTTTGATTCATTTTTCTTTTTTTCCATTTAAAGGACATCTTAACTAAATACATTGTTGTTTTGAAATTTGGCTTTGCCCTTTAATCTTAACAAAATTGTACTGAAAAATTCCATCCCTGATCTGACTTGTCTCGAAATTTTTACTAGAAATTGTTTAAAACCTTTTTTATGAGTGCATGGTTAATTAAAAGTTATATTTTGGTTGGTTGTTCAACATTTTGTCATTACAAAAATCATCTTTTTGGGTTAAATCTGATCATTTTTCATAATTTTTAATAAAATTAAAAAATAAAAACACATGCCAAACTCATGAAAATTATGCAATTAAGAATATCTATACATTTTTGGTCCATTTTTACAGAATTTCACAAACACTGTTCATTTAACAATACTAATTCATACTAATAAATAACAAATTCTACTAATAAATATTAACAAATTAACAAACTTTACTAATAAGTAGAAAAGTATTTGTGGAAGATGTGCTGTTTCTATTTGGTCCTGTAAATTAATTGATTGACCTAGTGATTAATGGTCAGATTTAGGTTTGGGAGAAATGTGGGAAATTTTGTTTTTACTGATGCTTGCAGACAGGGACTTTTATTTTTGGTTTATTTTCTGAATTTATTCAAACTCAATTAATTGAAAAAAATAATTTCATTGTTCATTGCTACATCATATATCATCCTGGCAGATCAATTTTGAAATCTTTTTCAGAATTAAAATTTACTTAAAATTATTGTTTAATCAAAAGGAACGATTAACTGCTGTAAATCATTTAGATGTCCTTAAAATTTTTCTTGGAACTGAAAAATTATTTTTTTAAAGTCTTTTGTATTCATTCATGTGTAGTATAACTTTTGTTAAGGGAAACAAGTTTTTAGACAGCATCTTCATAAAAATCAAAAGTTGCAAAATAAAAAAAAAATTAATTGCATGATATCCATTCAGTCAATTTTTTCTTTACAAAATTTCTTCAAAAACCAAATACTGCCTTGGGGATCAAATTTTTCAACAAAATATTCTGGTAGATGTTTTTGGATTTCTGCTTTCAAGATTCAATCTTATGGCAAATTGCCATCTTAAACAAAAATATTTCAATTTCATTTTGGTATTGTTATATTTATTTCCGAAGTGAAAAATGGTTAAAATATTCTCCATCATAACCAAAATCTCTCTGAAATTTTCCCACCCAATTATTTTGTTAAATATATATATATATATTTTTTTAAATAAAACCTGATACATTTGGACATTATATTGTGTTCCTCTCTACTGTTGCATGACCTCAGTGTTTGTTTTAGTGGTGTTTTAGGCAATGTCCAGTTCTTTGTGGTAGTGTCCAGTGACCCTTGTTAGGAGTTGTCCCCAGTGTTTGTTTCAGTTGTGTGAATGGTGTTTTAGGCAATGTCCAGTTCTTTGTGGTAGTGTCCTTTGACCCTTGTTAGTAGTTGTCCCCAGTGTTTGTTTCGGTTGTGTGAATGGTGTTTTAGGCAATGTCCAGTTCTTTGTGGTAGTGCCCTGTGACCCTGGTAAGGAGTTGTCCCCAGTGTTTGTTTCGGTTGTGTGAATGGTGATTTAGGCAATGTCCATTTCTTGTGGTAGTGCCCTGTGACCCTGGTTAGGAGTTGTCCTTAGTGCTTGATTTTGTTTTAGGCAATGTCCAGTTCTTTGTGGTAGTGCCCAGTGACCCTTGTTAGGAGTTGTCCCCAGTGTTTGTTTCGGTTGTGTGAATGGTGTTTTAGCTTATGTCCAGTTCATGTGGTAGTGCCCTGTGACCCTGGTTAGGAGTTGTCCTTGGTGCTCGATTTTGTTTTAGGCAATGTCCAGTTCTTTATGGTAGTGCCCAGTGACCCTTGTTAGGAGTTGTCCCCAGTGTTTGTTTCGGTTGTGTGAATGGTGTTTTTAGGCAATGTCCAGTTCTTGAGGTAGTGCCCTGTGACCCTTGTTAGGAGTTGTCCTCAGTGTTTGTTTGGGTTCTTTTAGGGTGTTTTATGCAATGTCCAGTTCTTTGTGGTAGTGCCCAGTGGCCCTTGTAAGGAGTTGTCTTCTGTGTTCCATGCATATTTTATTATTTCAGTATCACATACATGCCTATGCTGTGTGATTCTGTTGCATTGTTGTATACATCAGCAAAATATTATAGCCCATGGTTTGTACAGATAAATTTTTTTGTAAATAATTTTGAACAAAATTAAGTCAAAATGTCAAAAAAAAAGTTCTAGAGAAAGCAATAACGTAATACAAAGTGTTTTTGTTAAATGTGAAATTCTGGTTTAATTGTATCCATCACATCAGATAAACAATATTTGTTAACCTTATCCTTTTTCATATTTCTTTATTTGGAATCATCTTATATTTGTAATTGATATGTCTTTTGTCTGCAATTCATTTTATTCATCACGGTTATATTTATTTTTGGAATTTGGATTCAGCATGTTCATATACATATAACAATATCAGTTTCTATGTTATTTTTTTAAATAGTTTTATATAATTTATATTTAGTCCTTTGTATAAATGTATAGAATATATTTTTGGCATGAGGCTAGATTAGATTGTCTACATTCCAAAAGACCTAAACACTACTTGTCAATAGCATAATATATAGGTTTGAGGATGTTGGATTATCCAATTTGTATTTTCATGCCTCAAAATATAGATTTTCTCATCAAGAATTGTTTTTTGCAAAGTCAAACATAAATATTTGTAAAATTACTTTTTATTGTTATTTTATTTAGAGTTGCATTAAAAATTCTAAAAAGTTCTAAAAAAGTTTTAACCTTAATAAAGATTTGACCTTCATTTCTTCATTGCTATTTTTGGTGAGAAATTGGTCTTTAATATTGGGTTGATGTATACAATGATGTTTTTATATTAAAAAAAAAAAAAAAAAAGTACAAAAAAAGTAAAAAATTACAAAAAAAGTAAAAAATGTTTTGTACCATGTATACTAATGTTTATCCTTTCATTCCAGATGGTCGTTGTTAAGGTTGCCTAATGATAGATGAATGCATTATCACCTGTTGTTTAAATTGAAGCAAAAAATATGGGAGAATCACTGACCTTGGACACGTCAGTTACTGTGATGCGAGTCGCATATACTCTTTTGAATTCAATTTTTGGGATGAGAACTGTTTCTAAATTTGGCATATCGTTGCCAGTCCGGTGCACACATTTAGTAATAATTTTTTGGGCTGAAAGATGAAGTAAATTCTAAATTTGGCATATCGTTTGCCAGTCCTGTGCACACATTTAGTAATAATTTTTGGGGCGGAAAGCTGAAGTAAATTCTAAATTTGGCATATCGTATGCCAGTCAACTGAACTCATTGTAATTATTTCTGGGATGAAAACTGCATTCTATATTCGGCATATCGGATGTCCAGTTACTCATTTGTAATTTTTGGTCCTGTGCACACATTTAGTAATAATTTTTGGGGCGGAAAGCTGAAGTAAATTCTAAATTTGGCATATCGTATGCCAGTCAACTGAACTCATTGTAATTATTTCTGGGATGAAAACTGCATTCTATATTCGGCATATCGGATGTCCAGTTACTCATTTGTAATTTTTGGTGTGAATAAATTTTGACTTTCGCATTTTGGATGCCAGTCCAGTGCATATTTTGTAATCATTTTTGGTATAAGAACTGAATTCTAAATTTAGCATATCAGATGCAAGTCCAGTGCACATATTTTGTAATCATATTTGGAATAAGAACTGAATTCTAAATTTGGCATATCACATGTCAGTCCAGTGCACATTTTGTAATCATTTTTGGTATGAGAACTTGTGTGAAATTTGGCATATTGGATGCCAGCCAGACCGAGCCCAAAGACAATGATTTGGGGAATTTCAGAATACCAAAAGTAAAGAGCAAAATAGAGGTAAATATACTGTTTATTTATATTTTAACACATAGCTCAATATAGATTTCTTACCAACTTTTGTAGTTTGGTAAATTTATTATTTATTTGATACACAGCAAAATTTGAAAACCAATATATATTTGTAATTTGTAATTTTAGAACCAATTTGATCTGCTGGATTTAAAATTGACCAATAAAATGCTTCATCTACTATTGATCATGTGGCCTGTCAACCAGAACTATTTAAATTGACATCATCAATGCATTTTTATGTAATGCAAAATATGATATAAATGACTGGGTTTTGTTTATTTGTTTAAATAGGGCTTAATGCCAATTTAAGCAATTTTTAAGCTATATTATGGTATCCAGTTTTTATTGGGCAGGAAGCCAGACCATTCCCTAGATGACACCATTCCACGAAAATTTTTGTAAATTAACTGAATGGTAAGTTTAACTAAGGAATACATAATGTATACTGAAGAGGCACAATTTTGTCCACTTTTTATGAAACAAATACTTGAGCAGTCTTTTATATTTTTTTTTTTTCAAAATGACCACTATTGCCTTTAAACATTAAAAGTATTAATATTTTTTATATAGATTAAATTATTTTTTTTACTTGTTCTGTCCTGATTTGCCGAAACCCTCAAAAGAGGTTACATGTAACTGTGATTGCTACCTTACCTAAAAATTCCAAAAATAAAAGCTTTAAGTAATGCACAATCTGATAGTTAATCTTTTTTGATCTAAAAGTAGAACATGAACTGTCCAAGACTAACGCACCAATCTGATTGGTCATGATTGTTCCTTAGCCAATGAAAAAATTCATAACAAACTATTGGCCCAGTCAGTTTTCTGATTAAATAACATATTTACTTGAATACTGGTGAATACATTTACACTGGTAGTATTTTGTTCTGTGCCATAATCATGTAACAAAAACACTTGTTGTCTTTGAACTTATTTGCTATCCAGTTATCAACCTCGGAATGATTATTCACCTTGACTAGCAGCTGTGGAATAGCGTTGATAATATTTGGTAACAGACTACATTAAAATTAGACGTATATTATTTAATACAAACAATAAGCAGACAGAACTGATTGGACAGCTGAACATTAATTTACAATGATTTAATGGGGTTTAAATAAAGATGATAATGTGTAACATCCGTTCAAAAAAGACTAACAATCAAGGTATATTGTATTTATTATTTGATGTGTTTGCATTATGTAATTGGGTCTTCTGACCATTGAAGACTAACCAACAAATCTCCAAAAAGGTGATGTGTTTTCTTTTTTATATTTTTTTTTTTTTTTTTTGCAGACGATACCAACAGAATGTGTTACCATATGGTGATGTGGATTTGACAAACAGGTAATGATTGAAGTTTTTCACTATGTAAATTGAACTGTATCTCGTTCACATTGAACACGCTAATATATTTCAGTGACCTTTGAAAACAATTTTAAACAAAAATTAAGTAATGGCAAACTTGCCTTGGTTTTTGTCTTCCATTAAAAATGGTTATACTTAATTATCAGTTTGATCCAAAGTAAAAAAAAATTGTTTTGTGGTGAAAGCAAAATATATTTTATATTTACAAAATCTTGCCCCTGAAATGTAAAATGTTTTCATATGAACAAAAGATGAGTGGACTAAACATGATATATGAACAGACGTAAAACAAAGATGACAGACAATAGTCTAGATGAACTGTCTGTCTGGACGAACTTTAGATTTATTGGCCAATCAACTTCTTTTGCACATGCGGACTAAATAGACAAACATGACAATTTAACAACGATGCACAGACGAACCGAACAAACAACGAACGCCAGTATGGGTACATTTTACCTTTCAAGGTGCATAGCACTGTAAATTGAAATATTAAAGCAATATTTTTATTATCTCCTATTTTGTATATATGTAATTCACTTACTGGTGAATACAAATATTTAGTGAAAAATTTTAACAAAATTCAAAAAAAGATTTGCTTTGAAAATACATTAATTTAGAACTGTTTAGTGAAAACAGTAAAATGTGAACATTTTTGGACAATTTAAGGTATATTAATACTAAAAGTATTTGAATGAATAAAATTTTTTTGAACAATTTAAGATTTTGAGCGTCAAAATTGTCTGATATCCATTAAAGAATACTTTGTTTTATTTTCTGCTGGAAATCAAACCAACAATACTGTCCAAGACGATGAGATCAACATAAGATGTCCTTCCAGATATACCAGGAGATGCCATTGACTGGTAAATTTTTTTTCAATAGCAGTTTGTATGAACTTAAACTAGTTTGTATAAACAATCTTCTCTATGATGTAATGGTCTGCCATAGATCATGGTTTGTTAGTATGAAAGAGATCAGAGGATAAATAAGTTTTTGTTTTTTATCAGACAGAATGCTAATCTTTTTATTTGGTCAGCAACTTTTCTGTTATGCTAGTTTTTATTTGGTGACCGTAAAGTAACTCACTGATTTGTGATGGACAAGTCAACAAATCCAACTAATGGCCTAATGTTCTGAAAATTAAAACAAATAATTGCATTGAATTATCTCCCCTTATAACACAGTAACTCACTGATTTGTGACGGACAAGTCAACAAATCCAACTAATGGCCTAATGTTCTGAAAATTAAAACAAATAATTGCATTGAATTATCTCCCCTTATAACACTCATAGGTCTTTGTGAGAAATAAGTAGTTTAATCTTATTTGTATACAATTTAACTTTAGGGAAGGAGAAGAGGATGAGAATGACAGATGAAGAGGACAACCACAGAAGATACTAATTTTGATACCTTTTTGATAAAAGGTATTTTAACCTGAAACATTTAAAGCTTTTGCATGAACAATTAAGATTGGTTTGATGTAAAGTCCAGATCTTGTCAGGAAAAGATTGGACTGATCAGGCAGCCCGTACTTCTGGAATATAAGCTGAAGATTTTCTGTTACTTATAAAATTTTGTGGCTTTATACTGATGACAGTTTTCTTCTTTTTCTTAAAAGACATAATTAGAACAGAATTGACTTTACTCGGACAGTAAAGTAACTCACTGATTTGTGACCGACATATCACCAAAATCCAACAAATGGTCTAATGTTCTGAAATATAAACAAATTTATTATCCAAATTGCATTGAATTATCTCCCCTTGTTACACTCTCATAGGTCTTGTTAACAACATTAAGAAATAAGTAGTTTATATACAATTTTAAGGAAGGAGAAGTGGATGAGACTGACAGATGAAGAGGACAACCACAGAAGATAATAATTTTGATACCTTTATAAAAGGTATTTTAACCTTTATTATTTAAACGAAGAAGGTCCCCTGCATTCTTTCTGCATTGCAAAAATAAATAAACATAATAATACACAATTATCTACCTTATCATAATTTATAAAGAATTGTCCGTCTTTTAAAATTTGTATGTGCAGATACAAAAGATTTTCAGTTTGTTTGTTAGTCTGTTTGTTTATTTTTTGTCCCTCCCACCTCAGGTTAACCTTTGCATTCTTTGCATTGAAGCATATTTTATGATGACTTTACATCTTCATGAAACATGGAACACGGTGAGATCTCTTCACTGGCAAAATTCTGTAGGACTTTGCTAAATAAGCTGCAGTGAACTTAGAAAAAGAGGGGTGGCACAAACTTGACATACGTGTTATCATGCTATATTTTCTTGTTTAGTATCACATATAAAAATTATAAAACATGAAATTGTCATAGAAAAGGAGGAAATTGTCATAAAAAAGGTCTTGTGTTTATATTGTTTGAGATAAAACAAATTTTCTTTCAAAATTTATCTTTTCAAGGCTGATAGGAGGACAAGACTGACAGATGAAGACGACACCTACAGAAGAAGACAAAAATTTTGGAACCTGTTTGATAACAGGTATTTAACTTAAATGTATAATTATAATTCAGTCTCATCCTTGTCGATTTATTTCCTACACATTGATTTATTGTATAGATCACATTATGGATATGTTTCTATTACATATGGTGTCTTGTATCATAATTCTGATTTACAGAATATTCTGGGCCTCTGTGGCCGAGTAGTTAAGGTAGTTTGTCTACTATTGATAACGTGGTCTGTCAACACTGAGGTTGCGGGTTCGAGTCGCACTGCAGGCATGGTGCACTCGACTCTAATCTTAATTGACAAGTTTTCCTACCAAAAGGTCATGGGTTTTCTCCGGGTATTTTTTAGCTGAAAATTTCTGAAAGAGGCATTAAACACGTGTATTTTTACAACCAATTTTTACATTATGCATTCCATGATATATTTACATTTATTCATTCCATTTTACTAAAAATAAAAACAAGACATCACACATCTTACTAAATATAGATCCAAATCTTGGCTACAGTTTGATTTCATTATACAGTCGGTATAAACAATATGACAGATGTACAGACGAAAAAAAGAGTAATTGCCTTTACAGATGTAATTTTAAGGACTTGTTGGTAAATGCATTTTATATAGACTTAGTAGAAAGTTGTTGACTTTATCTTTTGAAATGAATTATGTAGTTGGAAAAAAAAGAAAACTAACAAATGAAGGAATTTTAATTTAGAGGTTTTATTTCACAGGTATGATATTATGACTTTGGCAGACTATATTCTGTTCTAAACTATTACCTATTGTTTATTACAGTTGACTAAATGAACATTTAAACCAGAAGCTGTGTTATCTTTGTGACAAAAGGAAATTGACAGGTGATATCAGACATCAAGAGAAAAAGCAGAAATTGACAACTGTGTTGAAAAAGGGACTTAATCTACAAGATGAAGACATGCAAGCAATTGAAGTAAAGATTTTGGCTTAGAGAGTGTAGATGTGTTTGGTTTGCATGTTCATGTTTATACAATCATGTAATTGAGTGTCTGAAGTTTTGTAGTGGTTGACAGAAAATGAAAGCTCTGCTATTTTTTAAAGCTGTTTAATGCAAGTTTTTTCAATAAGTTTTTTTAAAGCTGAAAAAGATGATAAAACACATTTCTTACTGGATTCAAATTCAAATAGGAAAAAATTGTGTTAATTTTTGCTTTTTTTTTAAATAATTGAATTTGTTTTCTATAATGGTTAAAGTTCAAAATTTGAATATATTGTCCCCCATCATGCTTTCTATGCTATAACCTAACAACCCTGCATTGATGAGACATCCATGATCTGCCACCCAGGGAACTGTATTCATTATAACTTCTTTGTTTTTCAAATGAAAGAATAAATGTAACCTATTTTATGAGCATTATTTTATTACATACATTTGAATTCTTTCTTTTTCAACAAACAAAATATTTTTGGTTTAAACTAAATGTTTTAATGTAATGTAGTTATTTTTTAACTTGGTAAATTTTGATTGATTGAATAGACATATAAATTATTCCAAATTAAATTTAAAGGAACTTGATTAATAACATTTAATTGTGAATTGTTTTTATTTGTTAATTTTATTTAATATCCTTTCAAATTTTATTTAATATCCTTTCAAAATTTTCCGTTTTTTTTCAAAATTGGTATTGTGGAAGCAACTGAACCCTCCCTATGAGCACATTAACACTGCAGTAACAATACTAACAATAAAAGCACAATAACATTCTTTTAAACTAATGGGTTACCTCTAACCCCCCTTTTTGCACTTTAACATTTTAATAACAGTACTAACAAAATGAACACAATAAAATTCTTTTAAATTAACAGGTTACGTCTGACCCCCCTTTCTGCACATTAACACTGCAATAACAGTACTTACAATAATAGCACAATAACAGTCTTCTCTACTAATGGGTTGCTTCCTGTTAGTTTGTGGATCAGATTTGTTTCATTTTGCACTTTTGCTTTTTTATATTGATATTCTTTCAAAATGTTCTAACCCTTTTTGAACGTATTTGTCATCAGACATATTATTTTCAAATTTTTATATTAATGGTAAATGTTGCACTTGTTTGGTATTTTTATATTGCACAATTTTTTATTTTTAAATTTTTAAATAAAAGGTTCATTTTTGTTAATGGGTACTAGGACATGTCCTGCATGTCACTAGGTGCCAGTTAGTGGATGCTCTCTCAAAAGGAGTTTGTAAGATGAAGGCGCAGAAAGCCTGGGTGCAGACAAAACACCCCTTTATTTATTAGGATACTTCTAGCAATTTGTATTCTATATCATGGCATCCAGTTTTTAGGGCCCACATATAACTTGTTTATCTTTTGAGGTAGGCTTTTGATATTTGTTATGTGGTTAGGGAATATTGAGGGAATGTGTCGCATAATATGGATGATAACCTTTGACCTTGAATTTTGATCTCAAGGTCAGCATGGCCCACAGAGATAGACACCATCTCACTGATATCTGGTATTGAGGGCTGGGGGGAGAGGGTGGAAGTCCCTCGTCAGATAAGAGTTTTCATAGGTTCTAACATTTGAAATGATTACATTTTTTGTAAAATAAGTTACAATTACTCTTCTTTATCTTTTTACCATTTGTTTTCTTTAAACCAATTTTGCATATTGAAGCTTAATTTTTTGTCAATTTCGTTTTTTTTCTCAGAGAGCTGACATTATAACTTGTAAAACTTGTTAACTTGTTTGTATTTTTATTTGTATTTTATTTTGTATTTTTGTATTTGTATTTTTATATTTGTATTTGTAATTGTTTACATGCACTTTGTTACCATAGCAATGGCTTTTAATAACTAGTTTCCACATCACATAGAATTGTCTTCTCGGCTATATCCTTGTATGAGTGTTTTTTTCTGCATGTATGGTTTTGAGGTTGAGTGAGAATATTTAAGGTTGAAAATAAAGGTAAGAGTTTTTATCAGTTCTAACTGTACTATTGGTGCTGACACATCCAAGAAGTGAGGTCCAACACTTGGTTCTGCCTGGCACTAGCAAACGGACACAAGTTTCCATACTGGTTTTTCCTGGCCGGCCACAGAACATTTTGTACTAGTATTTACTTTATTATTCTGTTGGCACTGGATCTGTTTAAATATGTAATTTTAAAATAATACTGTAATAAAAGATTATAATCGACTACTCACAATTCATGGAGCTAGTTGTCAAAGTTTGTGTTATGATGTTATATTTGTATATGGAAATTGGTGCATCAATTACGGTGGGTTGTAAATATAAGTGAATGTTTCTAGAGACAACTAGTGTTGTGAAGACCATTAGTTACAAGCAAAGAATGATCCATCGAAGATTTTTTACATTTTTTTCCATTTGCAATATTGTAAAAAAAAAATTTGCTTGATTTTTGGTGGATGAGATGTGTATTTTATTATAATCAAAAGGTAAGGGTGGGTAGTCTTTTAGAAAGGTAACCAGAACTGACTATAATAGTTATTTGGTCCAATGTGTATTTAGGGTTTTCCTTGTTAGAGCAATGCTTTTTTTATAGTTCTTAAGAATAAAGGAAAGAACTAATTAAAACTATTTACAATAAATTTTTTCATTATTTGTTAAACAATTGTTTTCTGATAGTAATAAGGAATAAGAAAACTAATTGAAAGATATTTTTCCCATCACAATGCATTTTTTCAAATTAAGTATAAAGGAAAGGATTCATTAAGATTATATTCACATGCAATTTGTTTCCATAGCAATGGTTTTTGTCTCGCCTGCGACGAAAGTCGCTGGAGGCGAGACATATGTATGGGAATCCGGCGGCGGCGTAAACACTTGACATCTTGCTTCATATCTTTGTAAGCCCAAGCCCTAGGTCCATCAAATTTGGTCCAGAGGTAGCTTATGATGAGTACTTGCCAGTCAGTCACCTGTCACCTGACCTTGACCTCAATTTCACGGTCCAGTGACTACGTTAAAGTTTTTGGGTTACGACAGTTCCTCTGTAACTACGAATGGTAGGATGACAATATTTGGTGTATAGGTTGCTGATGACTAGTACATGACTGTCTGGTAGGTGTCACCTGACCTTGACCTCAATTTCACGGTCCAGTGACTACGTTAAAGTTTATGGGTTACGACAGTTCCTCTGTAACTACGCATGGTAGGATGACAATATTTGGTGTATAGGTTGCTGATGACTATTACATGACTGTCTGGTAGGTGTCACCTGACCTTGACCTCAATTTCACGGTCCAGTGACTACGTTAAAGTTTATGGGTTACGACAGTTCCTCTGTAACTACGCATGGTAGGATGACAATATTTGGTGTATAGGTTGCTGATGACTAGTACATGACTGTCTGGTAGGTGTCACCTGACCTTGACCTCAATTTCACGGTCCAGTGACTACGTTAAAGTTTTTGGGTTACAACAGTTCCTCTGTAACTACGCATGGTAGGATGACAATATTTGGTGTATAGGTTGCTGATGACTAGTACATGACTGTCTGGTAGGTGTCACCTGACCTTGACCTCAATTTCACGGTCCAGTGACTACGTTAAAGTTTTTGGGTTACAACAGTTCCTCTGTAACTACGCATGGTAGGATGACAATATTTGGTGTATAGGTTGCTGATGACTAGTACATGACTGTCTGGTAGGTGTCACCTGACCTTGACCTCAATTTCACGGTCCAGCGACTACGTTAAAGTTTTTGGGTTACGACAGTTCCTCTGTAACTACGCATGGTAGGATGACAATATTTGGTGTATAGGTTGCTGATGACTAGTACATGACTGTCTGGTAGGTGTCACCTGACCTTGACCTCAATTTCACGGTCCAGCGACTACGTTAAAGTTTTTGGGTTACGACAGTTCCTCTGTAACTATGCATGGTATGATGACAATATTTGGTGTATAGGTTGCTGATGACTATTACATGACTGTCTGGTAAGTGTCACCTGACCTTGACCTCAATTTCACCGTCCAGCGACTACGTTCAAGTTTTTGGGTTACGGCTGTTCCCCTGTAACTATGCAGGGTATGGTGACAATATTTTGTATACAGGCTGCTGCTGATATTTAATGCTATTTACGTAATGCTTATGACGAAATTTATTTTCGTTACTGATGCGGAATGCAGGCGAGACGTTTTTCTGTGTCCACACTTGTTAACATTACTTACAAGCAAAGAATAGCAATGTTTGTTGGCAAAACTTTGAAAAATGATTGAATTTGTGATATTGTATATGTATAACAATGTAGACAATTGCTTTGTTTGTCGTTATTAACATGGTTATTTAATAAATTCTTGCTAGCTGTAAAAAATATGAATCAAGCAAGCAATGAAAATAGTTTGTGTTGACTCTTTATTACTATTGGTAGAATCTGTATTTCTAATACATGTAATTTTTTATTGCCATACAGAGAAAAGATTTAAGAGGAATCGGAGTAAAGTTACATCAAGAATTAATGGTAATTCAAATGATGACCAGGTGGAGCTGTTTGGGTGAAATAGTTGAAAGCAGCTAGGCTTGTTTACTAACTCAGTGTACGTGTTCAGTATCTACTAAACAATTCAGTAACAGTTGTTGAATGATCCATGAATTAGGTATTTTGGTGATCAACCCCACTTCTACAAATAATTTAATATTTATGCTATGTCGTTACACTGAACATTACACTGAACATAAGATTCTTTATATACCAATCATGTGCACATGAAGGGCCTGAACATGCAATGTTACCAAAAAACAAAACCAACAAAAAAATTTGAAAAGTATTGCTTACATCATTTAAATTACATTGAAGAAAAAATGCAGACTGAAATTGGCAACAGCTGAAACAAATAGATTCAATACTAAACTAGACTGGTTATCTGATTATTAAACACTTAATTTGAGATTTTTGAGTGCATGACTTAGACCAGTGTTGGAACAGAAAATGATATTTTGGTGACTTGTATGACTAAGTTAAGTTGTTACAGTGTACAGTGCTGTATCGAACTCCGAGTTTAGTGGTTCTCGGATACATTTGCTTTTTGCAGATGTAACGTCCCCTGTCATACGTACCAAAATGTCGGTGTACATTTTGTTACGTCGACAGGGATGCGGTGATCCCTGTCTTGGGAGAACTCCCTGTTCTTCCAAAGCACTATGGGTCCATTTTTTCTGCGTGGAGGAGCTATGATGTAGACATGGCAGTCTTCATCAATGGAGAAACCTAATTCTCCTGAATCACTTTGGTATTCGAGCTGTATGTAGGATGATGTAGACATAGCAGTATTCATCAATGGAGACCTTGCTGTTCTATGGCACTTCGTGGGGAGGAGCTATATATGATAATGTAGACATGGCAGTCTATCAATGGAGAACTCCCTGTTCTCTTGGTTTATGTTGTACGGAAGACCTATGTATGATGATGTAGACATGTCACATAGGAGCTTGTATGGTGATGTAGATATAGCAGCCTTCATCAATGGAGAATCCCTGTTGTCCTATGTCACTTTTTGGGGAGACGCTATCTACGATGATGTAAAAAATATCAAAGAACTCCACTTCCCTATTTCATTTAGGGCCAAGCGGTTATCTAGGATGATTGTTATGTAGGATATCTTCATAATTGAAAATCATATGTAATTTACTTCTATTACAATAAATATTGATGTTCTAGGGGATTTCTAATTGTCTTTGAGTAGAGGTCATGGTAATTGATGTAAACTGATGGCATTACCCTTCTCCATATTTATCAAGTCGGGCAAATTAGACATTGCAGACTTTAGTTTTGGGATGGTGGGGATATGTTTTTGCTGATTATTTGTTTAGATTTACATCCACACTAAAACATTAACACAATTAACAAAATAACCCATCTACTAACAGGTAAATTTGAACAAAATCAGCAAAAATGATTTTAAAAAACTAAAACAAATTAAATTATCACCTGCCTGTCTTGCTTGCTTACTCTGACTTGCATAAAGTAAATCTTTGCTTTAGGGTGATAAAGTGAAGTTTTTATGCTTCAATATCCTTTATAAAGTATCTGTATCTCACATATTTATTATAAGACCATACCTCAAAATTTCTTTACTTTTTTTAGTATGTGAAAGAAGAATTTTTATTACCATTTCTTGAAGTAATTCCTTAATATTTATTTTAGACTGGATGCAACATGGGCTTTTTTTAATATCACATTTAAAGTAATTCCTGATTATCTCCCCTGTTAAAATTCTAATCTATATATAAATATACTTTGCATGTTTTCATGTTGTCCTTAAGCAGTACATTAAATGAATTATCTCCCCTGTTATAGTCCTTATCCTACATCAAAAATGGACTTTTATTTTGTTTTTTGTTGTCTTCATCTGTACCTGAAGTACATAATAAATAGAATTAATGTTTTTAATTATCCTCAATTGTTACTTGAAGTAAATTATCTCCCCTGTTAGAGTCCTCATTCAATGTAATGAATAATTTACTTGTTTTCATTCTTGACTTTATCAGTACCTAAAGTAAATTATCTCCCCTGTTATAGTCCTTACCCTACATAATCAATAGACTACTTGTTTTCATTTTCATCTTTGTCAGTAAATTGAACTATCTCCCCTGTTATAGTCCTTATATATTTTGGATAATTTTGTGTTTTCCTTAATGTTACCTTGAGTAAATCATCTTTTTGTTATAGTCCCTATTCTACTTAATCGATAGACTGCTTGTTTTCCTGTTGTCCTTTTTGTAAGTAAATTATCTTCCTTGTTACGTAATAAATCATTTTTTTTTGTTTCATGTTGTATTTATCTGTACATTAAATTATATCCCCTTTTTATAGTCCTTATTCTACATAATAAATAGACTGCTTGTTTTCATTCTCGACGTTATCAATCCCTGAAGTTAATTATCTCCTCTGTTATAGTCCTTATCCTACAAAATAAATGGTCTTTTCTTGTTTTTATGTTGTCTTTTTCTATACATTAAGTGAATTATCTCCCCTGTTATAGTCCTTAACCTACACAATCAAAAGACTGCTTGTTTTCATGTTTACCTTATGCGTACCTTTTGTTTTTATGTGTCCTCACCTGTACATTAAGTGAATTATCTCCCCTGTTATAGTCCTTATATACTTCTTTATTGATATCTTGAGTGAATCATCGTTTTTGTTAAAGTCCTTTTGCAACATAATTGATAGACTGCTTATTTAAGTAAATTATCTCCCCTGTTATATCCTTATCCTACATAATAAATCAATATTATTTGTTTTTATGTTGTTCTTATCCATACCTAAGATGAATTGTTACCATTGTTATAGTCCTTATCCTACATAAGTAGATTCCATTTGTTTTTTTGTTGTCCTTTCTGTACTTAAAACTGAATCGTCTCCTCTGTTATAATCCTTATCATACATAAAGTGGCGTTAAACACCATCAAACAAACAAACAAACAAAATAAATAGATTTTGCTTATTTTTATATTGTCCTTTTCTGAACATTAAGTGAATTAACTCCTTTGTTGTACTCCTTATCCTACATAATAAATAGATTTTGCTTGTTTTTTTATTGTCCTTTTCTGAACATTAAGTGAATTATCTCCCCTGCTGTACTCCTTGTCCTACATAATAAATAGATTTTGCTTGTTTTCATATTGTCCTTATCTGAACATTAGTGAATTATCTCCCCTGTTATATTCCTTATCCTACATTATAAAAAGACAGTTTGTTTTTTTATGTTGTTCCTGTCTGTATTCACTGTGAATTATCTCCCAAGTTATAGTCTTTTCCTTACATAATAAAGTCTTGCTTGTTACAGTCCTCATCCTACTCAATAAGTAAACTTTGTATGCTTTTTTGTTGTCCATATATGTACATTAAATGGATTATATCACCTGTTACAGTCCTTCTCTTACATAAAAAATAATTTTTACTTGCTTTTTTGTTGACCTTATTATTTAGATAAAGTGAATTATCTCCCTTGTTATAGTCCTTATCCTACATAATAAATAGACTGTTTATTTTTTTGTGGTTTTTTTGTTGACCTTATATCTAAATAAAGTGAATTATCTCTCCTCTTTAGTCCATATCCTACATAATATATAGACAGTTTGTTGTCACATTTTATATTTACTGAGAACTATCTCCCCTGTTATTGTCCTTTTCCTAAATAATAAAGACTTGCTTATTTTCATGTTGCCCATATCAGTACATTAAGTGAATAATCTCCTATGTTTTTGTCCTTGAGTAGAAATTGCTTGTTTATCTATTGTCATTACCTGTACCTAGAGTAAACTATCTCCCCTGTTATTGTCCATATCCTACATTATAAATAGAATGCTTGGTTTTTTGTCGTCCTTATATTTACATAAAGTGAATTATCTCCCCTGTTGTAATCCTTATCCTACATAATTAATAGACAGTTTATTTTCATTTTGTCTCTGTGAATTATTTCCAATGTTACAGGCCTTTTCCTAAATAATAAAGACTTGCTTATTTTTTTGTCCTTATATTTAGATAAAGTGAATGATCTCCCTTGTTATAGGCCTTTTTCCTAAATAATAAAGACTTGCTTATATTTTTTGTGGTCTTGTATTTAGATAAAGCGAATTATCTCCCATGTTATAGTCATTACCACACATATTAAGTAGACTGCTTGTTTTTCTGTTGTCATTGCCTGTACCAACAGTAAAATATCTCCCTTGATTAGTTCTTTTCCTCAAAAATAAGTAGACTTTGCTTTATTATTTTTTTGTTGTTGTTATCCTTATCTGTAGCTTAGGTTAATTGTTTTCCCTATTATAATCCTTATTTTACACAATAAATAGACTTTGCCTGCTTTTTTGTTGTCCTCATATTTATATTAAGTGAATTATCTCCCTTGGTATAATCCTTCTTTTACATAACAATTGACTGCTTGCTTTTTTGTTGTCCTTATACTTAGATAAAGTGAATTGTCTCTCCTGTTATAGTCCTTATCCTACATAATAAATAGATTTTGCTTGTTTTTATATTGTCCTTATCTGAACATCAAGTGAATTATCTCCCCTGTTGTTCTCCTTATCCTACATAATAAATAGATTTTGCTTGTATTTATATTGTCCTTTTCTGAACATTAAGTGAATTATCTCCCCTGTTGTACTCCTTATCCTACATAATAGATTTTGCTTGTTTTTATATTGTCCTTTTCTGAACATTAAGTGAATTATCTCCCCTGTTGTACTCCTTATCCTACATAATAGATTTTGCTTGTTTTTATATTGTCCTTTTCTTAACATTAAGTGAATTATCTCCCCTGTTGTTCTCCTTATCCTACATAATAAATAGATTTTGCTTGTTTTTATATTGTCCTTATCTGAACATTAAGTGAATTATCTCCCCTGTTTTAGGTCGGGGGTTCTCTCCGGGTACTCCGGCTTCCTCCCCCAATAAAAACTGGACGCCATGAAATAGCTGAAAAATTGCTGAAAGTGGCGTTAAAACACCATTCAAACAAACAAATTCTCCCCTGTTTTACCCCTTATCCTACATAATAAATAGAATTTGCTTGTTTTTATATTGTCCTTATCTGAACATTAAGTGAATTATCTCCCCTGTTTTACTCCTTATCCTACATAATAAATAGATTTTGCTTGGTTTTTTTTTGTTGACCTTATATTTAAATAAAGTGAATTATCTCCCCTCTTTAGTCCATATCCTACATAATATATGTTGTAACTTTTTATATTTACTGAGAATTATCTCCCCTGTTATTTTCCTTTTCCTAAATAATAAAGACTTGCTTATTTTCATGTTGTCCATATCAGTACATTAAGTGAATAATCTCCTATATGTTTTAGTCCTTGAGTAGAAATTGCTTGTTTTTCTGTTTTACCTGTTCTTACATTGTCCTTATCCTACATTATAAATAGAATGCTTGGTTTTTTGTTGTCCTTATATTTACCTAAAGTGAATTATCTCCGTTGTTAAAGTCCTTATCCTACATAAATAGACTACTTTGTTGTGTTGTCCTTATATTTACATAAAGTGAATTATCTCTCCTGTTGTAATCCTTATCCTACATAATAAATAGACACTGCTTGCTATTTAGTGTCCTTATTTGTAGATTAAGTGAAAATATCTGCTTTATTTTTTGTTGTCCTTATATGTAGATTTAGTGAATTATCTGCTTGATTTTTTGTTGTCCTTATATGTAGATTATGTGAATTATCTGCTTGATTTTTTGTTGTCCTTATATGTAGATTTAGTGAATTATCTGCTTGATTTTTTGTTGTCATTATATGTAGATTTATTGAATTATCTGCTTGATTTTTTATTGTCCTTATATGTAGATTTAGTGAATTATCTGCTTGATTTTTTGTTGTCCTTATATGTAGATTTATTGAATTATCTGCTTGATTTTTTGTTGTCCTTATATGTAGATTTAGTGAATTATCTGCTTGATTTTTTGTTGTCCTTTAGATTTTGTGAATTATCTGCTTGATTTTTTGTTGTCCTTATATATAGATTTAGTTAATTATCTGCTTGATTTTTTGTTGTCCTTATATGTAGATTTAGTGAAATATCTGCTTGATTTTTTTGTTGTCCTTATATGTAGATTTAGTGAATTTTCTGCTTGATTTTTTGTTGTCCTTATATGTAGATTTAGTGAATTATCTGCTTGATTTTTTGTTGTCCTTTAGATTTTGTGAATTATCCGCTTGATTTTTTGTTGTCCTTATATATAGATTTAGTTAATTATCTGCTTGATTTTTTGTTGTCCTTATATGTAGATTTAGTGAAATATCTGCTTAATTTTTTTGTTGTCCTTATATGTAGATTTAGTGAATTTTCTGCTTGATTTTTTGTTGTCCTTATATGTAGATTTAGTGAATTATCTGCTTGATTTTTTGTTGTCCTTATATGTAGATTTAGTGAATTATCTGCTTGATTTTTTGTTGTCCTTATATGTAGATTTAGTGAATTATCTGCTTGATTTTTTGTTGTCCTTATATGTAGTTTTAGTGAATTATCTGCTTGATTTTTGTTGTCCTTATATGTAGATTTAGTGAATTATCTGCTTGATTTTTTGTTGTCCTTATATGTAGATTTAGTGAATTATCTGCTTGATTTTTTGTTGTCCTTATATGTAGATTTAGTGAATTATCTGCTTCATTTTTTGTTGTCCTTATATGTAGATTTAGTGAATTATCTGCTTGATTTTTTGTTGTCCTTATATGTAGATTTAGTGAATTATCTGCTTGATTTTTGTTGTCCTTATATGTAGATTTAGTGAATTATCTGCTTGATTTTTTGTTGTCCTTATAGGTAGATTTAGTGAATTATCTGCTTGATTTTTTGTTGTCCTTATATGTAGATTTAGTGAATTATCTGCTTCATTTTTTGTTGTCCTTATATGTAGATTTAGTGATTTATCTGCTTGATTCTTTGTTGTCCTTATATGTAGATTTAGTGAATTATCTGCTTGATTTTTTGTTGTCCTTATATGTAGATTTAGTGAATTATCTGCTTGATTTTTTGTTGTCCTTTAGATTTTGTGAATTATCTGCTTGATTTTTTGTTGTCCTTATATATAGATTTAGTGAATTATCTGCTTGATTTTTTGTTGTCCTTATATGTAGATTTAGTGAAATATCTGCTTGATTTTTTTGTTGTCCTTATATGTAGATTTAGTGAATTTTCTGCTTGATTTTTTGTTGTCCTTATAGGTAGATGTAGTGAATTATCTGTTTGATTTTTTGTTGTCCTTATATGTAGATTTAGTGAATTATCTGCTTGATTTTTTTGTTGTCCTTATATGTAGATTTAGTGAATTATCTGCTTGATTTTTTGTTGTCCTTTAGATTTTGTGAATTATCTGCTTGATTTTTTGTTGTCCTTATATATAGATTTAGTGAATTATCTGCTTGATTTTTTGTTGTCCTTATATGTAGATTTAGTGAAATATCTGCTTGATTTTTTTGTTGTCCTTATATGTAGATTTAGTGAATTTTCTGCTTGATTTTTTGTTGTCCTTATATGTAGATTTAGTGAATTATCTGCTTGATTTTTTGTTGTCCTTATATGTAGATTTAGTGAATTATCTGCTTGATTTTTTGTTGTCCTTATAGGTAGATGTAGTGAATTATCTGCTTGATTTTTTGTTGTCCTTATATGTAGATTTAGTGAATTATCTGCTTGATTTTTTGTTGTCCTTATATGTAGATTTAGTGAATTATCTGCTTGATTTTTTGTTGTCCTTATAGGTAGATTTAGTGAATTATCTGCTTCATTTTTTGTTATCCTTATATGTAGATTTAGTGAATTATCTGCTTGATTTTTTGTTGTCCTTATATGTAGATTTAGTGAATTATCTGCTTGATTTTTTGTTGTCCTTATATGTAGATTTAGTGAATTATCTGCTTCATTTTTTGTTATCCTTATATGTAGATTTAGTGATTTATCTGTTTGATTCTTTGTTGTCCTTATATGTAGATTTAGTGATTTATCTGTTTGATTCTTTGTTGTCCTTATATGTAGATTTAGTGAATTATCTGCTTCATTTTTTGTTATCCTTATATGTAGATTTAGTGATTTATCTGTTTGATTCTTTGTTGTCCTTATATGTAGATTTAGTGAATTATCTGCTTGATTTTTTGTTGTCCTTATATGTAGATTTAGTGAATTATCTGCTTGATTTTTTGTTGTCCTTTTATGTAGATTAAGTGAATTATCTGCTTGATTTTTTGTTGTCCTTATATGTAGATTTCGTGAATTATCTGCTTGATTTTTTGTTGTCCTTATATGTAGATTTCGTGAATTATCTGCTTGATTTTTTGTTGTCCTTATATGTAGATTTAGTGAATTATCTGCTTGATTTTTTGTTGTCCTTATATGTAGATTTCGTGAATTATCTGCTTGATTTTTTGTTGTCCTTATATGTAGATTTCGTGAATTATCTGCTTGATTTTTTGTTGTCCTTATTTGTAGATTAAGTGAATTATCTCTTGATTTTTTGTTGTCCTTATATGTAGATTTAGTGAATTATCTGCTTGATTTTTTGTTGCCCTTATATGTAGATTTCGTGAATTATCTGCTTGATTTTTTGTTGTCCTTATATGTAGATTTAGTGAATTATCTGCTTGATTTTTTGTTGTCCTTATTTGTAGATTAAGTGAATTATCTCTTGATTATTTGTTGTCCTTATATGTAGATTTAATGAATTATCCCCCCTGTTTATTCCTATCCTACATTATAAATAAATTTTGATGCATTTTATTTTTTCTTTAGGGGTCATTATCCTATTTATGGAATGAATTTCCGGTGCATGTCAAAACATGGTAGGATAAACAAATAGTCCCAATTTTCTCTTTTTCTGCTTTTGCTTAAGAGTTGGATATTTTGAAAGGTATGGCATTGCTGTAGCACAAGAATTTTTTTTTTGCCAGTCAAGGTCTTTACAGTGGAAGCAATTCCTAAAGTGTGTAATGTGGTACAATGTGATCACAACATTGAAATGAAAGTAGAAAAATCATTCTTACTTATTCCTGCAAAAAGTTCATGAATACTTTCCCCCCATTTTTATGTAATTTAGCATTACATGTGTAATGCCCCATAGAAAAAATTTTAAGTGAAAGAAAGATTTTTTTTATACAAAATTTTGATGTCTGGCCTGGTTGGTTACTTTTGCACAGGCCATCCAATAGAATAATGACCTCTTTATCTGAACCACTAGTAAATTATCTCCCTTGTTGTTATCCTTATCCTACATAATAAATATAATTAGCCTTTTTCCATGTTGTCCTTATCTGTACTTTAACTAAATTATCTCCCTGTTTATAGTCCTTGTCCTACCTAATAAATATACTGTGCTTGTTTTTATGTTGTCTTTGTCTGTAAATGTTTTGAAAATATAAAAACAAACAAAAATATTTTTTTATTTATAAGGCCATTTATTTACATCATTACTTATGTCAATGATGTCAGTATAAGTCTGGGGTACCTCCCTGTATAGCTAATACAAGTGTCATTCAATATTTGTCTTATTGGTTATAGGCCATTAAAGTGCATCTTGGTCATTTTGTTTAAATAATGACTTTTTTTGAATCTATATGTTCCTGGTTTAAATATGAAATTTTGTTTGATACATCTCTTCTTTTAGAAATTTTATCGACAAAAAGACCACAACATTTTCTTCTGAATTAATTGAACAAAAATCATTTTTAATATTTAAAACATTACTTTTGATGTAAACATTTTGTTAGTTCTGCCTTCTTTCAAAATCTGAAAGTATTTGTATCCCTATTAGTTTCAATAATTAAACTTATGACTATTTAATCTATGTGATAACATGCAGTCCTATTGTATTTGTAGACTAGAGTCTTGTTTCATTTTTGTGTTCACAGCTTATACATTTTTAATTAAATTTAAATCAAATATATACATAAACAATATCTTGGACAATAACAAAAATAAGCAGAAATTAATCATGTTTATTTGAGTTATGTCCCTTGGAAATATACATTTTATGAAATAATTGTCATGTAAGCACTATCATCACTACATTTCTTGTCAGATTTTAACTGTTGATATTAAAAAATCAGCACTGATAATATTTTTAAATGAAAACTTGTCCTTTAGCTTACTTGTGCATATGCTTATTGCTGGATTTTATGTAATGTTTATAAACACAAGTTGACAATTTCAGAAATCTGCACCCTAACCATCTTTTTTATGGAAGTTATGTCCGTTTAAATTGCCTTTATTGGTAGCAGACATTGGAATGTTGTTCTTTTGTTGGGATCTATTATACCAGATAATTTTGTATCCTCATAATTTCACAATTACATTTAATGTATTTTACAGCTTGACACAAATGTTAATTTGAATCTGTTACTGTGCTTTAACAGTGTTATAACTAATGTATTGTTTGTGACATATTTATATTTTTCTGTTAAAAACAAAAGTATTTTATGTATCACCAGGAAAATTCATACTAAAGATATGTCTCTTTCAATGATTCTGTCTTCATGTTACATGAGAATTTCCAAAAATTAAATACAAGCAGGTATGTTTATTTACATATATTAGTCACCACTGAACTTGTTGTCCTTCACTGAATTATTTGACTGTTTGGTGTTGTATTGTTAATGTTGTTCCATTATTAAAATTATGTTGACATTATGTATTTATGATTTATGTGAATGTCTGTTAAAGCAAAACAAATTGATTTCTGTAGGGATGAAATATGTACTTTATGATAAACATTGGCAGTGTGGCTAGTATGGTGGAAAGATAGACTGGTTCTTTATTATAAACATTGGAAGTATGGCTAGTATGGTGGAAAGGTAGACTGGTTCTTTATTATAAACATTGGCAGTATGGCTAGTATGGTGGAAAGATAGACTGGTTCTTTATTATAAACATTGGCAGTATGGCTAGTATGGGGGAAAGGTAGACTGGTTCTTTATTATAAACATTAGCAGTATGGCTAGTATGGTGGAAAGATAGACTGGTTCTTTATTATAAACATTGGCAGTATGGCTAGTAAGGTGGAAAGGTAGACTGGTTCTCTATTATAAACATTGGCGATATGGCTAGTATGGTGGTAAGGTAGACTGGTTCTTTATTATAAACATTGGCAGTATGGCTAGTATGGTGGAAAGATAGACTGGTTCTTTATTATAAACATTGGCAGTATGGCTAATATGGTGGAAAGGTAGACTGGTTCTTTATTATAAACATTGGCAGTATGGTTAGTATGGTGGAAAGGTAGACTGGTTCTTTATTATAAACATTGGCAGTATGGCTAGTATGGTGGAAAGGTAGACTGGTTCCTTATTATAAACATTGGCAGTATGGCTAGTAAGGGGGAAAGGTAGACTGGTTCTTTATTATAAACATTGGCAGTATGGCTAGTATGGTGGAAAGAGAGACTGGTTCTTTATTATAAACATTGGCAGTATGGCTAGTAAGGGGGAAAGGTAGACTGGTTCTTTATTATAAACATTGGCAGTATGGCTAGTAAGGGGGAAAGGTAGACTGGTTCTTTATTATAAACATTGGCAATATGGCTAGCAAGGTGGAAAGGCAGACTGGTTCCTTATTATAAACATTGGCAGTATGGCTAGTATGGTGGAAAGATAGACTGGTTCTTTATTATAAACATTGGCAGTATGGCTAGTATGGTGGAAAGATAGACTGGTTCTTTATTATAAACATTGGCAGTATGGCTAGTAAGGTGGAAAGATAGACTGGTTCTTTATTATAAACATTGGCAGTATGGCTAGTAAGGTGGAAAGGTAGACTGGTTCTTTATTGTAAGCATTGACAGTATGGCTAGTATGGTGGAAAGCAGTATGGCTAGTATGGTGGAAAGGTAGACTGGTTCTTTATTATAAACATTGACAGTATGGCTAGTATGGTGGAAAGCAGTATGGCTAGTATGGTGGAAAGGTAGACTGGTTCTTTATTATAAACATTGGCAGTATGGCTAGTATGGTGGAAAGGTAGATTGGTTCTTTATTATAAACATTGGCAGTATGGCTAGTATGGTGAAAGGTAGACTGGTTTTTTATTATAAACATTGGCAGTATGGCTAGTATGCTGGAAAGGTAGACTGGTTCTTTATTATAAACATTGGCAGTATGGCTAGTATGGTGGAAAGGTAGATTAGTTCTTTATTATAAATATTGGCAGTATGGTTAGTATGGTGGAAAGGTAGACTGGCTCTTTATAATAAACACTGGCAGTGTGGCTAGTATGGTGGAAAGGTAGATTGGTTCTTTATTAGAAACATTGGCAGTATGACTAGTATGGTGGAAAGATAGACTGGTTCTTTATTATAAACATTGAGAGTATGGCTAGTTTGGCGGAAAGGTAGACTGGTTCTTTATTATAAACATTGACAGTATGGCTAGTTTGGTGGAAAGGTAGCCTGGTTCTTTATTATAAACATTGACAGTATGGCTAGTATGGTGGAAAGCAGTATGGCTAGTATGGTGGAAAGGTAGACTGGTTCTTTATTATAAATATTGGTAGTATGGCTAGTATGGTGGAAAGGTAGACTGGTTCTTTATTATAAACATTGGCAGTATGGCTAGTATGGTGGAAAGAGAGACTGGTTCTTTATTATAAACATTGGCAGTATGGCTAGTAAGGGGGAAAGGTAGACTGGTTCTTTATTATAAACATTGGCAGTATGGCTAGTAAGGGGGAAAGGTAGACTGGTTCTTTATTATAAACATTGGCAATATGGCTAGCAAGGTGGAAAGGCAGACTGGTTCCTTATTATAAACATTGGCAGTATGGCTAGTATGGTGGAAAGATAGACTGGTTCTTTATTATAAACATTGGCAGTATGGCTAGTATGGTGGAAAGATAGACTGGTTCTTTATTATAAACATTGGCAGTATGGCTAGTAAGGTGGAAAGATAGACTGGTTCTTTATTATAAACATTGGCAGTATGGTTAGTAAGGTGGAAAGGTAGACTGGTTCTTTATTGTAAGCATTGACAGTATGGCTAGTATGGTGGAAAGCAGTATGGTTAGTATGGTGGAAAGGTAGACTGGTTCTTTATTATAAACATTGACAGTATGGCTAGTATGGTGGAAAGCAGTATGGCTAGTATGGTGGAAAGGTAGACTGGTTCTTTATTATAAACATTGGCAGTATGGCTAGTATGGTGTATGGTGGAAAGGTAGATTGGTTCTTTATTATAAACATTGGCAGTATGGCTAGTATGGTGAAAGGTAGACTGGTTTTTTATTATAAACATTGGCAGTATGGCTAGTATGCTGGAAAGGTAGACTGGTTCTTTATTATAAACATTGGCAGTATGGCTAGTATGGTGGAAAGGTAGATTAGTTCTTTATTATAAATATTGGCAGTATGGTTAGTATGGTGGAAAGGTAGACTGGTTCTTTATAATAAACACTGGCAGTGTGGCTAGTATGGTGGAAAGGTAGATTGGTTCTTTATTAGAAACATTGGCAGTATGGCTAGTATGGTGGAAAGATAGACTGGTTCTTTATTATAAACATTGAGAGTATGGCTAGTTTGGCGGAAAGGTAGACTGGTTCTTTATTATAAACATTGACAGTATGGCTAGTTTGGTGGAAAGGTAGCCTGGTTCTTTATTATAAACATTGACAGTATGGCTAGTATGGTGGAAAGCAGTATGGCTAGTATGGTGGAAAGGTAGACTGGTTCTTTATTTTAAATATTGGCAGTATGGCTAGTATGGTGGAAAGGTAGACTGGTTCTTTATTATAAACATTGGCAGTATGGCTAGTAAGGTGGAAAGGTAGACTGGTTCTTTATTGTAAGCATTGACAGTATGGCTAGTATGGTGGAAAGCAGTATGGCTAGTATGGTGGAAAGGTAGACTGGTTCTTTATTATAAACATTGACAGTATGGCTAGTATGGTGGAAAGCAGTATGGCTAGTATGGTGGAAAGGTAGACTGGTTCTTTATTATAAACATTGGCAGTATGGCTAGTATGGTGGAAAGGTAGATTGGTTCTTTATTATAAACATTGGCTAGTATGGCTAGTATGGTGAAAGGTAGACTGGTTTTTTATTATAAACATTGGCAGTATGGCTAGTATGCTGGAAAGGTAGACTGGTTCTTTATTATAAACATTGGCAGTATGGCTAGTATGGTGGAAAGGTAGATTAGTTCTTTATTATAAATATTGGCAGTATGGTTAGTATGGTGGAAAGGTAGACTGGTTCTTTATAATAAACACTGGCAGTGTGGCTAGTATGGTGGAAAGGTAGATTGGTTCTTTATTAGAAACATTGGCAGTATGACTAGTATGGTGGAAAGATAGACTGGTTCTTTATTATAAACATTGAGAGTATGGCTAGTTTGGCGGAAAGGTAGACTGGTTCTTTATTATAAACATTGACAGTATGGCTAGTTTGGTGGAAAGGTAGCCTGGTTCTTTATTATAAACATTGACAGTATGGCTAGTATGGTGGAAAGCAGTATGGCTAGTATGGTGGAAAGGTAGACTGGTTCTTTATTATAAATATTGGCAGTATGGCTAGTATGGTGGAAAGGTAGACTGGTTCTTTATTATAAACATTGGCAGTATGGCTAGTATGGTGGAAAGAGAGACTGGTTCTTTATTATAAACATTGGCAGTATGGCTAGTAAGGGGGAAAGGTAGACTGGTTCTTTATTATAAACATTGGCAGTATGGCTAGTAAGGGGGAAAGGTAGACTGGTTCTTTATTATAAACATTGGCAATATGGCTAGCAAGGTGGAAAGGCAGACTGGTTCCTTATTATAAACATTGGCAGTATGGCTAGTATGGTGGAAAGATAGACTGGTTCTTTATTATAAACATTGGCAGTATGGCTAGTATGGTGGAAAGATAGACTGGTTCTTTATTATAAACATTGGCAGTATGGCTAGTAAGGTGGAAAGATAGACTGGTTCTTTATTATAAACATTGGCAGTATGGTTAGTAAGGTGGAAAGGTAGACTGGTTCTTTATTGTAAGCATTGACAGTATGGCTAGTATGGTGGAAAGCAGTATGGTTAGTATGGTGGAAAGGTAGACTGGTTCTTTATTATAAACATTGACAGTATGGCTAGTATGGTGGAAAGCAGTATGGCTAGTATGGTGGAAAGGTAGACTGGTTCTTTATTATAAACATTGGCAGTATGGCTAGTATGGTGTATGGTGGAAAGGTAGATTGGTTCTTTATTATAAACATTGGCAGTATGGCTAGTATGGTGAAAGGTAGACTGGTTTTTTATTATAAACATTGGCAGTATGGCTAGTATGCTGGAAAGGTAGACTGGTTCTTTATTATAAACATTGGCAGTATGGCTAGTATGGTGGAAAGGTAGATTAGTTCTTTATTATAAATATTGGCAGTATGGTTAGTATGGTGGAAAGGTAGACTGGTTCTTTATAATAAACACTGGCAGTGTGGCTAGTATGGTGGAAAGGTAGATTGGTTCTTTATTAGAAACATTGGCAGTATGACTAGTATGGTGGAAAGATAGACTGGTTCTTTATTATAAACATTGAGAGTATGGCTAGTTTGGCGGAAAGGTAGACTGGTTCTTTATTATAAACATTGACAGTATGGCTAGTTTGGTGGAAAGGTAGCCTGGTTCTTTATTATAAACATTGACAGTATGGCTAGTATGGTGGAAAGCAGTATGGCTAGTATGGTGGAAAGGTAGACTGGTTCTTTATTATAAATATTGGCAGTATGGCTAGTATGGTGGAAAGGTAGACTGGTTCTTTATTATAAACATTGGCAGTATGGCTAGTAAGGTGGAAAGGTAGACTGGTTCTTTATTGTAAGCATTGACAGTATGGCTAGTATGGTGGAAAGCAGTATGGCTAGTATGGTGGAAAGGTAGACTGGTTCTTTATTATAAACATTGACAGTATGGCTAGTATGGTGGAAAGCAGTATGGCTAGTATGGTGGAAAGGTAGACTGGTTCTTTATTATAAACATTGGCAGTATGGCTAGTATGGTGGAAAGGTAGATTGGTTCTTTATTATAAACATTGGCAGTATGGCTAGTATGGTGAAAGGTAGACTGGTTTTTTATTATAAACATTGGCAGTATGGCTAGTATGCTGGAAAGGTAGACTGGTTCTTTATTATAAACATTGGCAGTATGGCTAGTATGGTGGAAAGGTAGATTAGTTCTTTATTATAAATATTGGCAGTATGGTTAGTATGGTGGAAAGGTAGACTGGTTCTTTATAATAAACACTGGCAGTGTGGCTAGTATGGTGGAAAGGTAGATTGGTTCTTTATTAGAAACATTGGCAGTATGACTAGTATGGTGGAAAGATAGACTGGTTCTTTATTATAAACATTGAGAGTATGGCTAGTTTGGCGGAAAGGTAGACTGGTTCTTTATTATAAACATTGACAGTATGGCTAGTTTGGTGGAAAGGTAGCCTGGTTCTTTATTATAAACATTGACAGTATGGCTAGTATGGTGGAAAGCAGTATGGCTAGTATGGTGGAAAGGTAGACTGGTTCTTTATTATAAATATTGGCAGTATGGCTAGTATGGTGGAAAGGTAGACTGGTTCTTTATTATAAACATTGGCAGTATGGCTAGTATGGTGAAAGGTAGACTGGTTCTTTATTATAAACATTGGCAGGGGTCATTATCCTATTCAATGAATGAATTTCCGGTGCATGTCAAAACATGGCAGGATGAAAAAATAGTCCCAATTTTCTCTTTTGTTTCTGCTTTTGCTTATAACTGCTATTGCTTAAGAGTTGGATATTTTGAAAGGTATGGCATTACTGTAGAACAAGAATATATTTTTTTCCAGTCAATGTCTTTACAGTGGAAGCACTTCCTAAAGTGTGTAATGTGGTACAATGTGACCACAACATTGAAATGAAAGTAGAAAAACCATTCTTAAACTTTAAGGTAAAATTCCGGAAAAAAGTCCGTGGTCACGTATACTTTTGTCTCCATTTTTATGTAATTTAGCATAATATGTGTAATGCCCCATATATGAAATTTTAAGTGAAAGAAAGATTTTTTTAATAAAAAATTTTGATGTCGCGCCCGTTAGGTTACTTTTGCACAGGCCATCCCAAATGGATAATGACCTCGGCAGTATGGCTAGTATGGTGGAAAGGTAGACTGGTTCTTTATTATAAACATTGGCAATATGGCTAGTAAGGGGGAAAGGTTAACTGGTTCTTTATTATAAACATTGGCAATATGGCTAGTATGGTGGAAAGGTAGACTTGTTCCTTATTATAAACATTGGCAGTATGGTTAGTATGGTGGAAAGGTAGACTGGTTCTTTATAATAAACATTGGCAGTGTGGCTAGTATGGTGGGAAGGTAGACTGGTTCTCTATTATAAACATTGACAGTATGGCTAGTTTGGTGGAAAGGTAGACTGGTTCTTTAATATAAACATTGACAGTATGGCTAGTATGGTGGAAAGGTAGACTGGTTCTTTATTATAAACATTGGCAGTATGGCTAGTAAGGTGGAAAGGTAGACTGGTTCTTTATTATAAACATTGGCAGTATGGCTAGTATGGTGGGAAGGTAGACTGTTTCTCTATTATAAACATTGACAGTATGGCTTGTATGGTGGAAAGGTAGACTGGTTCTTTATTATAAACATTGGCAGTATGGCTAGTATGGTGGAAAGGTAGACTGGTTCTTTATTATAAACATTGGCAGTATGGCTAGTATGGTGGAAAGGTAGACTGGTTCTTTATTATAAACATTGGCAGTATGGCTAGTTTGGTGGAAAGATAGACAGGTTCTTTATTATAAACATTGGCAATATGGCTAGTAAGGTGGAAAGGTAGACTGGTTCTTTATTATAAACATTGGCAGTATGGCTAGTATGGTGGAAAGGTATACTGGTTCTTTATTATAAACATTGGCAGTGTGGCTAGTAAGGTGGAAAAGCAGACTGGTACTTTATTATAAACATTGACAATATGGCTAGTATGGTGGGAAGGTAGACTGGTTCTTTATTATAAACATTGGCAGTATGGCTAGTAAGGGGGAAAGGTAGACTGGTTCTTTATTATAAACATTGGCAGTATGGCTAGTAAGGGGGAAAGGTAGACTGGTTCTTTATTATAAACATTGGCAGTATGGCTAGTATGGTGGAAAAGTAGACTGGTTCTTTATTATAAAAATTGGCAGTATGGCTAGTATGGTGGAAAGATAGACTGGTTCTTTATTATAAACATTGGCAGTATGGCTAGTAAGGGGGAAAGGTAGACTGGTTCTTTATTATAAACATTGGCAGTATGGCTAGTAAGGTGGAAAGGTAGACTGGTTCTTTATTATAAACATTGACAGTATGGCTAATATGGTGGAAAGGTAGACTGGTTCTATATAATAAACATTGACAGTATGGCTAGTATGGTGGAAAGGTAGACTGGTTCTTTATTATAAACATTGGCAGTGTGGCTAGTATGGTGGAAAGGTAGACTGGTTCTTTATTATAAACATTGGCAGTGTGGCTAGTATGGTGGAAAGGCAGACTGGTTCTTTATTATAAACATTGGAAGTGTGGCTAGTATGGTGGAAAGGTAGACTGGTTCTTTATTATAAACATTGGCAGTATGGCTAGTATGTAGAAAGGTAGACTGGTTCTTTTGATCAAAATTTTTTACTAGTTTGTATATAGTATGATTATAGAATGGAGTTTTATGGGTTTTTTCCATTTCTAATGCAGCATTGGTTTTTTTAATTAATAATTACATTTTTTTTTCATTTGTTATTATCTGTACATTAAATTAAATTAAATTATATTATATTCTAGCTATGTACGATGATGTAGACATGGCAGTCTTCATCAATAGAGAACTCCCTGTTCTCCTAAATCACTTTGGTATGAGAGCTATATAGGATGATGTAGACATTGTAATCGTCCTCAGTGGAGAACTCGCTGTTCTTCTAAATCACTTGGGTATGGGAGCTATGTAGGATGATGTAGACATAGCAGTATTCATCAATGGAGACCTTGTTGTTCTAGGGCACTTAGAATGGAAGACCTTTGTAAGATGATGTAGACATGGCACAGAGGAGCTTGTTTGATGATGTGGATATAGCAGCCTTTATCAATGGAGAATCCCTGTACTCCTATGTCACTTTGTGGGGGAGAAGCTATATAGGATGATGTAAAAATAGCAGTCTTCATCAAAGAACTCCACTACCCTATTTCACTAAGGGCCAAGCAGTTATTTAGGATGATTGTTATGTAGGATATTTTCATTATTGAAAATCATATGTAACTTACTTTCTTTACAATGAATATTGATGTTCTAGGGGATTTCTTTTTGTCTTGGAGAAGAGGTCATCATAATTAATTTAGACTGATGGTATTACCCTTCTCCATATTTATCAAGTCGGGCAAATAAGCATTGCAGATGTTAGTTTTGGTCTTGAGGATGGTGGCGATGTCAATTTTTGCTGATTTTTTTGTTTAGATTTACATGCACACTAAACAAAACTAAAACATTAACACAATTAACAATATAGACCATCTACTAACAGGTAAATTTGAACAAAATCAGCAAAAATGATTTAAAAAAAATGAAATTAAATTATTACCTGCATCTCTTGCTTGCTTACTCTGACTTAAAATAAAGTAAATCTTTGCTTTAGGATGATAAAATAGGGTTTTGTACTTCAATATCCTTTATAAAGTATCAATATCTCATACTTTTATCATAAAGCTATACCTCAGAATTTCTTTACTTTCTAAGTGTGTGAAAGAAGGATTTTTATCATCAATTCTTGAAGTAATTCCTTAATATTTATTTTAGACTGGATGCAACAGGGGCTTTTTTCTATTGCACATTTTAAATGATTCCTGATTATCTCCCCTGTTAAAATTCTAATTCTGTATAATAAATTGATGTTACATGTTTCATGTTGTCACTAATCAGTACATTAAATGAATTATCTCCCCTGTTGTAGTCCTTATCCTACATCATAAATGGAATTCATTTTGTTTATTGTTGTCTTCAGCTGTACCTGAAGTGAATTATCTCCCCTGTTATAGTCCTTACCCTAAATAATAAATAGAATTATCTCAGCTGTTAAAGTCTTCATTCAATGTTTGAATAATCTGCTTGTTTTCATTATTGACTTTATCTGTACCTAAAGTGAATTATCTCCCCTGTTATAGTCCTCACCCTACATAATCAATAGATTGCTTGTTTTCATTCTCATCTTTTTCAGTACCTAAAATTAATTATCTCCCCTGTTATAGTCTTTATATAATTTGCATAATTTTGCATTTTTCTTATCGATACCTTGAGTGAATCATCTTTTTGTTATAGTCCTTACTCTACATAATCGATAGACTGCTTATTTTACTGTTGTCCTTTTTTTTACTTTGAGTAAATTATCTCCCCTGTTATCAATGTCATTTGTTTTAATGTTGTTATTATCTGTACATTAAATTATATCCCATTTTTATAGCCCTTGTTCTACATAATAAATAGACTGCTTGTTTTCATTCTTGACTCTATCCACGCCTAAAGTTAATTATCTCCCTTGTAATAGTCCTTATTCTATATAATATATAGTCCTTGCTTGTTTTTTGTTGTCCTTTTCTATACATTAAGTGAATTATCTCCCCTTTTATAGTCCTTATCCTACATAATTTTTAGAATTAATGCTTATATATTGTCCTTTTCTGTTCTTGAAGTAAATTATCTTCCTTGTTAGTCCTCATTCGATTTAATGAATAATCTGCTTGTTATCATTCTTGACTTTATCAGTACCTAAAGTGAATTATCTCCCCTGTTATAGTCTTTACCCTACATAATCAATAGACTGCTTGTTTTTATTCTCATCCTTTTCAGTACCTAAAACTAATTATCTCCCCTGTTATAGTCTTTATATACTTTGCATAATTTTGCATTTCCTTATCGATACCTTTTGTGAATCATCTTTTTGTTATAGTCCCTATTCTACATAATCGATAGATTGCTTATTTTACTGTTGTCCTTTTTTACCCAATCGGAACATCTCTCGGTCATTTCCGTCAAGGGTCGAGAAAGTGACCTCGGAGGTAAGTGATCTCCATTTTGAACTATTTTCAGTGATTTCAAAGAATTTGTGACGTCACAAGTTCCTTTGTGACGTTTCAGTTCATTCATTTGATTGGCTTGTCATTGACGTTTAGTTGATTGTTACTGATGACGTCGGATTGTAAACAATAACTTATCCATTTAAACGTTGTCAAAGAAGGAATTTTTTGGTAGTGTTAGCGAATTTAAGTTTAAAATATACAATCTTGTATTAGATTTTTAGTTCTGCTTCGATAAAGATCTGTATAGTTGAATAATAAAAGGATAATCTATTTCATCGCAGTAAAATAATGTTGTTGTGTAAACAGGCTAACCGCATCACATTTGGACCGATTTTTGGTCCATATCCATACACTTACCTCCGAGATTACTTTCCGACCATAGGCGGAAATAACCGAGGTGATCCGATTGCTTTTTTACCTTAAGTAAATTATCTCCCCTGTTATGCTACTTATCCTATATAATAAATCAATATTATTTGTTTTAATGTTGTTATTATCTGTTCATTAAATTATATCCCCTTTTTATAGCCCTTGTTCTACATAATAAATGCCTGTTTTCATTCTTGACTTTATCCATGCCTACAGTTAATTATCTCCTTGTAATAGTCCTTATCATATATAATAAATAGTCTTTGCTTGTTTTTATGTTGCTTTCTCTATACATTAAGTGAATTATCTCCCCTGTTATAGTCCTTACTCTACATAATCAATAGACTGCTTGTGTTTATGTTGTCCTTATCTGAACACTGAGTTATCTCCCCTGCTTCCTTATAAACTTTCCTCAATTGCGTTTTCTTTTTTGATACCTTGAGTGAATCATCATTTGTGTTATAGTCCTTATCCTACATAACCGATAGACTGCTTATTTTCCTGTTTTCTTTTTTTTCACATTAAGTAAATTATTTCCCTTGTTATACTCTACATAATAAATCTTTTTTTTTGTTTTCATGTTGTCCTTATCTGTACAGTAAATGAATTATATTCCCTTTTATAGTCCTTATTCTACATAACGTTAATTATCTCCCCTGGGATTACGTTGGCATTATTTGCCAAGAAGATGGTAATTGTCCAGACTCCCAAATTTGATTTATTAGGTCTAACACGATGTTTAAGATGCTGTCCGGCATGTGTTTTAACATTTCATATGAGATCGTGTCGTCTCCGGATGCGGTTGTTTTGCTTTTTTCTTTTTGTTTGTTTGTTTTTTGTTTTTCGTTTTTGTTTTTGTTTTTGTTTTTGTTTTTGTTTGTTTTTTTTAAGGAGGGGGGGTTAATCACCTTAATTAATTCCTCTTTGGTGAAGGATTTATTAATGGATTTTAAAAAAATTATTTTCAGGGTTTAAATCTTTTTGAATCGTGTTGTCATTTTCAAATTTTTTCTTATGCAATTTAAATTCGGGTTCTAGATTTTGTCGCTAATATATTGTGCGAAAGACATTGCCAACAAGTTAGCTTTCTGTTTATTAGCATCCTCCCAGAACCCCTGACTTGGGAGGATGGTTTATTAGTTACCGCTTGATTTTAATTTTGGACAAGCGTAGGTAGACTATAGCTAGAGATCTTAGTTCCTTTCATATTTTAATTGTTTGCCAAACCTGCTTAACATTTGACCTGTGATTTAATTTGGAACAAAAGTCTTGAAAATATTCTTTTCGTGATTTGTCTGTAATATATTTTTTTTATTTTTAAAGCTTGTATATATTCATCTAGATCTTGGCTATTTTTTTTGTTTTATCGAATCTGCGTAATTTATTCCTTTTAACTGTTTAGCTTCAGTGCATTGCGTATTCCACCAAGGACAATTTTTCCTTATGTGGATTTTGCCTTTTGTTTTTTGGTATGGCGGCGTCTGCGATGGATATGTATACATGTAATTTGTTGACATATGTTGGAGTTATATAAATTTATTATTTTAGTTTACATCCCCAATCTTTACGTTTTGGCATATTTTGGAGAAAAGGTGCTGGGCAGTTGGCTTTGTCATAGATCCATCTTTGTGCCGTGCATACTTCATTGTTAATTGGTTTAGATTTTAATACCGTTAAAATTGGAAAATGGTCGAAACCTAGTGAATCTTCCTAACTGCCCATTGACTGTCCTTAGTTAGTGAAGAGGAAACAAATGTAAGATCAATTTCGGAGGTGTTACCGTTGTTATCTAGATGTCGTTTAGTACTATGAGGTCCATATGTTGTATGAGGCCCGCTAAGACTTGTCCATTTTTATCAGTTTTAATAGACCCCCTATAACGAAGACCTTGCATTATAGTCGCCTAATAGGACTACATTTTGAGTTTGAAACATAGACGGCTACACCACCTCCCTTACTTTGTATTTTACCTTTATTATTTTTTATTCCGTTTCTATTTTTAACTACAGGTGGGGATATCCATTAAATTTGATGTATCGGTTACCGTGGAAGTGGGTTTCCTGAATACATATAATGTCGGGATTTTCATTTTCGTGTTATAAATTTTTTAATGAATTCGCGTTTGTTTGTACTGATTTTAATTTAAAATTTCCGTCTTTTTACGACAGAGATAGTTTGCAAAGATCCGTTTACCGAAGGTCGGGGTTTTCTATTCGGTGAAGGTCCATTGCCTTTTAAATACTATATTATATCCATCCTTAAATAGGTTTCGTTGAAATAGGCAAATAATTTTAAAATATAAGGTTGAACAGACGCTTTTCCCAAAAATGTGAAAGAGTATTATCTTATAAATTTTAATTATATTACATTAGCTTTAAAAGTTAGATATAGTTAAAAACATTATTAATTTCACTTTTATGAAGTTTTCAAAAGTAAGTGGAGGTAATCAGTTTCCGTAAACATTGGCGGCAAAGTATGCTCGACTCTACCTGTCTCCTGACCTGTCTGTCAAAGGTCGGAGGTTTTCTCCGGGTACTCTGGCTTCCTACATCAATAAAACTTTACGTCATGATATAGCTGAACTGACATTTTTTTACCTTTATTAAGGGAAAGATTCTCACTTTTTCCATCAAGTCATTCTCCTAGGAAAGGTCCTATTATAGTTAGGTTATAGGGGTGGTTGGGTCTTGGTTTCCTATCATATTATAGTTCGATTTTAGGGGTTGGGGCTTCTATCTTAGTTAGGTTTAAGGGATTGGTTGTGGTTGGGACTCCTATTATAGTTAGGTTTTAAGGGTGGTGTAGCTGGGGTTCCTTTAATAGTTAAGTTTTAATGTTTGGTGGGGCTGGGGCTCTTTTTATAGTTAGTTTTAAAGGGCTTCTATTATAGTTAAGGGGTGGTTGTGGCTAGGGCTCTAATTATAGTTAGGTTTTAAGGGGTGACTGGGGCTGGGGCTCCTGTTATAGTTGGGTTTTATGGGGTGCCGGGGCTGGTGCTCCTATTATAGTTAGGTTTTAAGGGGTGGTTGGTCCTGGGGCAAACAGTTATAATAGTCTTAATTACTTCTGTAACTCCTAAGTAGAGGTTTATTTTAAGTACAGTATAGGGTGACATCAGTCGTTATCTTGCCCTTTGCTTTCAGGAACCCCTAACACGCGAGTTATAAAATGTTTTAAATACGTCCGTATAATTATTATCATACAGACAAACATGTAGAATAATTGAGCAGCAACAGATGCTTTGCATCAATCTGATTTTTGTTATAAATAGTTCGATTTAACTTTTAAATTTCCGTCTATTTACGACAGAGATAGTTTTCAAAGATCCTTTTACCGAAGGTCGGGGTTTTCAATTACGAACTTACTTAAGGGGGTTTTTAACGTCCTTGACTACCGTAAAACGGTCTCGCACGGACTTATTGCCTAATGGCTTTTATTAAAAATTTTTTACCTATTTATTTGTATTTTTTGGGATTTATAGGCCATAAATACTATAAGTAAAATGATAAAAGTAGTCAGAAATGCCGCAACCAAAAAGACTTAGCGGAAGTAGATTTATCTATCAAGCTGCATCCAGCTAGAGAACTAAGACGCTAGCAGCAAGTACTGGACGTGCCATGGCAGCGGCGCGTGCGCCTACTCTTATCGAATACTGCCACTGGGGTCTTTAACGTGCCAGTTGAAAAATAATAAAAAAATTTACATGTATATATACATTACTATGGCCTTACATGATTAATTTAAATTTGAAAATAATGAAGTAACTCAGTTATATACATTTCAATGTGGAATTGTATTATATTTGTTGTTAGTTTATGTACAATATTTTTGTAAATTATAAGATAAGAATGATATACATGTTCTGATGATTTTTTTTATTTTTAAGAAATATATTAGAGTATTCTATTCTGTTTTTTTTTCTCTCTCTCTCTCTTTTTTTTTCCCTTTTTTTTTTCTTTTTTGTTGGTTTTTTTTTCCTTAACTATATACAAGATTGCTATAAACATTATGTACAGGGATTATTGTTCAGAAGTAGGTACCCGCCCGAGACGTAGCTCTTGGCATGCCCTACTTTGTATTATCATTATTATTATTATTATTGTCGTTATTACGCGTAATCATCAGTAGGTGCCCGAGACGAGGCTCTTGGCTTACTCTACCGATGACTTTTATTTGTATTCCGAAGTAGGGAACCGCCCGAGACGATGCTCTTGGCATACCCTCCTTCGGTTTGTTTATTTTTTTTGTTTGTTTTTTTTTAAATATTTATTTTTGCCGTTATTGCGCGTGTACCTGATAAGGTGCCCGAGACGAAGCTCTTGGCTTACCTTACTGAGGAGTAGGTTTGTTACATGTTATAGGGATTGGAGTATTTATGATTTATTTCCTATGTCCCTCAGTAGCTACCCGAGACGAAGCTCTTGGCTTACTCTACCGAGGTTTGACTTTAATTTGTAGTCGGATCTAGGCACCTGCCCGAGACGATGCTCTTGGCGTACCCTCCTTAGGTGTATTTTTAATATTTTCATTATTATTGTTGATGTTATTACGCGTGTTCCTCGTAAGGTGCCCGAGACGAGCTCTTGGCTTACCTTACTGAGGAGTTGGGTTGTTACATGTTATAGGGATTGGGTTTTTATGAGTTTCCCTCAGTAACAGCCCGAGACGAAGCTCTTGGCTTACTCGACCGAGGATTTGACTTTAATTTGCAATCGGATGTAGGCACCGGCCCGAGACGATGCTCTTGGCATATCTTACTTAGGTTTAATTTTAACTTTTTCATGATTATTATTGCCGTTATTACGCATGTTCCTCGTAGGGTGCCCGAGACGAGGCTCTTGGCTTACCTAACTGAGGAGTAGTTTGTTAACAAGTTAAAGGGGTTGATTATTTTGGAATTCCCTATGTCCCTCGGGGCCGCCTGAGACGAAGCTCTTGGCTTACTGTACCGAGGATTTTACTTTTTATTTATTAGTTGTAGGGCGCGACCGTCGCAGAAGACACCTAGGTAAGTGGTGTATACAAGAATTGAAAGGAAACGAAAGAGATAGTTATATACATTTGTGATAATCAATTTCCGTAATAAAATCGACGAGCTCTTTATATATTTTGTTTTTAAATTCTTTAGGAGGGTCTAACAAGATCTTGATATCGATGGTATTGATGTTAAATTTAGTAAGCGCTGTGTTAAGTTTTATTCTGGCGTTGTTATGGGCTACGCAGTGCAGGATGACATGTTCGATGTCTTCTTTGGTGTTGCATACACTGCAGAGCGGCGATATATTTTTGATGTGTTGCCCCATTTGACCAGGTAGAAGGGTGGTGCCAAGTCTGAGCCTAGTTAAAGTTTTTGAATGGTTTCGATTTCCTAGATAGAAAAATGGCTTTGAATTAACTGATGGATTAAGCCGGTAGTACCATGAATTTCGATGTGTGTCCCAAATATCTTGCCATTTCTTTTTAAATATATTTTTCACGATCGCGTAGAATTCAGATGTACTATAGGCTATGTTTATATTTATGTTTTCTTGTTTTAAAGCTGCTTTAGCAAGTTTATCTGCTAGTTCATTTCCTAAGATACCTACGTGGGCTGGTATCCATTCTATTATTAATTCGATTTGTTTATTTCTTATTTTAAATGCTAGCATTTGAATAGCCTCTAAAATATCCGGTCTACTCGATTGGTTATTATCAATTGATTGGATGGCACTCAGTGAATCTGTAAGTATAACTACCTTTTGATATGGATAGTCAGAGTCCACTATCCATTTTAATGCTTTGAAAATTGCTATCATTTCGGTGGTGTATACCGAGATATTATCGGTGCAGCGTTCATGGAATACATATTTTGCTTTTGGTACGGTAAACGCGCAAGCAGTTTTACCGGTGATTGGGTCCTTTGAACCATCGGTATAAATTTTTTCAAAGTTTTTATATTTACTATCTATGTGTTCTAGGGTTATTGTTTTTATTATATTAGGGTCATCTCCTTTATCTATTTTATTTTTTAATTCACATGAGGTATTTGCGGTTTTTATAATCCATGGTGGAAGAGTAGGAGGATTGTGTTTCACTATTTGAATTTTATCTAATTTATTTAGTTTTAATTCTTTCCTTACTCTGTAGCCAAAAGGGATTGTGTCATTTTTCCATTTTTGTGATTTTGCTCTATATTCGACACAATCCTCGAGGGTTTCTTTTGCTGGATTTTTTTGATTTTGTGAGCATCTAGCGTAATATTTTAATGAAAATTCGTCGCGCCTAAGTTGCAGCGGTTTTTCGCCTGCTTCAACTAATAGATTTTCCACTGGCGTGGACGTTAAAGCGCCTAAAGCTATTCGGAGACCCTTATACTGTATTTTATCTAGTTTAAGTTTAAGACTATTAGAGGCGGAGTTGAAAACCTGGCATCCGTAGTCTAGTATGGACCTGAGTAGAGATTTATACAACATTATCAGAGTTTCAGTGCCCATTCCAAAATTATTAGCCTGAACATATCTCATAAGGTTGAGTATAGGTTTAGATCTCTCCTCTAGGTAGTCAAAATGTTTTTTCCATGTTAATTTACGGTCAAATATCAATCCTAAAAATTTAACATGATTTTCAAATTTTATGGGTTGGTTGCCTAATGTGAGGTTGGTTGATGTTACTTTTCTGTTTCCAAAAATAACACCTATTGTTTTAGTTTTTGAAATCTTAAAGCCCCATTTAATGGCCCATTTACTTACATTATCCAAAGTTCGTTGCATTTTATTTCTAAGTATTTTAAGGTTATGGCCTCTGTGCCACATTGCACTGTCATCGGCAAACTGCGAAGTTTTAGCGGATTTTTCAGCTTGATATACTAAATCATCTATTAAAATATTAAACAGTGTGGGACTGATAACGCTGCCTTGGGGGGTGCCGTTTTGGAGTTCGCGTTCGTCCGAGGTTTCGTTATTTACTTTAACTTGAATTTTGCGGTCCTGTAAAAAGTCTGATATAAAGTTAAACATATTACCGCTTATTCCAAATTGTTTAATTTTGTAAAGAAGACCTTTTCTCCAAACGAGATCGAAGGCTTTTTCAATGTCTAAAAATACCGCCAAAAGATACTGGTTTCTTGCTTTCTGTTTCTAATCTGATTAAATGGTCAATCGTTGACCGACCTTTACGGAAACCACTCTGGTTGTCCATTGCGTTTTAAATACTATATTTATATCCATCTTAAAAAGGTTTCGTTGAAATAGGCAAATAATTTTAAAATATAAGGTTGAACGGATAATTTTTTCCGAAATGTAAAAAGAGTATTATCGTATATATTTTAATTATATAACATTAGCTTCAAAAGTTAGATTTAGCTTAAACATTATTAATTTCACTTTTTATGAAGTTTCCAGAAGTAAGGGGAGGTAATAAGTTAGTTCGACTCTACCTGTAGGTAAAATGTCAGGTACTTTGGCTTTCTTAACAAATAAAAACTAGACGTCATGATGTAGCTAACCAGTCATTTTCTTTAACTTTATTCAGGGGAAAGATCCTCACTTTTTCCATCAAGTCATTCTCCTAAGAAAGGTCCTATTATATTTAGGTTTTAGGGCGTGGTTCGGGTGGGGTTCCTATTATAGTCAGGTTTTAGGGGAGAGGGGTTGGATCGTGCCTCCAATTATAATCAGGTTTAAGGGGGTGTTTGGAGCTGGGTCTCCTATTATAGTTAGAAATAGCGGGTGGTTGGGGCTCAGTGTTGGGGCTCTGAGGGCTTCTAAATTTAGGTCTAAGGAGTTGGTTGGGGCTTGGGCTTCTATTATAGGTAAGTTTTAGGGGTTGGTGGGACAGGGGCTTTTATTATAGTTAGGCTTAAGGGGGTGGTTAGGGTTGGGACCCTTATTATAGTTAGGTTTTAGGGGTGATAGGACTGGGGCTCCTTTTAGTTAGGTTTTAAGAGTTTGTGGGCCTGGGGCTCTTTTATAGTTAGGTTTTAAGGGTTGGTGGGTCTGGGGCTCCTTTTATAGTTAGGTTGTTGGGGGTGGTGGGGCTGCGGCTCCTATTATAGTTATGTTTTAGGGGGTGGTTGGGGCTGGGGCAAACAGTTATCCTGGTCTTACTTCTTACTTTACTTCTTAGTAGTTGCTTATTGTAAGTAGGGTATAGGGTGACATTAGTCTTATCTTGCACTTTGCTTTCAGGAACTCCTTAATTTATGCTGTAAAGTGGGTGAAATGAAACCTCATCTTTTATGTAACTCCTTATAAAATTTATTTTATGTATGGGAGTGGTCGAAATTAGTTCTTATATTCTCTCTTCTATGTAACTCCCTAGACAGTTTATTTTATGTGCGGGGGTGGGAGAAATGAAATTCTATCTTAACCTTTCTTTTATTTACCTCCTTAGAAAGGTTTCTTTTATGTACGGTCTGGGGATTAAAACTAGTCTTTATCTTACCTTTACCTTGATTTAAGTCCATAAAAAATGTTTATGTTAAGTGGTGGATAAAATGTCCTTATCTTACACTTTCCTTTATATAACTCCTTATGCCATCTCTATGTCGCGTGGAGAAGTGGGTATTCATGAGTCCTTGTCTATCCCTTAAATGCATTCCGCAAAATAACCTTATATTTAAGGTTGTGAAAATCTGTTTTCACCTCTTCTTTTGCTTTTAAATGTAAGAATATGCAACATACAATTTGTTGTATACATACACTGAACTTTGACAAAAAATATATTAATGCATAATCACACAAAGAATTTGTTTTATTATCTGGCTGTTTGGCGAAACTGAACATGATATATGTAATGCTTGCAAAAGATTTGAAAAAAAAACATTGAATGCATTTTTTGACAACTGTCACTAATATTCATGCATTATTTTACAAAAAATTTTCAACAAATTTCAGTTTAATTCAATGTAATTAAAATTAAATCTTTCCGTTTTGCCCCCCTCCCCTTTTTTTTTTGTTATTATTGGTCGTTTCGATCCAACGCATAGCAAAAACGGTAGCATGTGAAAGCCTTTCTTTTAATTAACCTGATTTAACTTTGTTATTTCCGTCTTTTAATGACAGATATGGGTTCCAAAGATCCTTTTACCGAAGGTCGGGGTTTTCGGTTCAGTGACTGTCTATTGACTTTTAAATATTATATTTACATCTATCTTTAAAACGGTTTCGTTGAAATAGACAAATAATTTTAAAATATTAGGTTGAACAGATAATTTCCCCCAAAATGTAAAAGAGTATTATCGTATAAATTTTAAGTATATAACATTAGCTTTAAAAGTTTGATATAGCAAAAAACATTATTAATTTCACTTTATATGACTATTCCCGAAGTAAGGGGAGGTAATAAGTTTTCGCAAACATTCAGGCAACGTATTTGTTGAATTCATGATTTTATATTTTTACTATAAAAATCAGAACGCTCAGTTATAATTAGCCGATGGTAAATAAAGCTTCCGTCATCTTTGTCCCACAAGCAAAATACTTGTACAGTTGTCACTTGTGGGAACGGCGTAATTTTCAATCGTTTTAAGAAAATGGTTCTTAGATGTGAATGGGTTACATGTAATTCCGATGAAAGGTACCCAGATCGAATGCAAGGATACATATTTATACCATTTCCAAAGATTAAAAGAGATTTAGAGAAATGTCTACGCTTGAAAACGTGTGGATGTCCCAATGGCAATGATCAGCTCAATATTAACAAAATGAATAAACACAATAAAGCAGCTGCAATCCTTGTAGAGATTTAAGCAACCCTACTATGTAAGAAAAAGCCCGCTTAGTCTAAAAAAGAATAAATGATTACGTGATGGTGTGCAAGTCTTAATTTCAAATTGATTTTATTAAAATTTTAAGTCTGTTAGTGTTAGTGAATCTACCCTAATTCAATAATGACATGTACAAGAAATGGGACAAGAAATGGGGAC